>VWPW01027237.1:85484-165984 GCA_013389825.1 Crypturellus undulatus | reverse complement strand
GTATATCTTTGCTATTAATGTATTATCTGTGTTGTAATATTTTCTAATATTTTTCACAAAATTAGAAGATTTTCAGCTGCCTTGAAACCTTACAACTTTTTACAATGAAGGCATTTTGAAATCTAAGGGAAATGGAAATCTTTAAAGTTGCCTTGCATGCACCTGAGGTTCTTTTCTATACTTTTTTAAAAAAAGACAAAATAAAAACTAGTGGTTTTCCCTAGACAAAACTCTGCCTAAAATACCGTTTACTCTGCAATTTAAATATTTGTTCAGTTGGAGTACTCTACCATGCTCAGCTGGCAAAAAGCAGGAAGAAAAAATTGCTGCTTATAAAGGTTTGCTTAGCGTTTAATTTTTAAAGGCAGGAGGCTGTGCAACCAACACTTTCTATGCCTGATTCCAAATGTACACTCTCTTCGTGCAGAGTAGTAGCTACCATCCTTGCCAGTGGTAGAGTAATTCCTCATATCTTCATTATGGGTCATAAAACTTTATGATCTTTATATAATCAGCGCAGTCAACAAAGAGTGTTAAAGTTCTTCAGGACTGAATTTGTATGATTTTGGCTCTGGGTTGTCATGTAAATAATATTGTCAGCTGGTATGTTAGGTGCAAATTCATGGCTTTTTTTCACAGAGGCAGTTGATCTAGAAAGAGACTCTCTCAACTATGTCCTGATAGAAATGCCATCATGATTGTTTCTCTCTCTTTTGCCCAGTAAAAGCAAGAGAGTATTCCAAGCAGCACAAGATCTTGCCTTCCCACAAATTAGTTGGTCATAGCAGTCAAAATGGCAGTAGCTCATGTACTTACCCAAGTGTTTATTCTCTCTGATTTGTTAGTGACTTTTTAAGGTTAAGTTATCTTCTCTTAAATGCTACCTTAATTAGTTTTTGTCTCAGAACTGACCAATAATGAATATTCTTTTCTGCTTTAAATAAGTGTGTGAGATCCCTTGAAAGATAGTGATGAAGTCTTTAAAGGATTGGAACTTACTGGTTTTATCAGTAACGACAGGATTATCTTAATGAAGTGTTCATATCGTGGAATAATGAGGAAAACATCACAATTTCCACATGAATTTCAATATCTAAATATGTCCCCAACCCTCAAGAAAATTATTATGGTTATTAAAATCATTGCTCTAACAATATCCTTTCTGAAAGATTAAGTGTGCAAATTCTTACTTGTTTTCTGTTAATAGAACCAAGAGAAAGAGAAGATTTTAAAATTGCCCCTTTTTTTTGAAAATTGTCGGACAGTGTTGCATGCTGCATATTTAATATTGGTTATCCATCAGAGTGTCTTGAAGAGGTGGAATATTTTCTGCAGGTACTCTGTACCTGTACTCTATATTTTCTGTAGGTACTCCTGGGATTTTGAAAAAAGTAGCAAGTTGGGTGGCCCACACTTGACCTATTTAAGCAGTATTAAAATTTATTGACTTTGAAATCAGATGCACACAAGGAAGCTGCTGGATTTCGTGTTTGCCAGCCATGCCAAATTCAGTGTGCTCCAGGCTGAAACTAGTGCTCACCGAGCTGGGGTGTAACATGCTGACTATGGCTTCCCAGTGTGCCAAAACTATCATCTAATGTGTCTTGGCCTGTTGGGCAAAGGCTACCTCAAAAGCAGGAGAGCAGCTTAGTCTTCACGTCCTTTTAGTCCTTCACCTTTCTGATGAGGCAGCTAAAAAGTGTGTCTGCTGCGATAGCAGAGTCCCCTACAGCAGCGGGGGTAAAGGAACAGTTCAGAGATCTCCATCCCATTCCACAAGCCATCGAGCAGCTGTCGGGAGCAGCTTCTTGCAGAACAAGGTTAGCTGGAACCAGTGACCTGGAGATGAAAGTCTTAACGTCTCATTATCCATCTCAAATTATCCAGTTGCTTTTCCTCTAAGTACTGCTCCTTGGAAGGACTGTTGAATATAAATGATAGATAAAACAGCTGCAAAGTATGTTGAAATGCATCATTTTACTTCATCCTACCATTTGGTTATGGCAGCCCTGCTGATTGTATTTCCTTTTATTTTGCATCGTTGGAAATTCTGTGGAAATATCTTTAGTCAGGTGGCTCTTGCAGGAGCTTTGTGGGTATATGTTCTTTTATTTAATTATTTATTTAGTTATTGTAAGCTTCTGTGGTTTTTTTTTTTCCCATGGATGTAGAGATAAGAAACAAATCTTACCTTTGTAAATAGATTTTTTTTTTCTTTTAAACGTTTAGTGTGGACAAGGGGATAATTAGATTCAACATTAACTATTCTTAGCTTTGACCATAGATAAATGCTTCGATGTACTATAAAGTTAATAACAAAGTTGCTAAATTAGCGTGATCTTGTTCACCATAGAAAACAGAGTGGAAGCAAGAAAAATGGTTTCCCAGAAACCTGCCAGACTTCTCAAAGATGATAGGTGCTGAATTCCCCACGTGTCCAGCCGTGCAGTGCCGCTTGGGCCATTACTGCAGGTAGTGTCTGGTGACACTGCAACTGCACAGACTTGTCTCAGCTGATGAGATGACTTATGTGTATTTAATCATGGCAGTCATAAATAAATAAAAGCAACAGATCAGTTCCTCTTGCCCTAGATTGTGTAGGAACATTTTTGTTTTTTTTCTTTCTCTGTCTTTCTGCCAGCCTACAGGAGAGAGGCAGAGACAACAAGGAGCCTTTACTTGGTTCAAGTAGCTTCAGGAGCTTCCCTGTCTTTATGTGTGTGGCTGCCTAAGGCCTAAGGTGTGGCCGAGGTGGGAAGTGCCTGAGCCTTATCAGCTAGTGAATCTTCAGATATGTAGCGCTTGTTGGGGGAGGTTTTTTATAGTTTCCAGTGGGAAATAGATCTTTGTTCTAACACCTGGAGAGCAGGCTGCACTGCAGAGACTAAAGGAAGGTGATTACAGAGGCTGAAACTGGAAATAACCTCTCTTAGGGAGGAATGGGTTATAATAATGTCATAATAATGTAGGGAAGTTCCTGTTTCCCTTGTATGCAGATGTGTTTCTATATTATATGTAAAGATAACTAAGTCTTGGCTCTCCTAAATTTTTGTTTTGATATCTGCAATGGGAATGGCCACTGCACAAACAAATTAATGATTACTTTTTTCCTTTAGTCAGCCACTGTCATATTACATTTTCTTTTAATCATGAACCATGCTTTTGCCTCTTAAGATTTTTTGTATGTGCTACTGAATTAAGTGCCTTTCACAAAGATTGTGTATTTTGGTATTCTTACATAAGTAGAATTCCTTAGGTAGAAAATGTTATATCCTGATAAGTATCCTAATACCTTTCAAAATACTGCATCATTTCTGTCTTGCCTGGGAATTGTGTGATGTGCTGGGCTCAGACAAATCTGGTGTGTTTTGTTTTAGCATGGCTAACTTAAAGATCGAACTGTCTAAGCTAGATAGTGAGGCCTGGCCTGGGGCATTGGATGTGGAGAAGGAAAAGCTGATGTTAATCAATGAAAAGGAAGAGCTTCTCAAGGAACTCCAGTTTATTACACCACGCAAGCGTACTCCGGATGAGCTAGAGCAGCTGGAAGCAGAAAGGAAGAGATTGGAAGAAGAACTGCTGTCTGTGAGAAGCACGCCGAGCCAAGCACTTGCTGAAAGGTAAGGGCTCGTGCTTTGCTGATATTAAATGCCCCCTTCTACGCTCTGACCTTTGCATACATGACAGACCCTGCCCTGTGCCTGGATAGGCTATTTTCCTACAGTAACCCATCTATGTAGGTCTTAATTAAATTTATGATTAGTTTGCTGGGCAGTAACCCAAAGAATTCTTCTGCACACAGCCCGTGTTTGTGCGCTGCAGTATCCATTGCTCCGCACTTGTTACCAGCATGAAAATGCCTCTGACAGATGTGAAATAACCTGGAAATGTCAACATAGCAGCAGGAGGGCAACACGTCAGTCACGAGTTTCTGATAATAGCTCTGAACTATTGGAACTTAGGTTGCAAAGATTATTTTGATTGTTGCAACATCCAAAACCCTTTATTGTGAGTTTTATTATGTACAAAAATGCAACCAAAAATTTTTTTTAATGTTTCAGAGGAAAAGCATAATTGCTGCAAAATCTTCCTAACTTGCTGCTTCCTAACTGAAGCAGCTCCCATAATGAACGGGATAACCAGGTATGGTGTTTGAGAAAATCAAAGGAATTTGTCAAAAATAGACTTTTTATCAATTGCAGATGGAAATAAATTTATGAGAACTTCACAGTAGATATAAAAATGCCATAGGAACAAAAATGTAGCTGTGTGTATCAGTGGAGTGTGTTTATAGAAGCAGTACTACAATTGGCTCATTGCCTCCTCCCTCTGCAAGTAAAGGCCCAGTTTCACCAAATTCTTTTAGCGACTTAGAAGTTGCTACTTCTACTTTAGTGACTGTAGAAGAGCCTACATTTTAGCTGAGCAGTGAAAGAGATTTTTTTGTTGTTGTTCCTGATAAAATGTGTGTCCAAATTAGCCAAATAGAAAAAGGTCTCTGTCCTGGCAGAACTGTATTTTACAGGAAAAAATAGCTATCTATGCTAGCACCATCTAACTTACCATGGATCCATTCCTTTTGCCTTCCATTAATACAAGGAGAATAAGGCATCAATAATAAAATCATGTTGACAACTTACAATCTTTTGATAACGTGCCTTTGTGGTTACAGCTAAATCTTCACTCAAGCTGTAAGTAGCTGATGTCTTGGTCTTGTGTTTTGCATTTGCATGTTCAATGCTGAAGAAAATTCAGTGCCTGACCTTTTTTCCATACATGTCAGATTCCAAGCTTAAGATTACCAGGGGCAAGTAACATTTTCTCCCATTGTCAAAATGAAATAAGAGAGCAGGGTTTTTTTTCTCCTGTATAGCAACACAACTGCTAATTCACTTTTAGATTTCTTTTCCTCCTCAGTTTTCTTTCAGCTCCTTCAGTTTGCATGCTGTAACATAAAAAGAGATGTATTTATCTCTTTCTGAAGCTGCTGAAAGATTTTGTATCATTCTGCTTGTTGAGCCAGTATTTATGGTACCTTCTGGTTTGGCGAGGTTTTGGTTTGATGTTGTTTTAGCATTCTGATGAGTCCCTATTTAAAACTCTTCAATATTTAAACTTTCTCTCCTGATGACGTGTGTCTGCTATGAACAAAAAGGCTTTTTTTTTTTTAAGAATTCAGATGATGTTACTGAAATGTTAACTTGAGAAAAGGATACGGTTAATTTTATCAGATCCAACCTTAATGTTTTATTTTTTGAAGATGAGAGAGATTCTCCTGTCCCTTATCAGTGAAGCAGCCACGTCTTATCTCCCAAGAACTGCTCTGTTGATGCATTGCCATTTTCTTTCATGAAGTTTCATGGATACCGTAGGTTTCCAGTATTTTCACAGGTGCTGAAAATGAAGCAATGCTGTAGAAAGCTATGAATTTTATCAGAGCTTGATGTGATGAGTTTTTGTTTTTTAAGGAAGAAGAAGAAATGGAAGACTTGCTTTGACTTGAAACAAAACCATTATCAGTGTAGCCCAGGGTTATTTGGGAGTAGGCTGCTGTGATTGCCACTAGTAATGTACTCGGAGTCAATTTACAAAAAGAGAGTATAAATCATAACATATGAACTTCAGAAAGCAGAGGAAGGGCACAACCTGACTGCTTTAAGAAGCCTTCTAGCAAGTCTATAGAAATATCCAGAATGTGCAGCTGTTGAAAGCTGGTTGCTGCATTCTTGCCTCTTTGCATTTGTGTTAAGGAGATTCCCTTATCCTTTAGTCCTTGGCAAAATCTTCTAGGTAATGATATGCATTTAAACAGATGCATGGCTTCACAACTACTTAGTTATTTTGCTGTAGCCTGCAAAATGGGCCCCTACTGCCATAAGCAAATGTACCCACATGACAAGTTTGCATTGAAAGAAGGTGAGGTAAGTGCACTCTACTTCAAATGCATTTAATGTTATTAAGATTATGCTAGCCACTCTCAGCAAGGGTACAATTTATGATCAAAGCTGGACAAAGGTAACTCATGTACAGCTCTCTGCAGCAATAACAGATTAATACAGATAGAGGAAGGCAAATGGGAGAGATCAACAGAGGCCCGTGTCAGAATAAGCAACATGATGATGGTTTGGGTGTTTATCTGGTCTTGAGATATTAAAGTTTCTTGCTTCTGCTATAAAGAGGAGAGCTTCTTTGTTCAGAGGTTTTGTATTTAGCTTGGCCAAAAATATTTAAATGTCAGAATTTGTCGTAGGATAGTAAAATTATTTCTTGCATGTCTTGAAACTTCCAAGGTGATTTTTAACTAAATTAACTTGTATTTGTGACTCATAATTAAAATCATTCTGACATTTATATAGAGGAATGATATTGCTTTTTAAATTACTAGTAAATTTTAAAATTGCTAGTAAATGACTGCATCCAGCAAAATTTATTTTATCTAGTAACTAAACTGCAATCGCAAAGAAAAGCAAACTTTTCATCTACCAAGGTGAGGGGACCTTTTAGCTTAATGGTATAAATTCATTAGAACAATACACGTAACTGTGTTAAGGACTCCAGTCAGAGAAGAGGTTTCTTGGCGCCTTAATTTTCTCTTGCCTTTTGTCCCAGTAGTGAAACACACTCTCATAGTTTTTCTGCCTCTTCCTTAAAGGGAATGGTCAGAGCTCCCTTTAAAAGACTCAGAAAGTTAGTGGAGAGCAGTGTAGCTTTAGAAAAGCAGCTTTTGAAAGGAGACACAGGGCTTTGAAAAAAAAAAAAATTTAAATGGTAGGAGAAAAAAAAAAAGCACGTGCTGTGTGTAGGTAAGCCTGACTCCTGGTGTGGATGCCAGCGTTCCCAGCCAAGCAGTTCCGTGCTGTGTTCCTTGGTGCACGATGAGCGCGGCCTGACGCCGGGGTAGCCCCGTTCCCTTTGGCATCACCCTGGGTCCTGCTGCGCAGGCCCTCGTGCTCTGCAGCCTCCAGGGAGCACTCAGTGCCTTTCCCCAGTGCCTGGCGCGCAGCGAGTTGGGCGCTGGGAGCTCTCCAGAGTGCCTCGTTCTGTTTGCGTGAGAAAACAAGGGTTGAATTTATTTACTTATTTATTTTTGTTTTCAGTGTTGTCTGCATTTGAATTTGAATTTATACATCCTTGAGATGACAGAAAGGCCCAAAGAAAGAGGTTCTGAGCAAGGATCTTACGCCCTTTTTTTTTTTCTTCTTTTTTTTTTTTTTAAGTAATTTTTGTGTCTCAGATTAGTTGCTCCAGAGCTTGTTACATGTATCAGTTGACTGAGCAAGAGTTAGAGGGGAATGTGCTAATCCACAACTATGGGAGGGTTTTATTTAAATCCACAGAGGGAGAGCAATGTATTTGCTATTTTAAATGGAGTGATAACAAGGACTTATAATAGGAAAAATTAGTGTAAAGATTGGTGAATCCTCACTGATAGCAGTCATCCAAAGTGAATGGGAAGATTTCACCATTTGTGTTTGTAGAGCTAGGATTGGTACGGGTGCAGAAGGGAATAATTCCACTTTGGCAGAAAGGTGACCCTTGAAAATGAGCATTATGATGCTGTGCGGCTCTGACAGAGTTGTTTGCGATGTAGAAATCCCTGGTAATGACTCTTAGATAGTACCTCAGATCCGTATGTTTAGCCCCTGCTTTGGTTTATTATAGTTTGTCTCCATATGAAGACATAGAAATTCAGAGTGTTTTGATTTTAACTTCCCTGCAGTGGTCCCCCCTGTTATTCCTTTAACAGAATCAATATTGCATAGTGTTCTTGTTTTCTATGTGAAACGATATTTAGTAAGAAGACAGTGTACAACATTGGTTTCAAAAGTGGTAGTAGAGCAGATTTTATTTCATATACATATAATATATATACATATACGTGATAGGTGCAGTTATTTTCTTACTGCTCATCTGTTGCTCTTTTATTGTGTATATTTTTCGTTTGGTACAATGCGACTACACTAACCTTTTATTTGTTTTTATGACCATGAGGTTTCTTTTGGGATTAAGTATTCTGCAGTTAAAGTCACTGCTGAAGTTGCTGGGATTTTGTGATGGGTTTGAGAGCTCGCATGGTCTCTTGAATTTCAGCAGTAGAGAACTACATGGAAAAAAGAAGGTTCTTCACTTTGTTTGCATCATTTGGTATCATTTGCAGATGATACCAAACTGGGAGGAGTGACTGACAACCCCAAGGCCTGTGCTGCCATTCAGAGAGAGCTAGACAGGATGGAGAGTTGGGCAGAGAGGAACCTCATGAGGTTCAAGAAGAACAAATGCAGGGTCCTGCACCTGGGGAGGAATAACCCCAGGCACCAGCACAGATTAGGGGTTGACCTGCAGGAAAGCAGCTCCGCAAAGAGGGGTTTGGGAGTTGGGTTGACAGCCAGTTAACCATGAGGCAGCAGTGTGCTCTCGTGGCCAAGAAGGCCAATGGGATCCTGCCTGCATGAGGAGGAGCGTTGCCAGCAGGTCGAGGGACTGAGCCCCTCTGCTCAGCTCTGGTGAGGCCGCACCTGGAGTATTGGGGGCAGTTCTGGGCTCCCCAGTACAAGAGGGATGTGGAGCTTCTAGAGAGGGTCCAGCAGAGGAATGCTATGAGGAAAGACTAAGTGAGCTGGGCCTGTTTAGTCTGGAGAAGAGAAGGCTGAGAGGAGATTTGATCAAGATGTTCAAGTACCTGAGCGTGATTGTAGGGGGGATGCAGCCAGATTCTTCTCCCTGATGGCCGGTGACAGGATGAGGGGTAATGGGTGCAAGTTGAAACAAAGCAAGTTCCACCTCCATGTGAGGAAGAACTTTCCTGTGAGGGTGACAGATCCCTCGCACAGGCTGCCCATAGCGGCTGTGGCGTCTCCTTCTCTGGAGATCTTCCAGACCCACCTGGATGCCGCCCTGTGCCACGTGCTCTGGGTGTCCCTGCTGGAGCAGGGGGTTGGACTAGATGGTCTCTAGAGGTCCCTTCCAACCTCAGCCATTCTGTGTGATTCTGTGATTCTGTTCCCATCTTATATGTATTTTGCCACACATGCCTGGTCTCCTGGCTATTTTGTAATGCTTTCTTATACTTACATACACCTCTGTTTCCAGATTGAAATTGGAAGAGCGAAGAAAAGAGTTGGTACAGAAACTTGAAGAAACTACAAAGTTAACTACTTATTTGCATTCACAACTTAGGAGGTGAGGCCACACTGCGTAATGTAAAATCTGTTTTCAACTACAGCTTAGTGGACCTGGCTGTCAAAACTTCATTCTTAGATTTTTGTCTTAGCTAGAGGCCAAACTAACTTTATTTAATATTAAAGTTTTAAAAAAAATGCAAGTGTAATAAAACCCAGCGTACCTTCCCAATTTCAGTAAATACACAAGAACAGATTTTTTGAATTAGTTTTGTAATTAAGTGGGGAGATATATTATCTTGCCACAGTGTTAAAAGTAATAAGTAAAATCAGAAAGTATCTAATTGGTCTGGTCTCCCAAATACTGTCATTGAGGGGAGAAAAAAATCGTTTCTCAGACATTTGTGTAAAATGTATTATTAGAACTTTTATTTGGTGCAGTAACTGGCAAAGCTCGATGAACGCATGTGTGCGTATAAATATTTGTGTGATCCTAGTTTAATTCTTCAACCATTGACATGTGCTTTCTGTAAACAGAAAATGCATTAGCAGGCTTTTTTTGTGACAATCGTTGTTTTAAAATCTCACTTTATGAATGAAATTCATAGTAACATAAAAGCATCACTTGGTAGGAATCGTGATGTTTAGTGATGCCTGTAACTGATCCTAAGGAAGGACCTTCCCACTCATGCACAATATTTTGGGCTACAAAGCCATCTGTCCACTACATTTATTTAGCAGATCCAGCTGAATTTCCTTAAACTCTTCACACTCTTCAGAAAGCTGCCTTAATATTCAAGTATTCGCTTACAAATCAAAACGGAGCAGTAAGAGCACGGGTGTTGTTAGGCACAGGATAAAGGTGCTTCCCATAAGCCCCATACTGTTTTATCTGTGGGATCCAGGCTGCCGTAGCGATTTCGAAGGCCACAGCCAGGGCCTGGGGAGTACAGCCAGATTGGTGATCAGGTGGGGAGAGTCTTGTAAATCCCCTTTAAAGATTTTGTGCTCTTTTATGAGATTGTGGGTCTCTATCCAGCCAAAAGCAGTTTTCTCACCCAGTGGCAAAATTGTTCATGTTAATCGCTCTGCTACCGTTCAGTAACACCTCGTAAGCGTTTAAGAGGGGCTGCCTGGAATTATTTTTCTTGCAGTCTTTCCCAGCAGAGTGCTGCGGGGCCGGGGCCCTTGCTGCCATGAGCCGGCAGGGCCGCTCATCCACAAGCTGGGGCTTGTGGGCAGGAGGGGGCCGCGTCGCAGCTGCTGCCCACCTCGCACTGCTGCCTTTCCTGGGCCGCAGCGTGTGCCTGGGGTCCTGCGCGTGTCGCGCGGCTCCGCCACAGGGCACCGCCTTGTGGCTGCCCTCCTTCAGGGCACGGGGCCGGCTGCGCGACTTGCCCCGGCTGCGCAGGCCGCTCTGCCGCCCCAGGACCCCGCTCCTGGGTCGCTGAGGAGTCATCGCGCCCGAGGGAGGGCTGATGTTGCTGCCACACTGGTCTGTCAAACCTGCGGCCTCCTCCAAGAGAAAAGGGGATCTGGGAGCTGGCCGTGAGCTGGATGAATGGCACTGTGATGGTCTGAGGGTTGGGCACCCCAACCTAAACCAGTATGATTGCTTAAAAAAAAGAACACCTCAAATAACATTCAGTATTAAAAAATTGTTCTAGTGCAGCTTCCAGTTAGTCTTGTTTCTCCTTTTAATCTTTGGTGCTGGTGATCAAGTCTGGTTTAGTTTAGTAACTTTGATGTGTGTTTGTGCTTTCTTTGCAGCCTCTCGGCTAGTACATTGTCTGTGTCTTCAGGGAGCAGTTTGGGATCTCTGGCGTCCAGCCGGGGATCCCTGAACACATCGAGCAGAGGATCGCTCAACTCGCTCAGCTCTACGGATCTCTATTATAACCAAGGCGATCAAATAACAGATTTGGACTATCAGTACAAACTTGACTTCATATTGCAAGAAAAAAGTGGTTACATTCCGTCGGGACCTATCACTACTATTCATGAAAATGAAGTGGTCAGTTCCCATGGGAGACTGGGTTACAGTGACTCTCCTTCAGCCTCGGAGCATCCAAAATTGACTGAACCTCCCAAATCTGTGACATCACTGTCTTCAAGATCCTCACTGTCCTCCTTGTCCCCCCCAGGCTCCCCTTTGGTTTTGGAAGGTTCATTTTCAATGTCAGCTCAAAATTCCCCTCTGCATCACCTCACTGCAGACTTTGAGGACTGTGACCTTCCCGGGGATTTTGCAGGCATTAGTCTCTGTGGGAACCGAATGTTACTGGACCCTGATGCCAGAGCAGGATCTCAGATTCCTGCAGATGATAAAGATCTTAATGAAAGCATTAGGCAAGCTCTGCCTTCTCTACATGAAGGAAGTGCAGGTAATAAAGCTGTAATATAAAAGCTATGCATAAAATGAAATTTCTGAACTAGCTGCTGTCCTATGAACAGAGAGATCTTAGTCGTGAAGCTGAAGGGTGGCGTGAGTGACGTGATCTGTCTGGGCGGGCAGTAAGCAGTTCTGAGTTTCACATTTGGGTCCTCAGAGACAAGGTCACCTCAATTCCATTTAGATGGAAACCTTGTTTGCAGACTTTCTTATCATGAAAAACAAAGAAAAACCTGAAGACACGAAGAGATTCATGTTGTCCCTACATATTGTGAGGGCATTTGAGGAATGTGCAGAAATATCCTGTGCTGTTTTTTTAGTAGCTAGAAATCAGAAATCAAATTTCCTGAAGAATACGTTACAAATTGGCATTCTCAGCATTAGAGATTTCTGGACTTACAGTTAGGGTTTTTGTATGTGTAGATAATTATTTGAACCTGCCATCTCTGCAACACCTACAGCTCATTTTCAGTGTGAGATGAGAAAGACAAATGAATTGCCACCTTCCATGCAGTGCAGTGAGACTCTGTGTCCATTTTTAGTGTGGGTTTCAGACCTTTTAGTTTTCTATCCATCTGAAAGTTAGAGCACCACACAGTCTGTGGGTAACTTCTGAGGAAGGAGTCATCCTATCCTGAAACATCCTTCCCTTTAAGGAAGATGGGATAAATCACCCTGTGAAGCTGCCTGTCTGACTCTGTTGTCTGGAGAGATATCCTGATAACTGGTCAACATTAACTTTGAGATGTCTGAATTAGGTGTAATAAATTCCCCTTCCAGCGTGCAGCAAAGCGAGGTACCAGTTACTTTTCCTATGTTGTCGTTGCAATGACAGAGTCAGAGCTCTAAAAATCCCTGCTGCCAGGAGTTGATAGCTTCTCCAAAGCCTCAGAGCAGTGACTTTGCTGCCTGCTGCTGAGGCTGCGGTATGTGGTGCTTCCTCTGCACATTTATCTATTGACTTTTTCTGATGTCATTCTTTGTCACACGGTTTAAGTATCTTGCAGACGGTTTATACGTGTGTGCTCCATTTTGACAGTAAAGAAACTGAGGGAGCCAAACCTGTGCTAGCACTGAGCGCTGGGGACCCCCTTTGAGATGCTCATGGCCAGCACTTTTGAAAACAGCCCCCAGAGTTATTTGCTTCAACTCGTACAACGATTGTGTGGCAGAGTGGCGGCCTAGACTCTCTTAAGTCACTCTGTAATGTAAGGCCAACTGCTGATTTTCCACCTCACCTGAAGCCGTTATTTCTCTTTGGCCCTCTGTGTTACATGCTAGAGCACTTGGCAGCGCTCTCTAAGAAATGGATCCCAGATGCCCAACTCAAGATGCATTCTTGAAAATACTCCTTATGCACTTCTACAGAAGAACGCCGTGCAATGACAGGGTGAATTGATGCCCAAAGACTTAACGCTCCCAGTTCCAAATTTCTGGATCGGAGTTGATGGGAAGCCACTAGGTTTGGGTGTCAGAGGAAATCCAATAGCCCAGTTAGCGAGTGCCTTGTCCCGTTTTGTTCCAAGCTTAAATCCTTGCCCCAGGAGCTTGCCTGTTTTCAAAAGGTACTTGGAAGCATAGAGATATAATTTATAATGAGCAAATTATTTTTTAATAGCAAGAAGTTTCTGTAACATTAGTGTAAGTTGTTACACTATTCTAGTTATTTCAATGTTGAGCAGAGTAGTAGCACTGTGGCATCAGCAGAGAAATGTGCGGTGTACATAGTACAAGTTGGGACTCCATCCAACACTCTCACTGTGCAGAAAGAAGAGAAGATAAAATTGACTGAAGTCCTAATGGTCTGAGCCTGTGAAATGTAAAGTGAAAAAACATGAAAAGGGATTTAGAGCTTTTATTTTGCCTTCTGTGTCTTCCTGCCCTTTGTCTTTTCAGCTTAGTGGAGCACTGTAGTCGTGTTGCTTTGGAACTAACTGATAGAAGATGGAAGAATAATTAATTTTCCTGCCCATATTCCAGCAGTATATCTCTTCCAACTTAGCCTCTTTATTTCCTTGCAGTCTGGCTGTGAATCATTTAGTCTGAGAACTGAATGATGGTTTGAAATTCAAGCATACATTGGAGGTATCAGAAATTAACTCATATTTTTTTTCTGTGAAAGCTTATTTCTTTATATCATTATTTTCAGAGGCACCATATGTATGATTATTTAATACTTTAGAACTCTCTGAGGACCTGTTATTCTGGATGTAGCCAGGGCATTTTTAAGTCTGGAAGCAGTTGTGATTTTTCAGTATAAAAACATCTTGTTGTTATTCACACTGACTCTTACTTCCTCACATAGGGTCATATATATGATAGAAACTATTTTAAGATCTGTTTTGAGGCTGCCAAAACAAGCCCTCGGATTTCAAATTGGCAGAAGTTAATTAATGAGGCTTCCTGTACTGCTCGTTTCCACAGTGAAAAGGGCCTCCCGGTGAGGCCTCTGCACATCAGAGGTGAGGCAAGGAGCTGGGATTCGCTCACTGTTGCTGCTCACTAATTTCATTCTTGGAACTGCTGTGATGCTGAATGGAAAGGTTTTCCAACAAACTCAGCCCGAGGCATAAAACTGGCATGGATAAATTCACTTTGAACACCTAAATTTTACAAAACTGTAGGAACGCTGACTTGGGGGCAGGCAAACCTACTTGTAGACAGTACAGCTAGAGTTCTCGTGTCTTAACCTAACCTCGTCCTTTAGGTGAGGTGCTCGCTGCCCTCGCTGTCCCTGGCTTCCAGACGAACCCTCTGTTCGGTTACTGCTCCGGGCAGGTCCCTGTGGGTGGCAGCTGCACCGGGATATCGTTTCGTTCTGGCACAGTCGGTCTCTGTCATTGCTAAAGTCAGTTCAGGCTGCAGTGGTAATTCCTAAGAGTAATCAATAAATCATGTCGTCACCTTCACCCCTCACGTGGCAGCGGGGACGGGAAGAGCACTTCATCATCAAGGAAAAAGCATTCCTACTGCTGTAAGTAAAAGCAGAAATGCAGCAATCAGTCATCTAATCTGAAGCCTTAAATTTTAAACATCTTAACAAGATGTAAAGTCATGCTTCAGGTGGGGAGTGTACTGCATACCAATTTGCCCACTCCCTCGCAGACAGAAGTGCTCTGCAGGCCCTCAACTTATTATGCTGCGGAACATGGCTTTCTGTGAGCACTGCTCTTCACTGCGGGACACTAGCGTAAAAATATGAGTTGAAGATTAAAGTTAAGTAGTAGCTGATAGTAAAGACTGTATAGCATAAAAAGTTTTTGATGGTAGTAAACCAGAGGGGATTTTTCATTTCTAGCAGCTATATCACTGGAGAGAGGGGCCTCTATCTGACTTGTGAATTTTTAACAAGCAGCAGGCAGTCACTTTGCATGTAGCTGGAGTGTTACTAAGTGCAGGATGTGAAGATGACAAATACAGGTCCAAAGCGCAGGACAGTGAGGGCTAATAATGAAGATAATAAGGGATAACAATTAGCTCAGGTGATGTGGATGATGATAGAAGCCTGTATTATGGAAAAGAATAATCTTTTACATTTTCAAGTTCATCAGTCTGGACATAGAAATCCCCTGCCAGGGTGTGAGGTAACACATGAACAATGTGCAATGAAACCACCCCGTGGTACCACCCGGTTAAGGGCCACTGATTCCAACTCGGCAACTTTCTAAGCCATGCGCTTCTCTTTTGCTGATGTTAATCTTTTGAACTAATTTTTCTTCTTCTTCCTTTCTTAGATGTTGACTTATCAAGAAGAGCAGCTAGTCACCTGCTTGAGGAGAAAACATCTTGTGTATCTGCTGCTGTATCTGACGAGTCAGTAGCTGGAGATAGTGGGGTGTATGAAGCTTCTGTGAAACAGTAGGTTTGAGAAATAATAGAACTTCTTCCATCAAAAGAGTAAATATCTGAACAGTTGTATCAGCATTGGCAGTTTATCAGTGTTGCCCTTTTGTAAATATTTTGCAGCTTCATATTGAAAGAAAAGCACTTTGGCAAAAAAAAGTGGGGTTTTATAATTACTTTTTAAAAGCTAAGAAATCAGCATTACAGCTTTTCTGTAATTTGTCTGCTGTAGTTATTGCTACTTTCTACTCCTGTGCGTTTCTTGCTAAAACTATATCCTACCAGATATGCTAAAGTTAAACTAAAAAGGCTCTGCCATGTTGCTATATTGACACTGCTCTGGGTGGCTTTGGTTAGTTTTGGTCTTGTTTAAATAGATGAAATCATATGATTGCATTGTATTTTGTTTGAATATTTTCCTTTCCTAGAGAAGATGAGAAAACCCTCAAATGTCATGTTGTTGTTAAAATAAACTAGATAATGTTTTAATATTCCTGCTTCACTGTGGTGAGCAGGATAGAAGAAAGGTATTTACTGTTGCTTCTTTATGACGAGAGATGGATTCTACGAGGTTTCCCACTCATACAGACTTGCCTATTTCTTGGCAAGGGGAACAATGAATATTGCAAATTAAGAGAAGTTAAAATCCTTATTTTTACCTCAGTTTCTACATATTCCTGACACTAAGTTTTTTTTTGCCCTTTTAAATATTTCGAGAGATGTTTTAGCAAAATGCTTTCAAAAATGTAGAGATGTCCTGCTGACAGTCTGAATGCCTTCCTATTGGGAGAGATGAGAGCGTGTTCAGGTGTTCTAAATGGAAAGGGACTTTATTGGCCTCTGTGAAAAGTACTCATACTAGTCAAGCATTTTGCAAATTAAAAACTAATAAAAATAGATGAGACCAAATGCCAAAGCTCAAATAAAAAAGGCATTTCTACTGAGCTGAAGTATCAGAGTGGCCATTCATTCATTCTTAGGCCATGGACCTGGTCTTTCACCCTAAACAGTGAATCCTAGTAGGAGTTTGCTGCTTATTTTCAGTTAGACCTGGTCTCCTAATGCAATATCTTAGGTTGAAATAAACTTCCCTGTGTAAAAACTCAGTCTCCGCTTGACTGGGTGGCTGTAGTTATCTATTTTTGGTCTGATATCTTCTTCTCCTCAATGCCTTTTTTTGTTTGTTTGTTTTTGTTTTTCTCCCAATCCTGAGTCTTTGTGATGAGAAGTTACCCTGTGCTGCAGTTATAAATTCTGTGGACCACTTGTGAAAGCCAAGATTTCTAGGCACTAGTTGTTCTGCAGTGCTAAATCCAGATGTGGATGCTCTGAACACTTACAGAGTAGGAAGTACTGTAGAGGTAACAAGAGCCTCTGTGTGATGTGCCTGCATTCCGTACAAGTGTCTCTGTTCACAAGCTGTGTGGAATCACTTGTAATCTGTCAGGGCACTCCCAAGCTTTCGATACAGAAGTCTCCACTATATAAACTTTTCCTTCATGTTCAACAACTTAAAGCAGGGGAGGAAATAAATAAACCCTATTATATTAGCCAGCAGCCATAAAATAAATAGTGAAAAGGAAACCTCTGAATGAAGTCTCTCAAATTAGTGGTGTTATGGCCTTGATAAGGTATGGGTGGATGTCTCTCATTCTCCATATCCCCCAATTTGACTGTGGTTTAGCAATCTCAACTGTGATGCTGAGCTTTAAAAAACACCAGAACTCCCTAATGCCACATCCTCACTGGAACCTCCCAGAGGATGTCTGCAAGTTATTGTGCCACCCCTATTTTCTGCAGCTCTGTTCAGTGCTGGAGCAGCTCTTCAGCTGTGAGGCTTGAGCCTATTCTTTGAATGCTCCTGAAAACAGGCTCAGGAGAAGGAGGCTGGTGGTTGTTGCCCAGAGTGTCGCTGCACAGAGCTGCTGCTTCTCACACGTTCTCAGTAAGCACCATTCCCTATCCCACTTGGATGTGTCTCCCAAACTTGACTTTGAAATTTTCTATTCAGAGGAAGAGAGGAGAAATACTAAGTATATACTGAAAAATGGCATTAGCTTTTTTTTCTCTTGCCTCGGTCTGACCTGCTTCAATCATCATTTAGTGAAGCTGTCAAGCTGTCTAGGCAGCAGCTATTCTAAAACGTGAGTTGCTGTCATTGAGACTCTGAAACTCTCATTTGGGCTGCACACTACAATTTAATCAGCCTGTTTCAGCTAATGTTGTATGTTTTGTATACACTTGCCCCCATTATTGTTGAAAGTTTCCTGTAACTTTCCTAACTATCAAGTCTTTGCGTGTTTGCCCTAGACCAAATGAAGCCGATGACACTGGATATAGTGAAGATTATTCAACGGTTCTAGAGGCTGCTCAGGTACAAATAGGACTCAGGTAAGTGACCAGCAGAGGGGACGTTTCTGTTTGTATGTAAACGCAAATAGTAAATGCAAATGTAAATGCAAACTCTGGCTTCATATTGTCCTTTACCTAACAGATACGACCCCAGCAATTCAAGCTTTGTAGTGATCATAGTCCGGCTCAGAAATCTTCCAGCGTTTTTGGTCCCCCTTGGCTCTAAAGTGTAAGTCAAACAATCACTAAGCAGCGATGTTGAAATATGAGAATATAATAATAAATTGTACAAGTTCTCCAAAGGAATGGATTGATTTACTGCTTAACAGCACTCAAATAGATATATAACTTACTATATCAAACTGTAGTGGGGCTTAGCTTTACAGATTCCAGTAATGCTTCAAGAAAAAGACATATTGGGAAATTTGCACATTACGCTAAAGCAGAACAAAGAGACTTTTAAAATAATGCTTCATTTAGTATATGTAAAAGTTTTATACTTCTGCAAACAGAGAGCAATTATTATGCATCTATTAAAACCTTTTTTACAGTACTTTGCTAATATAATTCTTTCAGCTCAAAATGCTATCTTTGTACATTTTTGTGCCACATTGATGTAAAATGACATTAAAATCATGTATATAGATCCTGCTAAAAGCTTAAATGAAGCTTAAACTACCCAAAACAAGGAGGAGTAAGAAGGGACAGGGTAAAGCAAGGACCTTGCAAATCACAATTTTGCTGTCACTTGCCAATGTGTGAATGTGTGTATTTACTGTACAAATATGCATAGTGGTAAGAATTGGGACTGAAAAATGATGTTATATCATATCCATATTCTTTAGAAGATTCAGCTGGGCATATTAGTACTTCATGGAATATTTCTACACAGAACAGATTTTTACTTAAGGACTTCTGAATTTCTGTTTCCACAATATATGTAGTAACTGTTTACTTCTTGAGCTAGCTTAATACTTACTGCCTCCGGGTTATTTTTGATTACTCACAAAGTCATAGGTTTATCCCAGCAAAGTTTGAGGTATTGGTTAATAATTTACTGTTTTGTTCACTAGCATTTCTTTCTGTGACATGATTGTCAGTCCTCTCAGTACTAAATCAGAAGATAGATTTGGATAGAGATAGAAATCGCAAGCTCTTTTGCTGCTAACTTCCCGAGACACAGAAATACGGCTTGGGGAAATGCATATGCAAGCAGCAGGGGGAGTTTCTCAGCCCCTTCTCTCCTTTCCACCTCTATTTTTTCCCATCTCTGATTTGTGGCTGTGTGGCAGTTCGAGTTAGGTAATGGGGCCATTTGCTATCATGCATCCTCCAAAAAGCACTGATTTAAGTACAGGCAACGTTCTTTGTGTTATTCCCTGCAGGTATATTAGAGTAGCGGTGCTTCCATCCTCAACTGACATCAGCTGTCTGTTCCGCACTAAAGTTCATTGTGCCACAGAAAGCGTTTTGTTCAATGAGATATTCAGAGTAGCCATTTCCCAAGTAACGCTGCTGCAGAAGACACTGAGAGTGGACGTCTGTGCCGTCAGTAGAAGTCATCAGGAGGAATGCTTGGTATGCAGCTTTATCACTGCCTCCTGCAGCTTTGTTACTCCCTCTTTTCTCTCTCTCTCACCCTCTTTTCTCAATCTCTCTTTTTTTTTTTTTTTTTTTTCTCCTCTTTTTTTCTTTTTTTTTTTTTTTTTTTTTTTTTTTTTTTTTTTTTCTTTTTTACGTGCACACATCTGTTTATTTTCTCCCTACCTATGCTGGTGGTCAAAGCTCCTAAAATTCTGCAGCACTTGGTGAAAAATTGTGATGCATATCTCAACTTCTGTTGTAATTATTAAATTTTTACCTTTTTCTGAGATTCCAGATACCTACTCTAATCTTGAATGGAGGCTCTAGAGGGTGCTTTGATTATTCTGAAGCCACGTTGCTTTAACTCTTTTAATCACAGATTGGTATTCCACTTTTTCAGTTTGTATGAATATGCATTTTATATATACATATATATATATATGTAATCATAATATATCAGAAGAATAAGAAATTTCCCTGCAGCATAACACTAGCTGAAAGTAAAATCTGATCCTGATTCACAATATGTGCAAAAAAATCAATGCAAACCATCAAAATTGCCATTCTTCATGAGAAACAAAGTTTTGTATCTGGTGGTTTACATCAGATCCACCTTTTTAGTCTTTATGACTTGTGGAAGTAGTAGAAAGGCAAGACATTTACAGACTGGCCTAGTAGAAGCAGGGTTTGGTTTGTATGCACTTGTTTTTGTGCTTTGGTTTGCCAACTTTTTGTGGTCACCACGGAACTAGTGATGCTTCATCTTCTTTCCAAATACTTCTGTGCTCAGTTCTGTACAGCTCAGTTTTGTCTTTCACTAAGAGTGCAAGGTAGTAGCACAGTGAGACTTGTAGTTATAACACCAGAGGAGATGCTGAAATTGGTGTCTGGCAGGATTCATCAGCCCGTGTTTCAAAAATGTGGGGTGAAATTAATGCCTGGGGCATGTCCTGGCCTTTTTTAGGGGGTTAATGGCTGAACTCATCGGCTTGGCTTATGTGAAGGAAGCCAGGAGTTTTCCCCTTAGGGGAAGGAATGACCATAGAACAAAAAGCGTGACAGGAGACAAAAGGTGAGAAGCGCCACGGCGGTGGAGGTTCCGCACTAGACACAAAGTAAGAGCTGTGAGGAGCGCCCCAAGCCGGGCGCCCTGGCCAGCGTGACCAGAGCCTTGGCCAGAGCAATGCACTTGGCCAGGGCCTCTCTGGATCTTGTGCCTCACCAAAGGGTTTTATAGAGGGTTTTAATGGCCAGGACAGGGCCCAAGCAGCGGCGCTTGACAGCACAGGCGGGTGTCTGTGCTTGGCTGCGTGGAAGGGTTTCATCACGTCCTTTCCTGTCATTTCATCTGCCTCTTCGCTGGTTAAGCCACACGAGGTCATCTGTCATTGTTTGCTTCATCGATGATTTTTGTGGTGGAACAACTGAAAAATTGACTTTTCAGTCAAGACTTGCTGTTCTGTAAGTTGCTGCTACAGGTTTCAGTGCCCCAGCTTTTTGTTACTGAGTGCTGTAGGAAGCAGATAAATAGGCTTTGTGCATTATGGTGATGGAGAGGCTTTTGTGTGTGTGCATGTGGGGAGAAATTATGCAGACTGAAATAAAAAATGGCAGGCTGGACAGTATGAGGAATCTTTCAAGTTTTTTTTTTTTTTTCATCTGGAGTCAGGGGGGAAATAGGAAGATTGCGCAGTTAGAAAGAATTAAGATCCATGTCAAATTCATGCTGCCTGCTTTACATGAAAAATACTGTAGAATTAATTTTCAGCTGTCTTACAGGAAAATGACAAATTTAAACTTTTCTTCCCCTTTCATATTCTGTGCAGGCTGGAACTCAGATCAGTCTGGCAGATTTATCATTTTCTGATGAGACTTGTACTCTGTGGTACAACCTGCTGTCTTGCAAGCAGATTCTTGGCAAAAAAAGCAAGGAACAAAATGAAGAATCTCTGTCTCTGTTAAGCAAGCAGTCATCAGACTCCTTGGACTTGGTGAGCAGTGTGTTAGTTGTTGTCACGTTAGCAAGAAGAGCCACAGACTCGCTGGGCCGCTGCGTTACAATTATTCGTGTGCCTTATTTGACCTCCTCCACTTCCCGGGAAGCCTGAGGTCCCGCTGGAGCTGTTTCTACAAGTAGCGACTTGGTGCAAGCGGCTCTACTGTGGAGCTGTGAACCTGCTCAGAAGCTGGTCCAGAGCAGGGCTGGGGCCTCCCAGGGGGTTGCAGAACCTGCACTCCGGTGTTTGAAACACTTCAACTGTGTTTCCTTTTAAAATAAATGCTATTTAAAGATTACTTTTTCTTAATTATTTAAATTTGCATGCTTAAAGTTACTGCATTCAAAAGTGCACATGCAAATTGTATGCTAATTTTTCTGATTAAGTAAATCTTTCTGTTTTATACCTTCTTAAAAGAACTGTACATTGAAAATGTGTCTTTTAAAGATAATCTCTTTCTATCTAGGGACTTCACAAGTGTAAGAGGGAGAGAGAGAAAATATATTAAAGGACAAGAGGATCATTTTTGATTGCATTGGTCATCTTTAAAACAAAATTCAAGAATACAGTGTTTATAAAGAATAAATCTCAATGAGCTAAGGTGCTCCACTTGGCCCGTTTAAACCCCTTCAACTTGTGATCTGAGTCACGTTTTTGCAGGTGCCAGGGAGCCTCAGGGAACTACAGCTTTTGTAAGAGTTGTCATTTTTTACCTGATGTTGTGTGTCTGGTCTCATCTTCCCTTTCCTTATACATAGGATGCTGTGTCAGCTCTGCTGGAGAGGACATCAGCTGAGCTGGAAGCAGTGGAACAAGAGCTGGCTGAAGATGAGGAAGAGGAAGAACAGGAGCAAAGGGGCTCTGAGGAGGACTGGTAACGCTGCTTCTTCCTCTTGACTGTGCACATCCAAATGCTTCCTTTCATTTATTCCTGTTCTTAGACTGCTGAAAGGGCTGTACTTTGGGAGGAGATGTGGGTGGGGGAAATCTAATTCTCCCATGTAGCCAATTTATTCACCTTCTTCTAGGTTTACAACATCCTAGTTGCTCCATTAACATCCTCGGCTGTCCCACAGCTCTCCCTGGTGGGCTTTATCAGTTCAGGAATGAGCCTAGGTTACTTCTGTCCATACAGGCTAGAAATGCTTGTAGAAGCAGCTGACGAAATTGGGGATGAAGAGGAAGGTGGCACCAAGCTGGCAGCAGAAGGCAGCTGTGCTGGCAATGCGGGGCTGCGCGCTGAGGCAGCTGAAGGCGAGGGTGGAGGGAACAGCAATGAGGCCTGTGACAGCCAGGAAGCTCCCCTGGTGCTGGCACTGGTGAGTACCTGACGTTGCTCCTTTCACTGTATCTTGCTAGGTCTGAAGACATTGTTTAGCTTGAAGAAATATTTCTCAACAGTTAAATCTGGAAGCCTCCTGTGTCTGAGCATTTGCAGGTTGACGTGGTCTTCGCTTGCACCTCTCAGAACGTTCGTGTAACAAAATCAGGTGGTCACTCCAGAACTGTCCGTAGGAGCCGTGACAGACACGTGGCAGAACTACCAAGTCAATTAGCTGGAAAAGTCACTCTCAAAATTTTATATTGGGTAGAGAGAATATTGAGGATTCAAGTGCAATCTAGTAACTTTTACTTGTGCATGTTTAAAACATTTCTGCACATCTGTTTTACTGCTTCCCATTTTTTTCTGACTTGTCTGATAAGTTTTCTTTCAAGTTAATAAACAGGGTGGAGCAGGTGTCAAGACTTTAGACCAGTGAGGGCATTTCTGTATTTCCCTTTATTTTAGGATGTGAAATACAGAAACTGCCTTTAGCAACTATAAGATTCCAAAGTGTCTGACAAACTGTGTGCAGTTGAACTGCCTGCATACTGCACAGAATGAGGTCTTGGATTAGAAATTGTTAACTGTTTGTCTTATGTAATACTCCACATTTCTAAAAACAGTTTAGAAAAGGATTAGTAAAGATGTGTTGTAGCATATACCCTAGAAATAAAAATTTTAGGCCACCTTTCTATGTGCACTAAATCTTGATGCAATATTATTGCATGAATGAGGCCTGCAGGTTCCATAACACAGCAAAAACAAAAAGGCAAAGGATGACATCTTGTTCCTTCAAACTTGTGACACTAAAAAGTTCGACACCTCAGTGGACTTGCTAGGAACTGTAATTAACTTCCAGTTAATGTGGCAAGCTGCCAGATGAGCCAAGGGCACTGAGTAAAAGGACTGACAGCCTTCTGGGTAGCAACCAAATACAGATCAAAGCTCCAAGTTGGCAAAGGGACACGTCAAGGACAACCCCTCAAGGCTGGGCCCGCATACAGTCACTCGTGTCGCTAAGCGGGGCCGGAGCTGGGGGGGCAGTCAAAGGCAGAGCTGACCTTACGGTGCGGCCAGCCACTGTGTAGACCTCGGGCCAGCTGGGCCTCCTCCGGCTCTGCCCCAGCCGGCTCCGCTCCGTGGGGAGGGAGGAGAGGGCCCTGGCGCTGCTCCTCTCCAGGGCTCAGGGGTGTCTAGCCGGGTGCCCCAAGGAGCTCGGGCCACGTGGCTTCCCCAGCCACATACGGAGCAATTTAAACAGAAATGCCCCTTTGAAAAATCTGCAAACGGCAACCAGAATGCTTGTTTGTACTGCAGTCTGTCAGACCATTCGCAGGGCAGTGAGGGCCTTTCTGCAAAAGCTTTGGTTTTACAGAGTGCAAAGACCTGTTTCCCTTACTTGGCTTAGATGGCTTCTGTATGTGCAAGCTACTTTTTATTTTCTGTACTGGTCTTTTATCATCCCCTACACGATGATAACAATGCTTGTAAAATCCAAAGGCATAAAACCTGTGTGGTGGCATGTGCATGGATATAGCAGTTCTCACAAGCTAAATTCCTTTTGATAGGTTGATAAAGAGACCAACACGGAGGAGTCAGTTAATGAGAGCGCAGCAGTGCGGCCCAAGGACAGAGGCAGCTGGAGCTGCAGACAGCGCCCCTTTGTCAGGAACAGCATGATAGTGCGCTCGCAAACCTTCTCGCCAGGCGAGCGGAACCAATACATCTGCAGGGTAAGGAAAAACGCTCGGAATGAGGAGCTATTAACTACAGAGTCATTTAACTTCTTGGGAATGATGCATTAATGACAGTGAGTCATGTACCAATTTTCCCTGCGAGAGGCAGAGCCTATGCTTTCTCTGGGGTCTTTTTTCCCCTGCCTGACCTGACGTGGAATAGAAGTGGCTTTCAGAAAAGTTGCATGCTCTTGCAAAACACTCTTAAAGGGCAAAAATACAGCCTGTTGGAGAGGCTACCGCAGGCTGTCTGCAAAACGTGTGTTTCACTGCATGTCAGCAACTGTAGCTCTCACACAGCAAAGGAACCAGTAAAATAATGGAACAGAGTTCACTGTAAACTGCCATTGCAGTAACACATTTGGGTAACGTAGCTGTTCAAGGATGTTTAAGAGTGTGAAAGCAGCCCAGTCATCAATTTTGAATCTCCCTTTGTCTCTTAGCTGGACAGCTAGCTCAGCAGCTGCATGATATTGTTCTGAAATCCTGCATCTTTGAAAGATGTCAGCGATGTCCGAGTGCTGCCTGGGGCCGTGTTTTAAATATGACTTTGGTGAAAAAAGTCCCATAGTCTCTCTAGAGCTGTGGTAGCATGAAAATCATGCATTTCAAGATGTAAGCATGAATTTTATATGTAGAATATATATAAATGTTAACTCTATAAATTTTAATTATGGAAACCATGAGGAAGAAAAGGCAATCTATTTTGATTTTGAGTTTCTAGAGGCTTCTCCTGCAAGTGCGGCTGTTATTCTCTCTAGTTCAGTTAGAGGTGGTTCACTTAGTTATCAGGAAATATTGAAGTTACTCACTTCTCTGTGATGACCATCAGGCTAAAAGAAGTGACTAGGATCAAAATACTTAAATTTTTAACTATTCCATATACTCTCCATACTGAAGTGCAGCAGGCGGTATATAATTATCTACCAAATTTGGAGAGATTATTGGCTGAACATAGAATCTAGCCTTTGTTTTAATTCTAGTGATCTGCAGATTGGGTGTGTTGACAAAAATGGTAGCCTGTGGAGATCCTCTAATGGAAGTCACATCAGATATTCTGACAGTTTTGCTGGTATAAACTCCTGAGTTTTTGTATCCAGAAATGGTTGGGGCTTTTGTAGCTTTGAAATTTTCCATGTTCATGTTGCTAGAAGCCAGAATGTAAAAGGACAGACTATGTATCCTTCCTGAATGGTGCTTCAAGGACATGGGGGATGATGCAGTTAGCTGTTTGTATCCAGGGAGAAGTTGTCAGCAGTGTCTCCATGGTGAAAAGAGAGATTTCTCTCTAGAGAAGTGTATTCCTATTGCAAGAGGTTTTATTTCCCACTGCCAACCCCCAATCAGTCCCATATAAGTGTGCTTTAGGGCACTGGCTTTATTGGTTTTGAAATGTCAGTAGAATGATTCTTTTTTGCCTGTCCTTTAGGAAGAGCTGAAATAAATAATCCTTCAGGTAGGTGCTTTTGCTTTCTTTGAAGGTTACCAGCACATATGTTGATGCACCTAAAAACAGGGGTGTGCACTGATGTACATGGAGCTAACGCGGTGCCTGGGAAGGGCAGCGCATGCCGTGCTTCCTGCCTTGGAGAGGAGGAAGCGGGTGGGAAGCTGGAGGCGGTGTGGCCAGGACACAGCTACAGGCACTGCCCTGCCCTTTGGTAAAGCCTGCCCCAAGCAAATGAAGTGCACAGTTCATTTGTGATATGCAGTCATAAAAAAGCTCACTAGTGATGAGGCAGTGCTGAATAACCATGGGTACCTTTCTTGCCTTCCTAAAGGGTCTGCTTAGCATTCATTTAGATGAATGCTAGATCAAGGAATAGAATTTTTGGGGCACTTTTCCGTGATGGAAGAAATTTTCTTTTACACTAAGAATGGCCTACGTGTTTATCAACACTGAGGTTTTCTGGCTGCTTATATCAATACAGATGTATTTCTCTGTGAAGATGCCTATTTTATATCTCTGTTTATTACTGTATATGTTTTGACAGTTGAATCGAAGCGACAGCGACAGTTCAACACTAGCCAAAAAATCGCTCTTTGTGAGAAATGCCACAGAGCGGCGGAGCCTGAGAGTTAAACGGGTAGGTGCTGCGTTACTTGGATGTGCTTTCAGACAAAGCTGGGAGGAAGAGTAGCAAATAATTAAAATACCTGCTTTATTTCAAGTATGCGAGCCAGAGCAAAGGAAATACCATGCGTACTCCCTGCAGTTCCAGGCTGGCTCTGAACACACTGATCGCAGTCCTTCATCTTCCCACCCAGCAAAGCTCAGGTTGTTCTAGCTGTAGCTAAAGCAAGTGGCAAGGCTCCTGCTGCCACCTTCTTGCTGGCTCTTGTGCTCCCCATCGTGGCATCTGCTGCTGCACTTCGCAGCTCGTTGCTGTCTGCGTGATGCGAGTTGTAGATCCCTGTTAGTGATTTACAAGTAGTGCCTTGAACTGCACAAAGGTCAGCACCAGCAAAATGCATCTTGAGCAAATTTTGGTAAAATTTCAAGGATTCAGATGCCATTTTAACTTGTAAGAAAGAAAAGCTGCCTACGCTGGGAGGGCTTGTCCTGCCCCAGTTATTCTTGTGAAAAGGCTCCGTGAAAGGATGGTACAGAAATTTGAATTACAGTAAAAGAAATATATTTCCAGAGTTCATAACATTAACTGCATGCATAGGCCTTGAAAAAGCAAATACTGATAAAGGTATTTGAAAGTAGTTGAAATCTATAGGACTAGTTTTGGACTCCTAGCATTTGTAAGTGCAGTTGCGTTGCTCCGAGGATCACCTTTTTTCTTTTTTTTTTTTTATCTGTATTATTGTACAACTGGTTTGTGAAACTTTTGCAACTAGTCAATTGGAGTAAATTAGAGTAATTCAAGAATAGATGGATTTTTAGAATTGGAGCTTTTTCCTAAAAGGAAACAAAAAGTATTTGAGCTTTTCTTGACGTATCATGTGAAGCCCTGCAGCAGCCCCAGCCAAGCTAATTCTCGCTGTTCTCAGCCGGTTTGCCAGGCGATGCTGCGCCGGGCTGCGCACGAGGGCCCCGCGCGCACATCCCTCGACCTGGAGCTGGAGCTGCAGGCGTCCCGCACGCGGCAGAGCCGGCTCAACGACGAGCTGCAGGCCTTGCGCCATCTCAAACAGAAGCTCGAGGAGGTGAAAGGCAGCGGGGACACCGACCTGCCCCCGTGCATGCTGGAGGACGAGCGATTCCAGAGAATCTTGCAGCAGGCTGAAAAGCAGGTATGAGCAGCAACCAGCGAGTCTCTTCTTTATCTGGCCACTAGTATTTATCTTAGGAAAAGACTGCTGGATTATTTTTGGTACCAGTCATGTTTTTGTTTAAACGGACGAAGAAATGAAAGATACATACATTATTTACCCTGTTTGTATGTACTTTTATTGGCATTGCATGAGTTGAATATATACCTCTGCCTTTCTATAAATTCATTAGATAGTTTGGTCTTTTGTAGCTGATATATTGACAAAGGTTTATGTTTACTTGCGGTTATGTAATGTAAAGAATATTTCTTGATTAGTTCACACTCCAGCATTTAAATCTAGAATCTGAAGTAGCTTATTTCTAGGGGCATCTCAATACATTAATTTTGAGTACAAATTCCACAAGGAGAAATGTGATCAATTTTGACATATCTATGAAAGGAAAAAAGATGGAGTTGTTGAGTATGGATGTCTTCCTCCTTCACTCCTTTTTCTTTTTCTTTTTTTCTTTTTCTTTTTCTTTTTTTCTTTTTTTCTTTTTTTCTTTTTTTCTTTTTTTCTTTTTTTCTTTTTTTCTTTTTTTCTTTTTTTCTTTTTTTCTTTTTTTCTTTTTTTCTTTTTTTCTTTTTTTCTTTTTTTCTTTTTTTCTTTTTTTCTTTTTTTCTTTTTTTCTTTTTTTCTTTTTTTCTTTTTTTCTTTTTTTCTTTTTTTCTTTTTTTCTTTTTTTCTTTTTTTCTTTTTTTCTTTTTTTCTTTTTTTCTTTTTTTCTTTTTTTCTTTTTTTCTTTTTTTCTTTTTTTCTTTTTTTCTTTTTTTCTTTTTTTCTTTTTTTCTTTTTTTCTTTTTTTCTTTTTTTCTTTTTTTCTTTTTTTCTTTTTTTCTTTTTTTCTTTTTTTCTTTTTTTCTTTTTTTCTTTTTTTCTTTTTTTCTTTTTTTCTTTTTTTCTTTTTTTCTTTTTTTCTTTTTTTCTTTTTTTCTTTTTTTCTTTTTTTCTTTTTTTCTTTTTTTCTTTTTTTCTTTTTTTCTTTTTTTCTTTTTTTCTTTTTTTCTTTTTTTCTTTTTTTCTTTTTTTCTTTTTTTCTTTTTTTCTTTTTTTCTTTTTTTCTTTTTTTCTTTTTTTCTTTTTTTCTTTTTTTCTTTTTTTCTTTTTTTCTTTTTTTCTTTTTTTCTTTTTTTCTTTTTTTCTTTTTTTCTTTTTTTCTTTTTTTCTTTTTTTCTTTTTTTCTTTTTTTCTTTTTTTCTTTTTTTCTTTTTTTCTTTTTTTCTTTTTTTCTTTTTTTCTTTTTTTCTTTTTTTCTTTTTTTCTTTTTTTCTTTTTTTCTTTTTTTCTTTTTTTCTTTTTTTCTTTTTTTCTTTTTTTCTTTTTTTCTTTTTTTCTTTTTTTCTTTTTTTCTTTTTTTCTTTTTTTCTTTTTTTCTTTTTTTCTTTTTTTCTTTTTTTCTTTTTTTCTTTTTTTCTTTTTTTCTTTTTTTCTTTTTTTCTTTTTTTCTTTTTTTCTTTTTTTCTTTTTCTTTCCCTTTCCCTTTCCTGTGAGGGTATCTAGACACTGGAGCAGGGGCCCAGAGCAGTTGCAGATGCTCAATCCCTGGAGGTGCTCAGAGCTTAACAGGACAAGAGCCTGAGCAGGAACTTGGAGCAGAGGTGCCCTGGGGGCCGCTCCGAACCCACACGAGCCTTGGGGCATCAGGTCTCAATAGGGGGAGGCGGCACCGCTGAAACCAGGCGGGATTTGGGCTCTTCAGCTCCCAGTGGCTGCTGGAGACGAGAGCGCCCTTTGGTGATGCCAGATTACTCAGAGCGGGGTCCAATTGTAGGGAGGTGCTGATGACCTCAGTATGTAACAGAGTTCACTTTTTTTTTTTTTTTTTAAAGTAAATGTTAGTAAATAGGCTTGTGTTAAGGACAAGGGAATAATTCTAATATTTAGTTATTTATTATAGGCTCTGAATTAGCTGTTAGGAGTGAGATATTGTGGTTGTAAGAAATCTAGAAAAACACCACTTCAGCTCTCAGCAGACACCCAGCAGCAAATAACACATTATGAAACACATCGGCATTGTTCTATGGTAAAATATATATTATGCTTGTAACTTAAGTACAGTTCAGTTCTGGTTTCCTGTCTTAAATGGAAAATAAAACTACAGGGTGAACAAGATTGAGCTTTGGCTGACAAGGAAACAGATTCTATGTTAGCTATGTCTACTTACACATTCCTAAGGTATATAGAGTCACGAGGGACACGGAGGAGAACAGTTTCACTGTCTCCCATAGGAAACAGGGAATTGAGGCAGCAGGTTCAAACCAAGGAAATGCAGCACAACATTTAGATAATCTGCCAAAATGTTTGCCACAGAAGATAGGGGATGCTACAAGTTTACATAGGTTCAAAAAACAGTTTGATAAATTCATGGAAGAAAAATCCATCAGAGGTCATTAACCACAAGGGTATCACCTATTTCAAGTAGTCTTTGACCATCAGAGAGCTCCGATGAGAGCCCTTTCCCGGTATGTTCCCCTAGCTCTGTTCTTGCTGTGTTCTGCCCTCGCTCTGCCTGTCTCTCACTGGCATCTGCCATTGGCCACACTTGCTAGACGTCCAGATCGGCTATAAAATACCAGCACGTTGTCAAGCTGTGTGAAAAGGGAGTGCAAAATGCAACACAGTTTCTAACATCATATAATGTAGCCATGCCCTTTTTCTTTTTTCATCTAAATTGAAAATATATATCTGATCCTAAGGTTTTGTCTAGAAAATTGTGGTTTATGTAGAAGAAATACAGCTAAACTTAAAGTGTTATGGTCTATATTTAATGTTGAATGCAGGATAGAAATCATCATTTTAAACTTCTTCCTTTATTTAACACTAAGCCCACTCTGTAGCTATTCCTGCTAGTGTAAAGCATACCTCTGCATCATTTAATACTATAGATTATTTTTTTTTTTTTTTTTTTTTTTACTTCCGTAGTTTAACTTGTTCTTCCAAAGCAGCAGATAGGTTCATATTTGATATTTACATTTCTTCTGTCGCTGATCAGCATCAGCAATGCGGAATAAGGGGAATAGAAATTTTATTTCTAAAATAAATGCAGGCTGCAGCATAGCATTTAAGCCCATCTTTTCAAGCTAAAAGCCAGAATAACAATCACAGCTGCATCACCTCCTCGAAGATACGTACAGAGTTTCTGGAGATATTTGCACCGTTAGTGTTGTTGCAGCCTCCCCCTGCGAAAAACCCTGGGAAGGCTGCGCTCTGCTGCCAGCCTCTCCTCGTCGAGTAATGAACACAGCGGCCTTGAGAACATTGTCACAGAGTGGTTTTTAGCTCCTGCAGGCGCTACTGTGGCCCGGGCTAATGCAGCAGCTGGAAATGCCAGGGAAATTGAGACAATCACAAGTAGGAAATGAAACCCCAGATGTGGGGAATGTTGAAACTCAGGGGCTGCTTCCTAGCAAGTGTGCAGCCGTGCTGCTTGAAGCCAAGCACAGGCTCCTTCCCCGCTTCCTACGTACGGCCCACTAACATCTGCAGATCAGAAAGCAGCAGGTGATTCCTCTACGGCAGAAGCATTTCTTCTTGATGAGATAGCTTTTCTGGGAGAAGCTATGCCATGTTCTGAAGTAAAGTTTCTGTCTTATATTCTCTTACAAGTACGTTTTCGGACACCTAGTGTCCTTTGAAATACTTACTCACTGTATAAATCCAGAAAATATTCCCATAAATAGTTTTAAGGGATTTTTAATGTCTTTTCTGTAGGCCTTCCCTGTAGAGGTAATCGGTAATTAGAACATTGGTTCCACAAAGAGGAAATTCCACAAATTACCCATTTTTCTGGTATATTGCACAGTTAACACTTTCTCTTTAGGGTCACTTTCTTTTTATATAAGAACCACCAAACACAACAGGAATTAGTTTTTCAGTTTTAATTTTGAAAATATTTCCTTATACTTTATCTTGCTGCCTACGTTAAATGCAGATACAGAGGTTCGCCTATTCCCTCTCTACCTGGAGCTGTACAAGCCTGGCTGAGGCCTGATCTTGGCGTTCAGCGAGGGGCCAACATACTGGTGTGCCCTTCTGTATTTCACATAGGTGGAGAACTGACTCCCTTTTACGTAAGGCACTCGAGCAACGTGATGTTCCGGTAAACCTGGTCATGTCTGTCCTTCCCCGGGCACCACAGACACTGAGCTGAAATCAAAGTCTCGGTGAGAGCATCCCGAAGCTGTTCAGTTCTGAGTCTCAATGTGTGTTAGATGTAGCTGTGGCAGATGGGGGAAAAAGTTACTTCCTGAGCTGTCCGTGCCTTCCTTCTGCTGGAGATTAGTGCTCTGCACCAGCAGAGAACATCTTTTAGCTCCCTACCCCTTGCAGCTTGCAGCCTGCCGCACTAGTTTAAAATTGATAGAAGGAACTTCTACAGCCCGAATAGCTAAGCCTGACAGAGATCGTAAGTCTGCAGACCCATGATCTGTCGCTGCGTATCGTTGGCTCACAGTAATTCAAGCATATAAAAATAAAAGGATCAAGAAATATCAAAAGCAGCACATACGGCTAAACAGCAGAGTAATGGAAAATATTAGAAGGAAGTCATTTTATCTGTGCTATTAACCTGAAACATAGTACAGTTCGGGTAACCAGAAACAGTTTCAAGAATCTCTTAGGTGACTAAGAGGAAGATAAAAGTAGGAGTTTTCAGAACATTGCCTGTTTGCTGCTTTTATAAATGCTAGCCAGGGAAGCTGATAAAATTTATGGCTAATGACACATGTAAATTTTTAAAATTAATTTCTAGTTATAGGTTGCAAATGTACGTTCATTAACTAATAGCAAAAGCAGAGCGGTGCAGCTGTGGCCTTGTCTTGAAGTGGCGGTGCCAGATGCCAAGTCGGTAGCAGAGGGCAGCGCTGGTGGCGCTCGCGGGTGGGTGCCCAGCGGCTCGGCAGCCGCCGGCCCCAGGAGGTGCCCATCGCCCTCGCCTTGGCTCTGCTGCAGTGCCAGCTACAGAATAGTCTGTATCCACATGCAAAACCCGTGCTTTGCAGCAGCGTCAGCAGCCCTTTCTGCACGGACTGTGACTTTGCCGCCACCTGGAACAGGAGGGCAGCGCTGGGTAATCCAAATCCAGCTCCAGGGGGCAGCAGCCGGAGGGGACTGCCGAGATGGGAATGACAACCTGGCAGCCCTGGGAGTGCTCATCTTTCCCCTCTTTGCAGTGCAGAGCCCCCTCCAGCTCTTGTTCGCAGGATCTGATAAGGATCCACAAGGGCTAGGACAGGCCTGCTCCTCATCTGAGGTGACAGAAACACTGAAATACGGCCTTTGTATGCAAAATACCGGTGACCCTGGATCCCCTGCTACATTTACTGATGCCACAGCAAGGGCATAAAGCTCGGGTTTGAACAGATGTGACTAGAAAATTGGGATGCAGCAACATGAACACCCTTGTTAGTGATGAGCAACCATATCTCCTGTCTGTGTTATATTAGTTGTATGGTCCTGGGAAGTGATGCCAGTGGGTTTAGTCTTAGCTTAACTTGGTTTTGTTTTGTGCCTTTAGAGCATGCAAAGCATTCTCACAGTAGAAGGTTACATGAGAAATAATAATTTGGAGGAAAACAGCTATTTTGATTGTTTTATATTCCCTACTTATCTGTTAAATATAGGCATTTTAGAGCATCCTAAGGCAATTATTTTCTTGTATAAAGTTACAGAGCACCTCTGAGGTAAGTGCATGCTAAAGCTACACCTCCAGTTGGTGTAAAGCCATATGAAGACATAGATCATCAATCCCAGGTGTTTCTTTCTGTGGCTAGTCTTAGCATTTCTTTAACGAAAAGTGGAAGTAGAAAATGGAAGTGTTAGTGCAAACATTAGAACAAGCACACGTTTGAGTAACAGCCAAACTTTTCTTTAAAGCAGGTGTTGCCATGAATAAAAGTGCAAGTAAGGGTTCATGTATATTTACTTTGAAAACAAGGTTAACAAAACTTGGATGTTTCCTTGGAGAGCCTGTCTTCTCTTTTTGCCTGTCACCTTGGATTAGGGAGAGGCAACTTTGCTAACACTTTTGATTTCCCAATGAAAGCTTTTTCACATGGAAAGAGAATTGCTGTGTCTCGGTTCTGGAAAGACATTTGGTTGGACAGCGTGTGTTCACACAGCTATTGTCCAACTGTAACCTTAAGAAATTCCTCGTCGAACCTTATGTCAGCTGGTAACCAGCTGTCGTAGCGTGTTGTTTTTCTTGTTTTTTCAGTGCCTGCTTCATAGGCCTGGGATAGGAGTCTCTTCCTTTGCTGAGCTTCCTACACAGATTTTGCTTGACACAGGTTGTTTCTTTGAAACAAGCAGCTGCTCAGTATTACCAAAATACAGTCATTTTCTTACTTCACAGGCTAAACAGTCCAAGGAGGAGCATAAAGGGGGTTTAAGTGCCGAAAAGCTGATGAGGAAAGCGTCCAAGGATGTGTGTCGCCTACGGGAACAGAGCCAGAAAGTGCCGCTGCAAGTGCAGTCATTCAGGTACGGCCTGTTCTGCTTTGGGGGCTGTTTTTACTGTGGTGAAGTAACAGAAAATATTCCTAAATATAATTGAGCGTGCCCTGTGGTCTTGCTTAAAAATCAAAAACCAGGCTGCATCATTCATGCTAATAAATTCGGGAATTTATTTTTTTCTTAAACTTGTGTATTGTAAGCAGTTTGAGAAATCTATCAAGATATGCAAATAGGGACCTGTAAGACCACAGGGACAACCTCTCTTGCTTTGATTCTGCACCCCTCACAGCTGTGGAGGTAACTGTGCTCAAGACATCATCGCCGCCCTCCAGGATGACTGGTGTAAAAAATCCACTCTATTTTCTGATCACCGCCCAGTTAGCTGAGGAACTGAGTTTGCACAAGTGTTTTTGCTTGAGGTGCTGCTCTTGACTGGAACTCGAGCTCTGCCAGGGCTGACCTGGTTTGTCTCCCAGACAGGTGACTGCCACTGCCAAGGCTGAAGCACGCCCGTCCTCCGCGCGGTGCCTCGCACCGGGGGTTGGTCTCGGAGATGAATCACGCAGGAGCTCGAGAGGAGCGTCTCTGAGCCGCCCTGGCAGCCATCTCTGCTGCAAATACATTCATTAGGGGTTTGCCAGACTCGTAATTTAAACAGCTGTGCTTTAACAACAGGAATGCAACAGTAGATGACACCGGGGTGATAAACACAAAACTAATAAGTTGTTTTCTTTCCTGCATTTAGGGAGAAGATAGCGTACTTCACAAGAGCAAAGATCAGCATACCAGCCCTTCCAGCTGATGACGTGTAAATCGTGCATTTTCATTGAAGTGGTTTTCTACTTGCTCGTCCTTTCTTTTAGATGAACTTTGTAGTTCTAGTGACCTGCTTTTAAAGATCTTCTATTTTACATTCACCATTGCTATGTTTATTTGTAAAATACAGTCGATTTCTTCTAGTCTTGAAAAAAAAAAAAAAAGGAAAAAACCAACAAACGGAAAACCAAAGTAGGTTAATTTTGGTATACTGTTGCTGACTTTGTACAGTTTGTATGTATTGCATGTGTGCTTTTATTTTGTAAAGATGGAATAGAGGAACAAAGGCACAGTACTAAGCATGTATCCTGTTGAACCGCACTGTGTTGAGAAATACTACGTTCAACAGAAGATTGTTTATCTTTTCACTATTTTCATGTGAGCAGACTGTGAAGATGGCTGTTATGCCATGCAATATTTTTTGTACAAGAGTGTGACTTTTATAATTTGAAGCTAACCGTAAGCGCAAGCTCCTTTCCAAAACATCAAGGCTGCCTCAAGAGCTGCTAATTAGATTCAAAACCCACATTGGAATTTTGTTTCTGAAACACAAGTTTCTTCTGTTTTTGTTTTTTTTTATCCTTTGTAGGAAGAGACCGAGTTCGGTGAATGTACAGTACTTTGACCTGCACTAAAAGGTTTCTTGCATCTGCTGGAGAGTGGGAAGGCAAGGCAGACAAGTAACCCTAAAGTTTTGATGTGACTACCAAAAGGGCAGCTGCTTTCTGAACTGGAAGCTGAATCAAATTTATACTCCCAACGCTGAAATCAGAATAGTTATATCCACTGGAATGTAGAGAAAAATCTCATTTTTAAGTGTAGGTTTTTTGTCCTGGAGGTTGTCTGCTACCAACTAGGAAAATGTAAAAATTTTGCATATGGGGATGTTTTTGTTAAAGTATTTGTACCAGAAGGAGAATCTTCTACTCTGTCACATACTCACTCGGATATCAGAAATCTTGGTGGCATTGTAAAACCCTTTCTGGAACAGAAAAAGTTCCTGACTAGGGAGGTTTAACTTTCCATAGAATAAATACCATTAAAAAAAATACATAATATGGCCCTGTGTGCAGTTCAGGCTGCATAGGCATAATTACAAGTAAAAGTGAATAGCAAGTTTCAGATTTGTCTTACCTGAGCCAACCTCCTAGGAAGACACATCAGCTTGGATTCGCTTTGCTGGAAGTCCAGAAACTTAAATGTAGCACAAGGTGTTTAAAAAGCCCTGCCCTGGTAAAGCAGCTGGGGTTATCTGTGTGTACTGTGTAAGAAGCTAGACTCTGCACATGACCTGTTAAGGAGATAATGAAATCATTCTGTTGCACTCAGCGGTATTTAATTCACTGGTGAAACTCTTCCTCCCCAAGCAGCAAACCAGCAGCACCCGCTCTCCATCTTTGAGGGCTGCGCCGCGGTCCTGCGGGAGGGCAGGGGAGGGCGGCTCCGGCATGGCAGCCCCCAGGGGACAGCTCTGCATGAGCCTGGACCCCGGGCACGGGCAGTGCACGTCCCGTACGCGCAGAGCCAGGCACTATGCTGTTTGGGGCAGCGCGGCTGGCTGGATGTCCTCTGTAAACGCCCCCTTTGGTTTTGGTTTCTTGGGTGTAAGATGCATTCATGTTTGAAAGGTCAAATTAAAAAAAAAAATCTGGAATTATTTAATGTAGAGGTGAAATGAAGGTTGACTGTTTCAGCTTCTTAATTTGATTATATAAAATGTTTGTAGAATGATGTTTAGAGGTGTACTTTATGATTTTTCTTTTATTTATTTACAGTCTTATTTATGTTCTGTGTAATGTAGTTCAGTTCTGGCCATAAAAATGTTTAACATTAAGGATATTATTTGTGGAAAATACTTAGAGCTCTCCAAATTCTTGCCAGATTGGCTGTCTCTCCTCTTACACGTTGAATAACTTCCAAAAAAGTATTATCACCTGCTCAGTATAGGGTGAGGCCAAAATTGAAGTATTGCTGGCTTTACCTTGCAAAACTCTCATTTAAAAATGAGAGTTCCTCACTTCCAAAATCAGTACTCCTGAACATGCTTTATAGACAGCTTTTAAACAGTTCTGGGCTTGGGTGGTTTTTTATTTTTTATTAATTCAAATTATTCACACTTGAAACACCCAACAGAATAAATTCAAATGCACATGGATAAACCCCCGTCATCTTAAACTTAGAAATACTACTCTTTAGTAGAACTTACTCTGCATAGCAGGGTGTAATGAACACAATTAGTTCTGTTTCCAGGTACCAACGTCTCTGCAGTTGTATGCATCAAAATCTAAATATTACTGTTACAATAATACTTAGCCAAATGAGCAAATTTTAGCAGAAATCTTAATAGGATACAAATCAAATAATTTTAAGATCCTTTTTTACTATTGTTATGTTTATATTGTATTAAATATCAAATGCTCAGGACTGAACTAAATATTTAATCAGGTTATATTCTGAATGTGTTTCTGTTCTAATTTTGTCTGTAAGCATATGCAAATACATCACATAGATTAACTTGTCTCTGCACTTTTCCATGTGTTTCAGTGATTGGAAAATACATTTTTAAAAAACAAACTCCTTCACAGACTCATGTTTCATTTCATTCTTTTATTGCTGCTCTTATGTCTTTATACGTTCTTTGTAGAAACAGATGGTTGCTACAGCTTTGTCAGCTTAAAGTCATTGCAATTTATAGAAGGTTCACATCAACCACTGACAAGTCTTAGGATAAGTTATAAAGAAAAGTAATTCATATACTTGAAGTTAGTTCTTTACGTTCATTAAATAAAAATGGCCAACACTTATTGAAAGCGTCATCTCTCAGTGTGACAGTATCATATTTGGAGACACTGACCCAGCTTTGGAGGGGAGCATTATGCTCGGCTGTATATTCTTACTCCCACAAAGGGGAATCTCCTATTACGCGACATTGACCGAGAAGGTTTAGTTTACACTAATATAAATGGTAAAGGGCTGGGGAATTTCGTTTCAGATTCCAACCTCTTCGCTCTTTGTGGTTCCTGTTGAGCTGGCACAACAAACGGTCCGAAGACTTAATCTCATGTTACTGTTTTAAGCAAGACACCAAAGCAGATTCTCTTAAGTCAACAGGAGTTCTGCTCTGAAACAGCCAGTCAAGCCTCTGTGCAGCCCCAGAGATCCAACATGTACACTCTTCTATCCTAAAGAAGCGGCTGATCGGGTCTGGGAAGAAAGCATGGTGGCTTACTCCTTAAAATTAACTAACTGATAAGCTATATAGATCTGATTAAGTAGTTAAAGCTATGGTTAAAGTCAAAGTAAGTAGCTATTAAAGGACATACACAGTAAGAAAAACATCCCCCTAATATCTTGTAAACAGTAACCAGTTTGTTCAGCAGACCTTCCTTGTTGTAATGCAAGAATAAAATCTGAAAGACGTTAATCTACCCTTTTTAAAGTCTTTTAAAGCCGGGGCCCTGGGCGCCCGTCACTGCAAGCTGCTCTGGTAACGGGCGGGCAGTGGATGAGCAGGCGCTGGGGAGGACTAGGGATGCTCCTAGAATGGTAAAAAATCCACCAAACTAGCCACGGAACAGCGCAACCCCCATTTCCCATCTGGGCATGATCTCTGGGATATCTTCATCCCAAAATTCCTGGATGATGACATGGGCAATCCAAGAAACGGACCAAGGCCAGAACTCCAGCCATCCATAGGAGTCCTCCTCCAAGTAGTAACAGCTGTTTCTATTTCTATCTGTATCTTCCATCTTTAGGCAGTCTAAACCAAAACTAGAGAACACAAGGCTCACAAGTCCTAGTCCATTTGATGTAGACACTAAAATCCTGGAAATCTTAAATTCTACTGGCAAAGCTAGGAAAGAAACAAAATCTTTACACTGTGTTCCTCCTCCATCTTGCACTACACAGGTTTGCCAGAGTCCCATGGTCCAGGTCTCCAGTTCATTTAAGTCTAAATTGAATTTTTTCCAGCCTGGCAAATAGTTGCAGGCACCAGTTAAAAGCCACCCAGCCAGAGACACCAGTAATGCTGCATCCTGCACCCTGCCTCTGTGCACTGAGCTCATTTTTCAGCAATCATAAAGGGCGAAACTGCTGATTCCTGCAGACGGTATTCAGCTCTTTGTCCTTACTGAACATAAGCAAGGTTAAAACAGTGCTTAATACAGCACGACGCGCTCCTGCCCATCAGCGTTTACGAGACACCTGGACACAGTACCTGGTTCCATGTGCGGCGCTGGGGGCCACGGAAGCTGCACAGGGAACCAGGATGTGGAGGGGGTGGCCCCAGTGGCACCCACAGGCTCTCTCTCTATATATGTGTATATATATGTGTATACACACACACACACACACATATATATATATATATATTGCTTTCCATCAATCTGCTTAAACCTTACAACAGTTCTGCTGATTGTAGCTTCTCAGACCACACACTATAAATCTATGGTAGGAGTCGCAGGTATAGGCAGTTGAAATAAATAGCACATTGATATCATTCGGCCTGCAGCGGTAAATGAGTGCAGCTGTCTGGGCTATGGCAAGCTAAATAACATCATTTGCTTAAAGTCAGAAAGTTGACATTCAGAAAAGCACTGATCCTATAGAAGCCTTTTACAGGACACAGAAGCCTCAGTTCTTCTGCTGGATAAAGAGCTGAACGTGTTCAAGGGCTGTCGCTCAGCCTTCCTTTTGGGTGCCCAAAGCATGCAGTTGCCACAGCACGTCGAATAACTCGGATGTGCTGTTTAGTGTGCCGGGTTGGGAAAACAACTCACTGGACACAAGTGCTCACCCTCGCTATTCCGAGCAGGTCAGTCTTCTTAGGCAACCCAACAGTTTTCAAGAACAGAGAGCTGCTTGAGGCCATGTAACTGGCGCAGGCTGTTGGGGATGTGAAAACTCTCAAGCTCATGTGTCCCTGCATTAGGCAGGTGGAAAATTGCAACAGGGAGTCAAGCTCTGAGGCGTATTTAATTGGTTTTTATATGAAAAGGAAGCATAGCTTTGGTTAAAAGCCAAGATGCAAGGGAACATGCTTAGTTATTTCTAGAATTTTACAGTACAGTTGAGAAGGTAAAAGCATCGTTTCTGCGCAAGCTACAAAAACTTTGGCATCCTGCCATGAAACAAAGTTTTAAACAGTTCTGTAGGTGAGAAAACATTGTTTTCAAATACCAGTTACGGAAAAAAAAAAACAGATATAAATTTACCAAATCGGCTAGGTAAAAAAGAATCCTTTGAGTTACTAGTAGAACAAGCATCTGGCTTGTACTAGTGCTTGAAAGAGATGTGGCACTCTGTCCATACTGCTTAAAATCTTCAGCTTTCAGGCCTGCTTTCAGTTTCCAAGTGTTGACACTGGTCTTGCAGTTCCGCTACAGCAAGGTGGACCGAGGACGGAAGGACTTCAGCTGAACAGAGAGTGCAGTTAAGCAGGGATCCTCCCAGTATAAGACAAAACCCAGCAAGCCAGCCAGTGAATAACGCCTCCCCAAAATCCCACCTGGGGACAATGTCTGGTATACTCTCATCCCAAAATTCCTGGACTGTGGAGTGGGCCACCCAAGAAACTGGGACAATAGCCGTGATCCCGGACACCCAGAAGAGCATTCCTCCAAGCAGCAACAGCCGTTTCTTTAGCTCCTGTTGTCTTTCACCAATTTTCAAACAGTCCAACCCAAATCCTGAGAGCAAGAGGCCCAAAAGCCCCAGTCCATTGGAAGCAAACATCAAAATCCTAGAAATCCTCAGCTCCGGAGGCAAAGCTAAGAAGGAATCAAAGTCCTTGCACTGCATCCCCCCTTCCTCCTGGACAACACAAGCTTGCCAGAGTCCCATGGTCCAGATCTCCAGTTCGTTCAGTTCCAAGTTAAGATTTTTCCACTGGGGTAAGTAGGTAGTGAGGCAGGAGAGCACCCATCCCAGCAGCGAGAACAGCATGCCGCTCAGCTGCACCGTGGGCCGGCACACCAAAGCCATCGCGAGAGCGGAGTCAGCGCGCCGCTGCGGCCGCCCTGCAACCCCTGCGTCTTTTGGTGGTGTGGGAGCTACGATGATTTTTACTTCTCTGGTGCCCCAAATATAAGCCTTGGCGATTAACCCCTTGTATGCTCTGAAACACTGTTTTGTTCTTCACGAATATAATGTTTCACATAAAGGGCGGAGGGCTTCGCTAAACCATGAGTTAGGCTTTCCGATAAGGATTTGATCTGCTACCTTCCAATTTGCTTGGTAAAATTATATCCCAATGCCTGATGATTACAAGCCTGAGGATGAACAAAGAAGGCTCTATGACCCCTCACCCTAAAACACAACAGAAATCTTTGTGCTTCAATACGGATTAATTAGATTTTAAGTGGTGATAAAAAGTCAGCTCTGTCTGCAACAGGACTTCATTGTAATAGCTAAATTTGAGATTTCAGGGATGTAAATCAAGGCCTTGTAAAGAAAGGTAGACTGTTTGCCTATAATCTTTATTCTTAGACTTCCTCAACATACATAATGGCTTATCTTCCACTGCCCTGTTTCATGTCCGCAGCACTGTAAAAGACGCTTTGTAAAAGATCCTTACGTTTCACATTTTCTACATTCATTTCTTCTAAAATGGGCTTTGTTTTGACTTACTCCTAAGGGGAAAAGGAGATGGGAATGGTCAAAGTACCATAGAAAATGAAATCCTAGACATCCCTCCACCATAATGAACTCAGGCCGATCCTCAGCCGTCGCAAGTCGTGCCCAGGACTCAAGCAGCGACGCGGTAGCAGTTTCACCCATGCGGTGTCCCCTTCCCTGGGGCGCCCGGCGCAGACGGTGCAGGTGCCCTCCGCGCGTCTCACAGCATCTGGCACTCAACCCTTCCTGCGCCAGGCAGCGCCTCGTGCTTTCCTGATCAAAGCCAGATGCCGCTCTGCCCTTCTCCCTTCAGGAAAGACGCTCCTTCCTGCCTTCTCCCGCTTTCCGCACCGCCCGTCAGCGCCGCTCGTGCTTAGCTGCGGGGTCAGCGGCGAGGCCTGCATAGGAGAGAGGCTGAGCTGCCCAACCCTGAGCAGTGCAGACACCTGCACACAAACGTGCACAGCCCGGACAGGCCCTCCAGTCTCTCCTGGCCTTATTTGCTAGGTGTGATAAGGTACGAATATTCTGCATATTTTAATTCTCCATTGATGCAAACGGGTTATCAGGTCAAGAAGACATCAACACTGCTTTGAGGGTCTCCAAAATCCTGAGGGGTATCATGAAGAAATTTCGCTGCATGAAAACCTCCTCTCAAATTCTGTATTATTTTCACCTCTGCCACTTCTAACCTCTGCCATTTTCCTGCCACAAGCCATGAAGAGCCAGCACAGAGCAAGGTTACCCTGTGCATGGGCACCAGTCCCCGCACCTCGCCAGAAAGGTTGCGACGCAGCCGAGCGGGAGTCACCGAGGAACAAACTTGTACAAGTGATGCTCTAACTTTAGCCCCCCACCAGGCAAAGGAGGGAAAGGTTTGCGCTGATTCAGGCACCAGGTTGTATTTTCAGGTTTGCTGCTTTTCAGCAGCATCCTTCCTCTCCCTTTTCTATGCTTAAGCAGGAATGCCAGTTCTGGAAATCACCGTGACATTCAACAAGAAACTCCAAAATGACATTTGCATCATTTTTTTTCAGATAAACAGCTATACTTCAGCAGCACTCCTGCTCATTCAGGGGCCACATACTTATTTGACTTTTAAATCGTGATTACTGTCAGGCTATTACTGGAAAGCAATTGCGCTCTCCTTGTCTGTGAACCTTCAACACTTTTCCCCTGCTCCTATTTCCAGCACTCAGTGCAGTGTGAAAACACCAGATTAGGTACGTGAAGCCCATTCATTTTACTAATGTCGAGCAGAGCTGGAGCAGCGCGCCAGCCTTTAGTTCTAGCAGTCAGAAGCACTCGGACTGATGCACCAGTAAGATCTGCAACTTACTACCATCCATGCAATACTTGGAGCAAGCAAAGCCTCCTTATGCTATCCTGAGCAGGATTACAAAAGAATCCCCATTTTGTTTGCCAATGGAGAAAAAAAAAAGAAAAAAAGATAAAAGTCTTGCCTTGTCCCTGGGATAGTAATGAGGTCTGAGATACTGCCGTAGCTTGGAGCTTACTGATCTTATGAAAATCCCAGCACGCCCCAAACAAGAAAGACTCGTCGTTGAACTGAGATGCAGATGCTCAGATGCACAATTGTCTCACTATCTCCCTTGTCCTTCTTTCACACTTATCTTCCCCAACATTATTTATTTCTGCCTCTCGCTATCTTATCTGAAGCCATCCCTGTCCCCGAGGGAGATTTATTACGGCAGAAGGCAACGCAGCCCGAGCACCAGCAGCTGGAGCAGGCAATTCACAGCCACAGCCCCCATCTCCCATCGTTTCTCGCATTACTTATGGTTCAGCATAACTTGAAACCTCCTTCACCAAGAGAGATGCACTAATATTTCACCCCCTGCAAAGAGTACTAGGGAGCTGTTACCTTGACACATCTCTGCAGCCCAGGTAACTATCCAAACGTTTTATGTTTAGCATAAGCAGAAAGAAGTATCAGGAGCGGAACTCCTGGGCGCTGATTAGGCAGTTTAATTTCACAGAAGCAGCCAGTGCATCGTCCGAGACAGACTCTGTCCCATACTTCCAGTTCCTACATAAAGCACAGAGACCTCCATGTTGTGGGCTTGTTTTTCTCCTCCAGCCGTCCAAAAGCCTGCTCATCTTGGAGCTATAAGTGCCTCCAGTAACACTCCTCAAGCATTAGCATAATTTCTCCTAATTCTGAAGACAGTAATTGAGCACCATACACAATTTTTTCACTCATTTAAATACCTAACACTTTCCTGAATCATTTACAGGTCTCCCTTATCTTTGATTTTCCATCTTAGAGATGCATATGCAAGAGATGGAAATAAGATCTGAGTCAGTGTATAGATTTTCTATAACTAAGGTTAGTATAAGTCAATAAACAGAGCTACTGTCAAAAGATAACAAGACAGTGTTTTTGCCATCTCATTACAATTGAGTTAATTCATTTAACTTGGCAGTCTTTTGCCTTTCAGCTTATTGCTTGAACTGGAACTTGCAGGAATTAGTTTTTTCTTACCCAGGAACCCCACAATTTGTGACACTAAAGGAGTTTTTGTTTTGCATTTCTGAGGTGCCCATCAATGAAACCAATGGACCAAGCCAAAGAAAACAACTGATCCTGCTATGATTTTGTTTTAGTGTACTTCAGCACAATCCCCCAAAATAGTTATTTGTATTATCCTAAACATCACAGCGCTTCAGGACTTCATTGTGAAGTGCTTCACAGTGAAGATAGACTGACAGCTCCTATAATCAGTGGGACCTCCAAACTTTCAGAGTCTTATAGACCTTGCAGTAGCTACATTCTGGCCTGCTAATGAAGTGAACCCACTTGAATTCCTTTAAAAAAAAATCTTTTTTTTTAAACCAGTAAGACCTGGTTACTACCAGTAACTAAAGTTACTACTATTTTTCTTCTCTGCTCAACTTTCTTCTTGGTTTCTCCATTGAAGTGACACTAGGAAGTTTTACAGAGCTAATAGTTAAACTCCAGGCAGAGCGGGATGTGGTGCAGATCTGAAAGGCACAATGACTAAAAGTTCACACATCCAAACTCCCATCGATAAACTGCGCTAGTTGCTATGTACCCACTGGTGCAAGCTACAGCAGCAACATTTAATTAGGAACACTTGGAAAGGGACATGAAAGCAAGGAAGCGAGACAGTCTGCAGAGGGGTCACCAGTGATGGAGGGAGCAGCAGCTTCTACTCTGGAAGACAGGCTAGCTTTTAAGTACAGCTACTCATGGTAGTATTATATTTTCAAGAAAATCTCAATATTTAGAGGTGGTGATTTATGAGACTACACCATTTCTTTCTGTATTACACCTAAGGAGAGACCCCTTCAGCAAGTCCTGGGATGGTTTTGTGTGCTGCTGCAGCAAAGCGCAGCAGCAGCTGCAGGTGAATGTGTGCAGAGAAGTCGTAGAATACGGAGCCAGTCCAGCAGAGGCAAAGCAGAGATTCACAAAGGCATCACCTTCTCTCAGCATCCTGCGTGGGCTGGGCAGGACCTGCTCTCAGGAGTTTGGTGTGCAGTGACTGCAGATGGCTTTTGGACCTGGCAAGCGCAAGCTGCCCCACGGCACACCAGTGGGCCAAGGAGAAAGCTTCCTGTGTGGAGAAAAGGTACAAGAGTTGCTGGCCTCCAAACAGAAACCCCCTCCTCCAAGAGACCTGCTGCCAGCGTTCTGGCATGGCAGGGAGAGCCCAGCCCTGCATTCCTGCCATCTTCAAACCCTGTCTGTAGTTCATTGAGCAGCTTCAACAAAAGCCTATTACTTATGCAGAAGAAATGTACTTCTTGTGAAGGGAGAGAAAAGCCCCATGAAGGAGAAACTATTAGCAAGATAAATTAAAATCTTGAAATTAGACAGCATTTGGACAGAGCTAGAAGAGAAAGGAACTGAAAGCGTTAAGCACAGAAAGGTGAAACTTTGCATATTTCTGCTTTAGAGACTTATTCAAAAGACTGAAATGAGAGAGGGTGGATTTGCCATCATTATACTGGAAGAATAAAGAATGCTTTAAGGCTCAGTACTTCAACCTTTGCAGAAACTTTTCCATCACTACCCCAATCCAGACTTCAAAGCGAGGGTTGACTGGGTTAGAAAATTAGCTTTATTCTTTAGAGAACTAGTTTTGATGTACTGTCAATATAGGAGATTACTGTAAGTATGAAAACTCATGTCACTTGAACAGTGATTGGAATATTATTTCCTTGAACAATTTCTCAGCTGTAAAATGTGTAGGCTTCTCTGCCATTATCCATCTCTTAATATGAGATTCTGGTTACATAGAGTGTTATACATATATATTTCTATAATGCTCTTGACTTAGCACCTGCAAACAATTATTATAAGATTTCTCTCATTCCTTAAAGCCTGTTCTTATCATCAGAAAATTTAGACAAATTATTTGTAGGATCCTCTTGAACCTACCCTGGGAATTGTTATTGTTTGACAATAGAAGGATTATAATGATAATAGGGAATTGTCAGCCATAAATTAGCAAATGACACATAGGTTTCATCCGCCAAGCTAGCCAGCGTGTGAAATGAGCCATGAGAATGGCTGACAAGTGAAAGAAGTGAGGGGCACCTGTGGCTTTTTGCTCATTTACTGTAATTGAGCATTGAGGAGAGGACGGAAAAGGGCTGGACAATATTCACTTAGTAATTTGAAATTATTATTTTTTATTCCTCAGATTCTAGTGTGTTAAACTGGTTTCGTTTTTTTTTTTTTACCTTTAAGGAGCTGGGAGGTAGGAGATGCAAAAGTAGAGACTCTTTCGCAGCAGGGGACGGACCTTAATAACTGCAGAGCTTCCTGACTGTAAAAAAGGACCTTTTCTTTTTCCCAAAAATAAAGCTATAAATCCCCACCCCCACAACTAGGCATGCTGCTAGTTTAAGAGTTCATTACATCCTGCCATTAAGATACTAAATCTCCAACATTTATCAGAATTAGTTAAAAACTATCCATAAACTGCCTTCCCTCCTCTTCTGTAATATTCATCCCTTCTCTCTGTTCCCACTCCAGCGGAGAGGTGCGAGACCACAGGAGTTCCGACTCGCTCTGCACCAGTGAGCTGAGGTGGCACCTGACCACGTTCACAGCAACCAAAAGACGATTCCTAACACCATTCCCCTGCAATAATTATAACCCTAGAGTTATTTCCATTTTAACTAACTGATGATCCCTGCACATTGAAAATAAATCCTGCAAAGGATTACACTCTTTCCAAACATCACTTGAATACAGAGTTGAAGGTTACGTCTGTACCATAGTTTCAAGCAGCTAGAGAACACTTTACCATAAGCTAGAGATGGTGAAGGTGGCAAACGTTCTGACTGCAAGGAAACATTTACTACATTTCCCAACATAAAGAAAACTCACATTCACTTACGCAGACATCTGCTTTCAATTCACTCATCAGTGATACAGAAGAGTCTACTTTTTAACTTTTTGTAGTACTCAGCAGGAGCCAGAAAAGTAACTATATTCTGCGCAAGTAGTTACATTTTGCAACATACCCAAGTCTTCGTATTATTTTGCACAAAATCCCTGTAGATAACTTAATAGCTACACAACTAAAACAAACAAATGAAGACCTAGACATTATCGAGGATAGCACATATCTGCATAGCTATATTCACGGATACAAGAGTGGCTGCACTAGGACAGGCCAAACCAAGCAGTCTATCTAGCAGTATCCAGCAGATCCTTGGGAAGGAAAAGAGCACAAAAATATGGTAAGGATAAATTGATCTTCCTTCCTCAGTGTAAAAACCTCCTGAAAGCAGGCTTAAATTCTATGCCAGCATTTAGAATAGCCTTTAATGGACCCTTTCTTTGTAAGTTTGCCTCAGAAGTATTTACTCACATCCAAACCATCTTAAAACAATAAATTCCAGTTTAATTTGCCTCATATTTTTCCCCTTCAAACTGCAGACTTACTGCTAGATTGTTTCATTTGGTAGCACCTAGTTCTGCTGCAGGAAGAGCAGCTCCTCACATTTATAAGTCACTATTCCAGAACTATTCATTTTTGTGTATACATCTCTAAAATCCTTCCTCAGAGGCCTTCCCGTGCTGACAAGTCCTAGCTTACTACTTGCAGAATCATCTCTAATAGATAGAAGTGGGATAACCTCTCTTGTGGTGATCCAACCTGCTCATGACACTCTCCGCTATCACAGCATAAGAAGATTGATGCAGGTATATCAAACTTTTTTTACAGTATTGCCATTATGATTTTAACAGTTATGCTCCTGTTCACCATCCACTTCAGGAAAAAAAGACATCTCCAGACTGGGCAAGACAAACCTTGTTGAGATCTTTCCTGAAGTTTGACATGTTAAACACTGATTAGCATCTTGTTAACATGAAGATACTGTCCACCTGCATTTTGTTGTTTTCGATAAGAACATTAGTCCAAGAAATAAAATGGAGAAAAAATAATTCTGTCAACAACAGTCTGTTTGAAATGCTATAGTATTTTATACTGTAACCTAAAAATGGATAATTTTTAAAGGAAGGATACACTCCCAGGTGGATGTATAAATGAGTTTCCAGTAATATTCTGCCAGATGCACAGATGGCACAAGATTAGGAGAGTGCTCCTGGCACCAAAGGCATGATGATTTTCATAAAGTATAGGTTCAGTAGTTGGGAGTAATGTATCTGTATTCATGTGAAAACCCTTTATGCTATACTGTATTATCATGCTTTCTCTTTACCTAATTATCACTTCTCTGCAGGACAACAATCACAGAATTTGCTGCAATTGTGGTAGAGAGAAAAATGGAGCATTATATCCCTCAGGGAGTGCAACTAAACTTCTCTGTCTGACCCCGTGTGTCTGATTAAAAGAATCACAGCTCACAGGAACACCACTGATAGCAGGTAGAGAAATACACTTAACCTGGGAGTTTCCCCATAAAGGTAAAATTATATATATGTTTTTCACATAAATTCGAAGAACCATTAAAAGTAATTTTTGTCCATCTTTCCCTTATAGGACACAACAGACTTATCTAATCTTTCTTTAAAAACCTCTGCTGATGGAAATAACACAGCATCCCTAGACAATCTATTGCAAAGCACAGAAACAGAGGTCCTGATTCCTAAAGCTGTAATTCCTGCTTTTCCCTTTTGTTCTTCCTTCTTCAGCTACAATACCCAGCTATTAAAGTCATGGAGAGGGCACTGTCCACTGTCTTTCTTACAACAACTCTGTCGTCTCAGTCCCCAAAGGATTTGAAAGTAGGTGGTTTTTTTTTTTTTCCCAGTTGTTGCTCAAGCAAACTTCCCATCATTTTGAGTTCTCGTATTAGCATTAATGTTCCTTGTGGTGCAGATGCATACTCTGCCTTCTGATGATGCCAAGAGGACAGGGTCTTGTCCCCAGCTTCTAGCACATCTAATGAAGAAGGTAGGGGTTGACAAGTCCTCCTCTCCTTCATTCTGTCCTCTCCCGGGCAGACATTGTAGGGAAATAAGGGCACTGTAGGGAAAAAAAAAATTCTCCTGTCTATTTTGCTTTGAGCTCTGCTGGACAGTTATTTCACTTCCATGAATACAAGACAGAAACCGCCTTTTTCAAGCTCCAAATTGTAAAAGGCAGGAGGTGGAGTAGCTGGAAGAACAGAAAGGAAGGCAGAGGAGTCACCTTGGGAACACATTTCTAAAGATCTGAAGCACAGCCCCTAAACACAGTGCCCAAGGTGAGGCATGGTACATTCAGAGTAAAAAGAAGGTGAGTCATGTTGGCATCTGAAGTTTCTCTCTCAATTACAAAGCAGTCACCTCTCCTGGATTATTTTCTAGTGCACAGAAAGCACTAGCTTGCTCAAATCACCTCACAGCTACCATCAAGAACATTTATCTTTCCTGTCTTCAGACCATGGCCCACAAAACAAAATAAATAAACTGGCATCTTGTGTATCTGTACTGGACACAACAGTTCTGTCTCCTATTGATTTGAGAGAACCCAAACTACAAAGCCAGCCATACTTACAGGGCTGAGGAGAACAACCATCACAAAACGAATAAGAGAAAGAAAGAGCTTCTATCAGCATATTGCAGTACAGTGGTATAACAACATCAAACTCTGTAACAACAGGATTTCCTAACCCACCATTGAACACAAAGCTGCATTATTTGTGCAAGAACAAGAGAAATGGACTCAGGTTTTGCAATTTAGCTTTTTGTACTGAAAAACAGCAGAGAGGAAAATGCTCTATTGGAGCCTAGTAAGTGATCTAAACAGTAACAGCTATAACAGATCTTGGAGCGTGATGGAAGGAAGACACTGAAGTTGCAGTAGAAGGACCCACAGTGTCATGCCTTGTAGGACAATCTGAGACCAGCACAGTCCCCAGCGCCTGTTCAACCAGGAATTAAGGGCAGAAATGAATGACTCTTGCAAATTAAACAGGAGGTACAGATGTACAATATGGGAATTTCCAACAGCTCAGGGAAGAAACAGTTGTTGAAAGGAAGCCAAGAGCTGCCTAATAACATTTCAGCAGTAATGGCAAGAAAGACTTACAGTCAGCTGAGCAAATCAAGACAAGAAGTTTATTTGAGTGTGCCTCACAGAAATGTTGCAAATGTTGCAAATTAAAGCATAAAAAGGTCTTTTTTTATGCTACATATATTAAGTATTCAATAATTAACTTGGCATATTTGAGACATAATATTGCCATAAGCATATGATATATATAAAAAACTAATTTATAAAGACATTTCTAGAGCCTCAAAAGCCAAAAAAATAAAATAATTCAGATCAAAAGGCAAAGAAACTCCATTGTTTGGATTTGACATGAGAAGCAGTCAAGCAGGCGGCTTGTAGTAGGATTTAAAAGGTTGTTCTCAGAGCCTGAAGGTCTAAAGACTAAAGTCTCTCTCAGTACCTGCATCTTCAGCTTTAACTATCTAGCTTTATTTTTTCTATTGTTCAATGCAGAGGAGAAAAAAATCAGTCTTTTACTCAAGCTCAAAGAACTGCAACTACAAAACATAGTGATGGCCCCAAACATCGAGAAAAAGTCTATGCTGCGTGGACACAGACCATGCCAAACCCTGGAGGTGCATTAGAGCAGGGTAACAGCCATGCTGCTAAGGCCTGGGTCCTATTTCTGTCAGTGACCTGTGGCAGGGAGGAGTACAAGAAGAGGCAAGCAGCCAGGCATCTGTCCTCAGCCTCACTCCCTCCTTCCACCCAACTGTAGCTCAGGGGCTTCCCTAAGTCTAGGATGCAAAAACACTACCTCAGAAGCCCTAGGCTGACTTGTCTTTCATCCTTCGGTTCAAGCACTTACTGAAACCTTGCTCAGCTGAAAATAAAAAAATAAAAAAAAAATAAAAATAAAAATAAAAAAACACACACACAAAAAATGGTGGGGAAGAAAAAAAAAAAAAAGCTTCTGATCTCAGGCCAGCCCTATTGAAAGTTTCCACCATGGAAGCAGTGTCAGCTCGTGGTGAAAGTCCTTCCCCTCCTCTCCTTTTTTAAATCATCACAAATGTAAGTTGTTTTGCCTGCATAGCTATTCCCTTTTGAGGGACTAGAAAATATTAGACCACAACATACAATAGAAGGATTTCCAGCATAGCTATCCTAGCAAGCCTTTTATAGTCTTTAGAAAAATACATATTTAGTAGTGCCCACAGAAATTAAACATTGAAATATAAACACGTATCAGTAATGTATTCCTTTTGGTATTTCATTAACAACAATAACAACAAAAAAGTCCAAACTGTTCCAAGTTTTATTTTCTGTGAATCAAAGCTTATATTTTACTTTCAAAAATTGAATGCTGTTCCCAGTGGCCTCATCTCATCCATTCTTAAAGCATAATACTTACACTACAAACTATTTCTTGGAGTTCTTGAATAACCGAATAGTGCTTGATTCCTTCTCGCTGTTTTGTTATGTGCACACCAAACACTAATCCCTCCAGGCAAATACCAGACTTACTTGTTCTATGGAAGTGCCAAGAAACTCAAAGAGATTATAAAATTCTTACACTGCAGCAACCTGAACCATACAGCTCATTCTAATGCATTGAAACAAGTAGACAAATCTGGGTAAAGCATTAGCAAGTAGATCATGCAGGAATGACCATGAGATATTTGAGCTCAAATTTTGATTTCTGCACAATCTGAATTACTGACAAGCAATCACCATCCACTGTTTCATATAGTCTGAATTCACTGTGACTCTCTAGCAGTACTCAAAGCACTAAATAAGATGCAGAACAAGGGAGAGGCTTGTTCTAGTTAGACCATGAGTTGGAAGTGAAGCTTTACCTTCTTCTCAATTCTGATACAGACTTTCTGAAACTGCACTCAAATCACTTCTTAGAAGTGCTTTGTTTTTCCTCCCCTCTGAAATAGGATTCAGAGCACACACAAATATTGCACATGTAAGGTGGCCAGAAAGAATAAAACTGATACCTGCCCCAAAAGCAATTTAATTATGCATATTTATGAGGCAAATCATTTCACTTTCAAAAGAAAGAAAGAAAGCCTATAGTGGATGAACATATTAGTGCAGAACACATTTAGGAACAAGCCTAGCAGAGTTAGTATTCTGATGAGGAAAGCGGTCCTAAGGGTTGATACATCTTACGCTGTAGGAGAACTGATAGTAGAAGCGAATTCTTTGATGTTTTATTTAAAAGTTTTACTCAATAATTCAATAAAGAGACCCATTATAAATCACGAAACAGTAAGAACGTGCCACGAGTACAATCAAGTAATGAATAAAAAACAAACTAACACAAGGATAGCAAGTATCTGTAATTTAGGAAGCATATAGTTCACTATTTAATCTTACTGGATTCAGTTACCTGGGGTGTCAATCAGCATGGACTCTTGGATATAAAGAGTGACCCTACTGCAACTCATCCTGGGAGAGTGAAAAGATGAAAATTACTGAGGCTCTCCAAAGTTTTTATTAATACACATGCAAAGCTCTAACTTTTTGATTGCCTACTGGTAGCAGAGTGTTTTCAGGATTCCAGGTAATGTAAACATAAAAAGGAAAAGTAAGATTGACTGTATATGTTTTGTTTCTTGTATCTTTAGCCCTCCTCCCTGACCAAGCACTGTCAGGCCAGCCAGATACCTCAATGCCTACTTATGGCATCAGCTCAGATCTGACACAGGCTAATGATAACCTCCTTGTTTGCAAATCCAGAAGAATTTCTTCCCAAGGATGGCGTTTACCTTTATTTCCAAGAAGGACATGCTGCTTCAGTGCTTCCAAGCGCCAAAACAAACATGCATCACAACAGGATCAGATTTCCAAAATTTCTGCCAGACACTGCTTCATGGACACCTGATTTCCCCTTCAGCTGCCTAGATTCAGCCTCAGGTAGAGAAGGCTTAACATGCTAGTCTCTATGTTCCCCCAGCTGCAGCTCATCCCACCATTCTGTATTTCCTAGCAGGAGTTATTTCACACAGCCTCACAAGGAATCTGCTAACAGCAAGGATGCCAAACCAAATTAGGAAACACATTTCCACAAGAAGTCTTCCATCAACACGCAACAGATATGGAAATTTCCAACCACTCAGCATGTTGCTACACTGCCATTTGCCCATAAATTCCAATAATATACAACTCTGGGATCACATTGGCATCCTAGAGAGTGAATAACAAGCAAGCTATAAATCTCAAGCCCTATAATCAAAGTCAGGGCTACCTATTCCCCATCTCTAAATCAAAAATACATATATTTTTAGAATTGCATTAGCTATTTCTATGTTATTTTGTGCCAAAATAAGCAATTTAAACTGAGTGACATTTTTATCAGCTTCAGCTGCAACTCCATCATCTATTGCCACTTTCGTGAATCAAGACATCCAGGTAGAAAAAGAATTCTAATTTCAAAAGGTTTTCTTGATTTCAGGATCAGTTGTTACAGCAGCAACATCACGACTACATATAGAAGTCTAAGTACTTTGTGTTTCCTTCCTTCAAAGGAAGTATCATTCTATCAAGGAGGTATTATTTCTACCTCTTGCTGTGCACCTCCTACACCACCTATTATATTCTGAACAGTCCTGATTCACTCCTCCAAAAACTCCACAATTTATCCAAATTACTGTGGGGAAAACAAAACAAAACAAACTTAAGGGGGTAAAAAAGCAAGCTGCCATCTTTGCTTTCCACTCAGATATCACAGAGGTACCCAAGGTCATTATCAATACAAACAAGAACATAGCTAGATGTGACAGTGGTAATATTTGCAAGGAAACAAGATCTTGTTTTAATCAAATCTGCTGCTTTATATTCTTAATCTGAAGGCAAATACCACTAGGTTGATATGCCTTCAGGTGAAGAATAGCAGCCTTCATTTTATTATCCTAACAGGATTGTGAAAAGTCAATTAAAAAAAATCCATGTCTCTAAGAAATAACTTAGGAACAAGATCCAAGAATTACATAAACCTGCCTTATGCTATGATGTCAGGTATAACTAGAAAGCCAGAAGAAATGGAAAACATAAGCCTGAAGAACTAGATGCAAGTGAAGCAGAACTAAACCATCTCCCCTTAAGCCTCTCTTCTATTTCTCTCTCTTGGTTTTGGAAAGCAGTAGTAGAAATCCATTCCTTTAAGGACATACCATAAATATTCAAAGATTAAATTTCTGAGATTCTAACCTAAGATTTTAGCCTTAAGCATGTGTTTATATATATGGCAATGGGAATCTGTAGCTGCCATTCTTGTCATTATTTAAATTTTTAGAAGTCAGTCAACATGAGTTGCATGTGTCGTAATAAGTTGTGGTAGATCTACTTATGGGATTTGTTTTGTTTTCTGTTTTGTCCTCTTTGTATCCCTTATCCTGTTACTGTTTCTAGATATTCCCTTTCAAGAAGCCTAAAAGCATGAGCCCTGGCACAGGCTGCCCAGAGAGGCTGTGGAGTCTCCTTCTCTGGAGATCTTCCAAATCCGCCTGGATGTCGCCCCATGCCACGTGCTCTGGGTGTCCCTGCTGGAGCAGGGGGTTGGACTAGATGATCTCTAGAGGTCCCTTCCAACCTCAACCATTCCGTGATTCTGTGATTTACTGCAACCCTGCTAATAATGCAATACTGCTAATCCTGACTTGCCATATTTGACCTTAAGTTAGGGTTGCTCTGGTAAACAAATACGGGAAAAGTTACCCACGCACATCAGGCTTTCTGTTGTTGTTGTTTTTTTTTTTTTTTTTTTTTTAAATGCAAAGCTTGATTTCTGCAAAGTCATGTTTGAACAGTAGCAAAGTAATGAGCAACAGTTTCAGACAGTTTTTTCCCCATGAAAAAAATCCTCTCCACTTAAATGTGCAACATTTAGAAGTTTATTTCCAAACCCAGCTTACATATATTCATAAACCAAACCATCTAAGCAGACTATTGATTATACTTATCTCTCTAATGTTAAAACTAGAACTGACAGTGTTTTTAAAGATTAAGTTTTCAATTAAATGCTGTTCAAGTTCTTCAGCAACTGAGAGACTTACTGCAAAATGTCCTTATTAGGCAGTTTAGAAACATTTCAGCACTAGCGCAATAATGTGCTAGAAGTTGATTGTTATTACTCTAAGTATTACTCTAACTTAAGAAAGTACATATGGCTCCTGTCAGATTATTGTGGTTATTTCATTCTTAAAGTTGTGGAAGCAAACAGAAGTTTTAGGTAGACCTCTCAAAACTTTAATTGGTTTCTCTATGCATAGCTATTTATGCTAAAAGCTTTCATTTAAACAAATACCTTAGTGCAGTTAGCACAACACTACAGCAATTGCGAATCATTCACCATTTGTTTTTCCTTTCATTATACTGTTTCTTAGTGATCCTAAGCACAAATGGAGCAGTGCTCCATAGAGACATGCTAAGACAGTATACAAATGTTAGTGCTTGGTCCTGAAGGACTTCCAGTCAAACCAAAGACAAATTTAAAAATTAAAACCTTCAGTAATAGCTACCCTGCAGGCCTGATAGAAAAGCCACATTAAATGTTACTGCAAAAGTTCACTCAGGTCCCAACTCGTGCACAAGAAAATTAGATGCTGCAAGTGATACTGGCCTTAACTTCCTTTCTCTGCTCTTTCTGAATCAGCAGGGTCCTCATCCTTACTGAGAGCACAGGCTATGTATGATGAGATGCACAATCTGGGGCTAGCTAAATAAAAAACAAAAACACACACATGTAATTATTTTCCTTGTCATCATGACAGCTTTTACCAAAACAGTTGTTTAAAACCGCTTTCAAAATTGAAACATTGAATAAATAAATAACCAACCAGTAACACTGGATGTCTGAGCAAGGTCCAGGAGACAGGGTAGCAGAAGGGAAGCTCTCAGCAGTGCAGAACCTCTCTGCCTGCTGCGGCTCCTGAGACGTTGTGGGGCATGTGTAGGAGTGGAGCGGGCCTGGCGCTGGGCAACCCAGGAGCTCCAGGGAATTAAAGTATTTCCAACAAGAGACTGAGCACACTTGCCATATTTATCAAAAAAACAAAAAAAAAAGAAAAAAAAAAAAAAGAATAATCTTAGGAAAACACATCTGTGCCTAGATAGCAGCAATATTAATAAACCAAGAAGAGTAAATGTGTTTCACGTTTCTGTTAGTAATGTATTATCTTGTTGTAAATATTAACTTTGCTGTACTTTAGACCCCTAAATGAAAATTAATGGAAAGCTTATGGGAACTTAAAGAGACTATACTCTTAATGATCTTCTTAATGCTACCTTGTAGCATACTAATGGGAGTTATGGCAAGAGGCATGGCAAGATATCATTTCTAGTGCCATTAGAGCCTTAAGACACACAGATGAAAGTATAAAATGGCATAAGTACGCATAAGGAGGATTTTAGTGATTTTTTTAATAACTTCTTAATTATAGAAGTGTTTCTTTTCCAATTGTTTCCAGCATATAATTTAAATTGAAAGTTAACATTTAAGAGGAAGAGATGTAATGAAACAGTTTTAGCAGGATCTTTTACAAGAAAGATTACCTCAGCTTTGCCAATTAGCAGAAGCATTTCAGTAGTGCACACTGCCCCTCCACAAGCTCCGGAGGGCTTCACATGATTAGAAGATAAATAATAGTGCTTCTTTGCTCACCTCTGCTTTGCACTAGAGAACAAGCCCACTTTCAAGTATGCGCCACTTAAAAGCATGGAGAGTAACAGGAAGGAAAATATATTAGCAGGGAAGAAGCAGCAAAGAACATTTATACTAGGAGATAAAAAAGAAAAAAAAAAGGTATTATAGTTATGGAGGGACTGTTTTGTCCACTACAATACCAGTATAGATATCACTAACTGGATTAAGGAATAAAATCCCAGATTGTTTGAGCCCCTGAACACTTCATGTTAATTGGAACTAGGCACAAAATAAATGCTCCCTTGCTTCATGGGTGTATATATAGCTTGCCCTTTTCAGTCCCTAATTCCAGGCTTGGTTAGGCCAACACAACAAATAAATTCTATAGTCAGTGATTGCCAGGATAAAGGAAATGGATTTCCAGTGGTAATCCCAATTCTGCTGCCTCCACTGTTCCTGGAAAACACTTTTAAAAGCCTCTGTCTCAGCTCTTTAAAAGAAGAACTGAAACCATGGGCTCTCATTCAATACACCTGGACCCAGCCAGCCATTCATATGAAAGGAAAAAGCAGAGCCTCAGAAGCAGCTCTACCAAAGCCACATACAACATTCTGCCACAGGTAGACCAATGCCTTGCTCTACCTTTCTTCAGTGAGAGAAAAGTTTTCTTCTAGTAACCTCCCATAGAGGTTATCACCCTCTTTCCTTTCCAAGGAACCAAACAAATGCAGTATCTCCCTGCACTGAAGCTGATTTCTATCTTCAAGCAACACTTGTGCACACCAGGCTGTCATGCAAACTCTGGCAGGCTGCGCCAACTGGAGTCACGGGCAGGATCTGCATGAGCACCCCTCGCTCCCCTGCCAGTCTATCCCCCCAGCCCTGTCCAAGCCCACAAAAGCAGAACCAGACCCAATGGCTGCTTGCTAACACACGGGGCCTGCCCTCTGACAAGCTCATGCTCCCCTTCAGAGCAATGAGATGTGGGGATGCCCTTGTTGTCTCCACACAACACACTGCAGCAATAGCCACTTGCCGGGAGTACGACTTCTAGCCTGCCAAAATCCTCCAGCTCTGTTTCCGTTGTTTGTTTTTTTTTTTCATAAATTCCATGGATTTCATCATTTTCCTGCAACCACGCATAACTGTCTCCCCATAGAGGGTGTTTCTCCTCCTGATTCTTTCCTACTCCTCTCAGCTCCCCTACAAATGTGCCCCACCACACACTTGCTTCCCACTCCCAGGTGTAGCCAAGGGCTAATTAGGTGCTCGGGCTCTATGAGGCCTCTTTTGTGCTAATGTGGGATAACACCTCCCAAACCTGTGGGGAAAAGAGGGCAGACTCAAGTCCCTGTTAGCTACAAAAGACATGCAGGAACAGCTGGTTGTTTTTCACTTGGAGCAAAGAAGGAAAGAGGAATAGATCATTTTCCTATTTTATGATGATTTATGGAAGTTTAAGAAAAATGTTTTGCATTGCTCTGACATCGCTCCACACATATTAAAAATCTACAGGAATAAAGTGAGATAAATCTGCCTGTTCCAGAAGAGTAAACAGCTCTGAGCTCAGGTCATTCAGTTGAGATTGAAGAGGCTCTGTTCAAATTAAACTGATTTTGGTATCTGTCCCTTGTATTTTGGATGAGTGTCCAAACTCTTACATATGCTAGCACTCGTAAATTTGGTTATGACAAGGAATTCCATTTATATGGGAGAAGATTATGGTGAACAAATAAGTTCCTGCAGAAACCACTGCATCAAGAACTCAGCAGTTTGTGCAGACAAGCAAGTCCCTCTCCACTAGCAGAATGTGCCACGGAGACTGGCACCTTTGGTGCAGCACAACGGAGCACAGTGCTCTCCCCACGCGCTGCAGCTGCTCCTCACCTCACTGGGGAAACATGCAACTGCATGGCCCGAGCACTAATCTCTGCTTGAAGAGAGAGAAACCTCGTCAGCCAGTGGCTGGAGCTGCACAAGGGAGGACACGTGGGTTTCACTCTGTCTTCTGGCATGTGTCCTATAGGACTGCTCTGCGGAAGTAGAGGCCATTATCTTCCCTAGCCTTTACAAGTGTTAGCACCAGCAAGAGACAAACTCTCTTCTCAGTCCAGTGCGTATTTCATTTTTTCACGAAAACTTAAATATAGGGAATTCACTAAGCAGAATACAAGAACACTTTATAGGCCAGCAATTGGAGGACTGCCTTTCAAATTCCTGCAAGCAGTGAATGAAATGAACTTTGGGTACGTACCACCTGCATGATTACATTAATCATTAAGCCCTCAGAGAAACAAAGGGAGGGTACAGGCCACTGTTGCCTTTTTACTGGCCTACAAAAAAATATAAACAAAAAGTTTAATTTTAACCACAGACTGACATAGATGTTCCGCATGGAGCCCGTGCTGCTAAGTGAGCTCTAAGAACGATTGTTGCATTAATTGGTATGTATGAAGGAAATTCTCCCCCTGGGAACCGCAGTGGATTGCAGATAAATAAGAGGGGTGCTGAGCTTCCCAGCACCATCAAGGCTAGGGTACCCCAGACCATGTGCAATGACATAACTTTATTATCAGACAATAGAAACCTCTAGATTATGGATTCTTTCATGTGGAATTGCATCTGAGTGTAAATTCTAACCTCAGATACACAGCCAGCACTTAAGTTCATTTGTGGGTCTAACCTTTAGTTCTTTCTTAAACAAAATTAACAACATCATTTTTTTCCCTCTTTGCTGCTTTTCTCCCTCCCATCTAACCTGCAAATCAAAAAACCAAACTAGCTTGCAGTAGCTCCACAAACCACAATTTGGAAACAAAAAAATATCAAAGCAAATCAATTTGCTCAAAATCCACAACCTTTGAATGAACCCTAGACCCCCTCGGTAAGGGAACATTTGTCCTTCCAGCATTCTTGACAAGGGGCCACCACAGCACTGCAATGCCCAAAGGCAAAACTGCCCTGGGAGAACCTGCTTACCCCCCGCCACAGAGTTCATACACATGCACATTCACCAGGTGCCCAACGCAAACCACAATCTGTGCTACAAGACAGAGGGGCTCTGGAGCTTTACTGGTCACAAAAGACAAGTCTTTCCTATCAGCTAACAAATTTATCATGAGGCATGCCCACCCCTTCTATTGCATGACAGTGCAGGATAAAATGAAAAAATATATCAAGATACTTGATATATTAAAAAATATATCAAGATATCTTTAAAACAACACCGAATACATAGTTGTAGGACAACTGCCTACTAGATACCAAAAATATGGACTAAATGCTAGTTCCAAATCCATGCAGCAGGCTCCATAACTAACACTTGGCTTTCAATAAAGAGATTACTGTAGGATTAAGTCCTATCTTGGGAAGTACAGAAGAAACAAATCTCTAATTATCTCTAGTCTTGTATCCTGGCCATGATTTCTGTTTCTCTGGGGAAAAATAAGCTTTGTATTGTCTTAAGTTTAATGTGTGTATTCTTTTGGTTAGCTTTAAAATATATGCATTTAAAGTATTAATAAGGCACTTTGTAACTTTTATTTTCTAGTCATTACATATACTTTTTAATAACAAAAATATTTTTGTAATTATTCTTGTCCAATATATACTTGTTCATGCTAAAAAGCCTTCCTTTAAATATTTTACACTAATTCTAGATCTTCTCTTTTATGTATGACTTAAAACACCACAGAAGAAGAAATTTTGGATTCATAATTGGACAGTTTACCTTTCGTTACTATTTAGCTAAACTATTGACAAATATTTGCAAAGTAAACTTTCTTTGTTAATATCTAAACACTGTCTAGAACAGAAATAATCGTCCTCACTTATGGAGGAATACCATCCAAGGGGCAAAAAATACTATTTCATTCTTTCTCCTAGGGGCAAAGTTGAAGTTGGAATTAAAAAAAAAAAAGAGGAAAAGAACACACACAAATGTAAATCCTTATTCAGAAAAAGGAAATCATGTCTTCACTGAAGGGAGTAATGAGGGAAGGAAAGTGAAGGGCCTGCTCGCTAGTATTGTGAGAGAAACCAGACAGAATATGTGACTTGGGAGAACAAGACAATGCTGGTAGAGAGGAACTGCAGTTTAAATAACTTCAGAAAAGCAAGACAGAATTTGGTGAAGTGGAAAGATGAGGAATACAGAGAAGAAAAAGCATATATGTGAGTAACTAACAGGACATCACAAGGAAAAAAGTGAGGGGGAAATGTCAGGAGAAATATACAGACTATTTAATCAGAAGGAAAAAACAGGACAAGTATGATTGTCACAGATACTAAAGAAATAAAAAATTCATCTAACTATACTGAAAAAAATCAGGAACCAGGAAAGGCAAAAAAAATAAAAAGAAGAAAATATGTTATCTGACATATCATTATTTCTAGTAATCTAAATAACACACTCTTTGATATAAAGAAAGTCTCTGAATGCTCTACAAGATGCTTTCTTTCCTTGGAAAATCAAGTATCTGAATAATAATTTTCCTGAAATGTTTCTATTCTGTTAGGAAAAGTAGGACAAAATGTTTTATTCTGGGTTAAACTGAACAGCTATTGTTTGCCTTACTTTGAGTTAATGTAAATCTAATCTTTCCCTGCGTGAATTGTTGTAGAGTTGTAGAGTTTCTGGGCAGTGTTTAGCAACCACATTCTCTCCATGGTTTATCTTTCCCAGGGAGGATTACCAAAACTGCTACATTACACAGGACTTGCAGGATGACAGGTTTCTCACAGCAGACGTAGTCTAAACACACACCTTGTCCAGAGCAGCAAATGGGAATGGGATGCTGAACTGTATCCTTCACAGAGCACAGTACCAACCCGGGCAAATGCAATGCAAGACAGCATTAAGCTAAGCTCAAACAAGGCAGCACAGCATTATTATACACAAGTATTATACTACCTTTCCATTCTGCCATAAGCATATTTCAATATATTTCCTTTTCAAGTCAAAGGAATGCTCAAATAGCAGGATTTCACTCATCTCTTTTCTGCCTGTTTATGTGACTGTGGCAACCTGCAGGAGACCAACTTCAACAGCACTTGAGAGGATGCTGATACCAGACTCTTCCAACAGTAAACAGGCTTAGTCACTCCCTGTCCTGTACCTCATCCTATATCCTTGTCCTATACCCATCACACTTCCCCGTCAGAGTTTGCATCCAGTCGAAGCTTCAGGATGTTTGTCTATCTCCTGTCCTGCCTCCTCTTCCACACCCAAAGCTAGTACTTCCAATCTCCATATTAGCACTGAGAACACATCTCTTTCCATATTATGCCTTCTAATCTCCCCCACTGACACATCCACCCATACAACCTTATTACAAAAGGTCTGCTATTATTTGTTATTCCATATACATCAGCCTGTGTTAGGATATTCAGAGCTTACCCAGGAGTCTTCATTCTCGAAGAACTGCCACTCAGACCTTTCTTGTGAGCACAGAAAACAAGCCTCATGGCTGGCGCTAGCTAAGGGGGTGGCCTAGCACCCAAGTGCTTGTAAAATATATAGGCCTTGGTGTGTGCTGGCACAAATAACATGTATTTTTGGGTCATGAAAAAATACTCCATACCAACAAAGTTTCAAGGATAAAAAAGAGGCAATATTTCAATTATGTTCTGTGATGTATATACCAAGGGCGTAATACATATGCACACATTATAGGTGCGATAATGGTAAGGAATATTCTCAGTTCTTGGTGTCTCTTGCCAACTCCTGCGACTTGTTACAAAAGAAAATATGTTTCAAAATATACTAAAATGTTTGGTTCAATAACAGACATTTAAGTTATACAGAAGAAACATACTATTGTACCACGTTAGAGGAAATAAGTAAATTTACATGCAAGATTAACAGCTGTGTATTACAAATTTGTAAGACATTTTAACCTTTCCTTCTGGAATCAACTAATCTCTCAGATTACTCATACAAGAGAAAAACCTTTTCTTTCCCTTTCAAAGCTTCCCTTCAAAGAATATTTGTGCCTGAATTATGAGAGACCTAAAGGATGAACTAGTCAAATGTTCTCCAAAACCTGAATAAATCAGCTTTGTGTTGAGAAGAGTTGGCTTCCTCCCTCACACAGGAATTTTAAAGGTGTGAGTTACTCAATGTTCTTGTATTTTCCAACAGAAATAACAGATGTTCTCAAGCTTCTCCAAGCTGTGGCTCCAACTGTTGTGCTGAAAAAAGTCATGACCCAGTTCCTACAAACATATTAAAACTGATTTTATTTCACTTTACATTTTATTAGCCAGTTGCTCTGCCTATTTATACCATTAACCATGATGCTTTCAACAACAAAGACTTATCACACACTGATTGAAACCAATGTCAGCACACAGTTGGGTGCCAGTCTTTTACAAACATTGGCAAGCAGACTCAGTGAACTCATGTTTAAAAAAAGCCTAGTCTTCACATAAACTTTCATTCTTGAAGTGTTCAGGACACCAAAATAATGGGCACAGGAACCCAAAACTAGAAGAGAGACCTGCCTTCTCTCTTTTTTAAAGGAGGCTTATTCCTACTTGGATTTAAAAAAAAAAAAAAAACCCACAAATTACTGATGCCAACAGCAAATAAAGCTCATGGACTGCTAATTTAGAATGAGCCCCGTGGAGGGTATGATTTAACCTAGTGCCCAGTGGATAAGTGCACTATGGAAAACACCTAGCTGCGATGCGCATGTATTCCTTAGTCCATCTCCCAGCCCCTAACTGCTAGCTTGACAAGGGGTAGGACATGACATAAAAATTTTGGACTAAGCATAAGCAAACTGGTCCTCCAACATGCCTTACAGAAATAGTAACAGTTGAGCTTGTAAAACCTTTTCCCCATGGGAGCATTCATGGGATCATCTCTTTACCCAGCTGCAATTATTCATGAAAGCTGCAGGATTTTAAATATCTCTGATATCTAAAAACAATTTTCTACTGAAATTTGGCTCAATTTGGTCCATAACTTTTTATGGGTTGAATGATAAGCAAACAGTATGAAACAAGGCAAAATACTAGTGTTGTAATGTGTCCCACACTAAATACCTTAAAATTTTCTGATTGACAGATCACAGAATGTAATTACTATAGTGAAATCATTAACTAGGACTGTGTTAACTGTGTGGAGCTCTGCAAACAATGATCCCCTTTTAAGATTTTTCTGTGACCTAAGAGAATGGTATCTTTCTCTTCAGGATTTATGGGCTCAAATACTGAAGAATTTGTTATCCAAGACAAGTCTACTATAGTAAAGCCTTCTGCACTTAAAGTCTCTGTTGATAACACTAGTCATTTGTTAAAGCCATATTCATAATCCTGAGAGACTTTTTAAGCACAATACAAGCACTTCATTATGTAGCAGAGATCAGATTATTATAAGCATCTAAAAAGCATATTTAATTTTGTCTCTCATAGCACATTACACACTTTTTAATTGAATATAGTCAAAAAAGAATAAGACTGTCTCCTTACAGTTATTTACCTCAAAAAGTCAAAATTTATTTTTGAAGGAAATAAAATGTTTTGATTGATGACGATATAAGTGATTTTATACAACATAATTTCTTCACTGCCTTGTTCCTACATCAGTAAGTCAGGACCACAGCTCTCCAAACATTCATGACTTTTCTAAATTATGGCTTCTGAAACTTTTCACATACAAGAGGAGGGTGTGCTCCTTACCTGCAATTAGAGAAGTTTTGTGTATGGTTTATTCATATAGCATGTACACATCGCTTGAATGACTAAAGTCAAAGGCCCTTTTACTGTATACCTGCTAGAATCAATATGTAACATCCTGATGATTAATAGGATCTGCAGCTTGGGAATCAGGCCTTCCTGAATACCAAAGAAGCAGAAAACCAGCAGTGTTTATTGAGTGTGTAGTTCCTCTTTTAAAAGCATACAAATTTTGAAGCTCCATGACTGGTCACCTTACTTAACTACCCCTGCTAGACAACTAAAAAGATATCTTATAATCACTTTTTGTTCTTGAGTGTCAAAAAACCCCACAATTTTACCTTCTATTACACACTTGGAAATATCATTAAGAATTGTATGTTTGCAACAACGACAAAACAGTTCTATTTCTGTGATGTATTCTGGCAATTATAACTCTGTTCCTGGAGGTTTTCTACCTAAGGGCAGTTTCGAGCTGTGGTGTCTGAAGTCATTTTACAGGAATCTCTCTCACCAGGTCATATCTAGAGGTGGTAAAAGGACAGGTTAGGCAACTCACATGACAGGACTACCTTGGAATGAATTACCCTACAGCTTTTCCATGCCTGCCCTATGTGTGCAGGGAAGGGCCTTCACTAATACTTAATAAATGCAGTGGGCATGAATTGCATTTAACCATTCTAACCAATATTTGAAAACACTCCCTTGCAACCTATATTAAATATCAAGTTCTCCTAATGAAACAGAATCGCCTGGAAAAGGAAAGCTCTCCCTAAAACTGTGTGCTGTAATGTTAGGCTATTTTAAAGGTGCATATACCACTGGGAACTAGATTGAGTCATACCCTCTACTGGGCTCATTCTAAATCAGCAGTTCATGAGCTTTATTCTCTGAAGGCATCAGAGATCTGTGTTTTATTCAAGCAGGAATCTAATTATGCCTCTTTTATAAAACAGAGAGAAGGCAGGTCTCCCTTCTAGCTCTGGGTGTAATTGGAAAAGGATTGATCCTCATCAAAGTGTTTTAGCTCCAGTGTCTCTTGTTTCGGGTTCCTGAACACCTCAAGTACTAGAGATCATGGCAGTACTGGATGTCTTCATCTTTAAATAAGAGGAATTATGAGCGAATTAAGTCATGGGAAACATGGAAAAAGAGGTAGGCATGGGTTTTGGGGGCAGGGGCTGTGACCTAACATACAACTATGTATAAAGCCATTTTTCATTCATTTGATTCTCACACAACCCCTAAATAGACTGCCATACCAAGTAAATCTAATGCCCTAAATAAATTCTACTGTAGTACATCAATAGAGTCATCTTTACCAATCACATGTGTAGTTATGCCAGAGAACAGTATCAGTGTTGTTTGACAAAGTTCTTTTTTTTTTCTCCTGAATAAAACAGGCACTTTTTGGCTATGAATGAAAATGTAATACTCAAGGCTGCTAAACAGTGAAAACATGTGGATCACTCAGTTCTCTAGTCAATCTAAGAGTCACTGGTCCCAAAAGACACAGTCCTAGTCCCCTTCTTTCTCTCTTAATCACGATGGTAAACTGCTTTCAGGGCTCAACAGATGTAAGCAACTTTTGTATGGTAAATTAAACATCCTGTGTTGAAGCTAATTCCTGGAATTTAGAGTTATAAATAAATAAATATTTTAGTTCAGTCTCTTATTAATAGTAATGCTCTTAAAACTACAGCAAATAAATTCACTCTCATTATAGCTTGCACTGTACAGACATACAACAAAGTGACTGTTTGGACTCTGAAATGATTATTATTTATAATTAGGCTCATAGATTCAAGACAAAGAAAAAAAGACAAACAATGTGATATTGGTTAATCCAAAAAAAGTGACTTGAGAAATATGCTTGTGTTGCTGTATCCAGATTCTGACAAACCTCAGGGTAGAGAAGAAGAAAGCATGGGATGATGCACTTGCGAGTACTCACAGGTATTTCCTGCTATATATAATACATATACATTTCACCCAGCATGGGTGAAAGTATGAAAGTCTATGTACAGTAATGCTTTAAAAAATTGGCATCATTTGTGGCAGTGAGGGACTACCTTTTGATGTTGTAGAAGAGACAAAGCTTGAAAAGTAAAGAGAAATCAAAAAGAGAAAAACAAAGAAAAGGGAACCAATGACACTGTGCAAAAAGGAATCACAAGAGCAGGATCATGAGCCAAGCAAATGCCCTTTGCAGTGATACTGAAACAAACTGAAAGTGATGTTAAGTGTTCTGACACGCGCAGCTTGCAGCCTGTTGTTACTGGGGCAAGGCAGAGTGGAAGATGAGAGGTAAGCAAGACATGACTGTAAAAGATAAAAAGCAGTAATTCGATGGAAAGCAACCTTGAAAAAAGAGTAGAACCCACAGATTAATAACTTGAGCAGGTGATTGGGAAGAGACAAGAGCCAGTGCCAGTGCATCCTGCCACTAAGTATCCTGTAATTCAGTGCAGAAATATTCTGTAAGAAATTCACACAAATCTGGGACTGCGGTTTGGAACAAAGCAGTAATGAAGATCATCACTGAGAGTGCCAGACCTAAATCACCCAAGCACATGCTGAATTTCAGGTAAGTCGGACAGTTCTTGGCAAAGTGCAATAGTTACTTTTTTTCCAATGGCTCTGCAGTTTTCCCCTGGGGTTTTAAAACCTGTAAGCAAGCAAAGATGAGGGACAAGGCTAAAGAGAAGGCCTGTCTTCTGCCAGAGCACTTGAGCACTGATTTGGGGATACAAAGATGATGCTGATCTGAATTAGCGGGCTAATCATGGATCCCCCCAGCACACTGAATTCCCCTGGCTGATATAGGTCTGAGTAACAACAATCAAGTCTCTGGCTTGCCCAAAAGGAAACATTCTTTTCTAATCCAGATGTTGATCTGCCAGGGAAAAGGGCCTTTAGGTGTGGTGCACTGACCAATGTGGACAGAAGAGACTACATCACATTTTTAGGGAAACTAGATCTAGAGAACTGATTCTTGAGTTATACATCTCTAAGACATGGCCCATCACTCATAACTGCAGCTGTCCTGGTGTAGGCAGGGCTTCTGCCTGTGCATTTTTGCTGTCTGGTAGTTTTGAGGACAATCTATATCCTGTCTGGGAAGGAAGGATACCACCATAACATCACCTTACAGACAGCATATGTGCCACATATACTTCAGGAATGGCCTGAAGGGAATCAAAGACAGGGTTACCCTGGACTAGAAATTCATAGCACTAGCAAGATAAAATAGTTCTGCAAATCCTCAATGTCCTGCAGCCTGTGCCTTCTTAGCATTTTTTTTCTCCTTTCCTTTTCTAGGACTAGAATGAATTTGTGTTCAGTTCTGATCTGCAAGTCTGTGAACTTCTAAATACGCAGGCATCAGGTCTTGCAATCAGACAGTTCCTTGTGACACTCCGTCTGGGTTGTCTGGCAGTCTTTCACATGACACTGGCTTCTCAGCATAGTAGTCTTTCATCTCGTCTTTGGTGGAACATTGATAGTTCTGATATCTTTGTTCATTATCTGCAAAATGCATGTGTTCACCAGCATTTCTTACCCAAATAAAAGTGTATTTCTACATTTGCTTCCAAACAGATTCTCTCTCTTTGAATTATGGAGTGGTAAAAAGTCTATTCAAGGAAGAATTTACATTGTCTTATTTTTTTTCAGATTGCTTTAAGCTCTAGTACTTTTCTTTAAGAAAGTTTTTGTTTTCTCAATCTTAAATCTGATCATTTTTAAGTCACTGTTTCACATTTAAATGTGAAGATTGAAGAAGAGAAAGTACCCTTCTACAAACTCATCAGAAGTTAGAAAGCCATGAGCTTGTTCTTGTGGTATCAGAGGTCAAGACTCTAGCTTTTAAATAAAAACTAGTAATGTAGTAGCCATAAAAGATTTTTATGTGTTTGCTGGCTCTCCTTTGTGTTTGTGTAAATGATCTCCAGGCAGTCACTGTAAAAGCAAATCTCTGCTGCTGTCCCAGAATAATAATGCATTTGACTTTTGCTACAGCGTTACCTTTTAAGTTCCTGTCTGCAGTAATTAATTATAAACCATCGCTCCCAGCTCTTATTCTCCATTACTGTTTTCTAAACAGCAGTGCCTGATTTTGTATATATAATGATTATTATTTCTTCCCAGGTGTATTACCTTACATTTATCTATATTAAATCTGAATTCATTTTCTTCTGTCCATCTCACAAAATATGCCCTTAGCCCTATTCCCCAATGAGGAGAGATCCTTGCTCAGAGATGCTTATTCACAGGAGGCATTCCTGGAAGGGTGCAGTAGGTAAAATAATTGTGTAGCTCTTCTAGACTTTTCATTTCCTCTTTTCTGCATTCCAATTCTGCTGCTTCTGATGCAGTCATTGACTTCAGTCAAGAAAGAGCATTTAAAGAGACAGCCTATTGTCTGGCTCCTGGCACTATTCCTGTTATTGAAATTTCCTAATCCTTTGTTTGGATTAAATTTCTTGTTCTCTGAAACAGGTATGGGGAATGAGAGAAGAGATTAAACTACATTACACTGTATCCCAAGCCTTCCAAAAAAAAAAAAAAATCATAAAAGTGACTTGTAAATACTATCTTCTGTTTCTCCTACATATGAAGGAAGTTGTTTAATTTCATGCCAGGACTTTCTTTTTGGCCTGCTTGGATTCAGTTGTGTCTATACTAGACTCACACTCGATTTCTAGCTGAAATATTTTTAATTCTAGGCTAACGTTTGCAATAGCAACTGCCATACTGTAGCTCATCAGTACATCATGGACTTGCACCCTGAGCTCTCTCAAGTCTTCTATAATGAGAACAGTAGTGGAGTGAAGGTGAGCTAACTGGGAGCATCCCTGCAGGCGTCAGGCAGTCTTTGATACAGCTGGTCCATGAAGTAGATTTGCTTGATCCCAGGCAGCAGCCTAACCAGACTCAGGTAATCCCCTCAGAGATGAGAAGGGGGAACCTTTAACCAGTGTCACATGAAATGTTCTTGAAATGCAATATGGATGCCAAAAACTGCCTTTGCAACCTACTCAGGGGTTTGGGAGCTCCTGCCCCCTCTCTGGAACTGGCATTAATGATCATGCAGGCCCGCAGGGAGTAAGCTCAGCGGTGATGCTAATTAATTACTGCAGACAGGAGCTCAAAATGGAACGTTGTTGCAAAAAAATCAAATGCCTGTGCTGTTTTGTCTGCAGCTGGTCTCTAATGACTACATTTGAAGAAAATCTTCCATATCTAAGAGCATATCTAAGAGCAAAATCTCTCTCTCCCTCTATCTGCTGTTAAAGAAATAAGTCAATGGCTGAGGGGTAGAAAATGCCACAAAATAGAAGCTGGCTGAAGTAAAATACCAGCTAAAGAAAAAATAGTTTTCAAAAGCTTTAACAGTAAGATGCTTTTAGGAAGGATATTGCTAGAAACATAAGACAGGAAGAGACCATCTGGGTCACTGAGTCAGTCTTTGCAAATACGAGCTGCCATTCAATAATCATTGAGACCAGAATGATCCACAGAATATTGACTTCACATGCCTTCATACATGACAGGCCTCTTTCAGCATCTTACAATAATCTTCAGACCTACTGCAAACTCCAAAAGTCACATCGATAATGTGCTTCAGGAAAAGAACAAGTCATGGGCACTGTCAGTGTCTGAGGGTGCAAGTTCACAATCCAGCCTTTATCCATCCTCATCTCTCTGCATATACCAGCACACTACAGCAGATCAGCTTGCAGGTTTGGCTCTTAGCTCACTGTATAAAATAGTGATTCATTTTCACCCACATCAATTCCCTGGAATCAGTCAAGAAAGAGCTACTTTCTTTTTTGGCAAGGTTAGTTCTTGGCTGCTAAGCTCGCTGGACTAACACACTGCTCAGCTGCATGAACATGAAGAGGGACTATGGCAGCAGCTCTGCACAAACTGCCACGGAGCAGCTTTCCAGAGATGAGATTTCACATTGCAGCAAAGGTGACCAAATGTCGAGTTGCTACTGAGAGGAGCTGTGTCACACACTCTTGCCCTACTCGCACTACTGCTCACTAAACCATTCAGCAGCCACTTACTTTTTATGATGGGGTTTGCTTTCTTCTAGTTCAGCTCACCATGGCCACCAGAGAAGTGGAAACACATGGCCCTAGAAGAGGCGGGGCATTGACAAACTCCTGGAGTTGTCCACTTGTACTGCAGAGCTGAGCTGCATAGGCGATTCCCATGCCTTTTGGCTGTTTGTACCATTCATGTGTCATCTTGTAGTCTTGTAGCCTGACAAGTCTTGTAGCCTTGTGAGGGATCAGATCCAGAGGCTGATTAGGCTGAAAAACTCTGGAGAAAAAAAAAGCATCATTTTTTTTCAGTCAAGGGAGTTCCCTGATCCAGTGTATCCTGGTGCTGAAAAGTACTCACCTACATGATGGGAAGGATCACATCAGAATGAGAAAAAAATAGATAGGTATAGCAGATAAAGTGCTAGAGAAGGTGTTGACAAAGATTTACATCCAAATATAGCCTTAGGTCCCTAAATTAAAGGAAGATTCTTCAGTATTTTTTTCAGATAATCCTGGGAGTTCTATTCCTGAGTGAGTGTTGGTGCAAGGCTGTTCCAAGCAGAGAGCTAAATCTCTCTCAAACAACACTCCTATGATCTCATAATTCCCTGCTACAGGAAGAAAAAGCAACTCCTCAGCACTCACAGGATTTTTTTTGCATATGTGCTAAATGAAGAATATTTTTAAGCATATTTTAAACCTGCACAAGCTAAGAAAAGAACTAGAATGCTTCCCTCACCATTTTGCGTGCGCGTGTGTGTGTGTGTCCAGATTTATTCTAGTCAGAAATGACAAAGAACCTTTGGCTTCCATTAAATTTCAGCTCTCCTTAGGAAAAACGCCTTTTAATTGACTGCGATTTCCACTCTTCTGCTGCCCTGGAAAGAGCAGCCACTCAGCTGCCTCAGAAGACAACAAGGCTTTCTCAGTGCTTTGTTGCCCCTTTTCTTCCTTATTCCTTCTACTCTGAGCACAGTAAAAGGATAGTTTCTTTACTTATCCTCTTCCTACTGTAGGACTTCTTCCATGGGAAGGAGAGAATTCACGCTTTACAATTCAGCTTTTTCCTTTTTATGTAGAAAATTTGGCATGACAATTTAAATATATTATTAGGACGTACAGATCACCTAAGTAGCAAAGATCTAGCATGGTTCTTTTAATTTACAACATATAATATGAGGGGTAATGTAAACATGCATTCAGAGTACAAGTGTCACACCTCTCTAGTTCTAGGGACTATATCAATACCTGATACGTGGGTCCCTGTCCAAACATGCAATGTCTCTAGCTGACATCAGCTCTAATATATAATAATCAGCAATCTATCTACTATATGAAAAAGGCAAATAACCTTCAGGAAATGACCTTGCTCTACTGCATAGCATCAGAAAACCCAGTGCCTGTGATTCAAGAAGCCTATGCAGAATCTAGAGAAAATTTAGAAAACAGTAAAAGGGTCCAAAAGGCTGAAAAACAATGTTTAAGGTAAAGGGTTTAGGATATCTTTTAAATTTAACAAAGAGAAGAGTGGTGACTGGATCATTCTGCACAGATACACAGGGAAAATACACTTGACAGTAGGAGGGAGGGAGGATGGTCTTGCAGACAAAGTGTAACAAGATCTAATGACTGGAAACTGGAGTTAGACAAATTCAAGCTTGAAATAAGATGTAATTTCTTAGCAGTGGGGGTAATTAAACACTGGAACAACTTGCCAGGGGAGCTGATAGATTCACCATTGCTTGGAGTCTTTAAGACAAAATTAGATATTTTTCTATGCACCAAACTCCTGAAGGCGATCTGACAAGAAGATCACTAAGGGTGCTTACAGCCTTAGAGCCTTGGAAGCAGTTTCATATGAATCCATGACACCTTCTGAGCTGGGAACTGGGGCTGGGCTGATAGTATCTAATTTAATGGTCTTCTGGAAGAATTAATGCCCTTGTATTCCAGGCATAAATTTGATCTAAATATTTATAGTCTGACAGCAGCAGATGGATTTTTAAAATAAAAAATAAAAATAATATAAAAAAAACAGAAATCAAACATATATTGCCTATAAATATTTACAAAATTTTCCTGGTTAATGTTGGCTTTTGTGTGTCTCTTTAAAAGCATTTTGCTAAGTGCCATGACTTTAGAAGTCAGAGATATCTAGCTGTGCATGCATAAATTTTCCTGGCAGACACAGTGGAAAAAATCTTAATTGAAGATAGCATCAAAAAGAATTTAAAAATGCAAAAAACATCCAGATTCATTTTCTTGACTACTTACTCTATGTACTTTTCTTTTAACAATATTTTTATAAACTATGTTCTTGCTATTGTATTTTCACTATCACTGTCATGCCTTGAATAAAAAAAAAAGGTTGATGACATTATAAAGTTTATAGCGATTGTTCAAATCTTCAGGGAACCAGATCCCTCCCTGTGACATTAAACAATTCACAAAACACCAGGAACAACCATTCTAATCGCAAAAAGCTATTAATTTTCATCATTTTTATAATTTCACAGGTGTCAAATCTTAATCCTTTATGCCCAAATATATTATGTTGCATAGTTCCTTGCTGACTTGCCATGGGCTGATTATTGATGGTTCACTACATTCTAGTAAAACCTCTATCTCATCTGCCTATCAAGTAGAAAGGAAATAAAGAAATTGTCAAAAATACTATTTGAACTCCTTTTAAAAATTAAAAGAGGAGAAGGATGTATTATTACCCTTCCCTCCTAGAGGTCATTCTGGATGCTCTCTCTGGACAAAACAAAATATTACTTCTTCAGCTTACTTCTCCTTACTAATAAACACACCAGGCTCCATACAATCATCAACTTGAATCTTCAAATTGTTTTTCAAGGAATGTTGTGCCTATGGCTATCTTAAAATTAGTTATTTGAGAAGAGAGGAATTGTGCGGTCAGTATTTTGGGGATATACTTGGGACATACCTTTTTTACCAAGAGGGAGTCTCCTGCTGCTGCTCCTTCCGCCCGGACAGGTCACTTAACAGGAACACTTGTCCCTGTGTTAGCCCTGTGCTCACTGCATGGTGCAGAGGTGCCCTCTGTCATGCTTCTAACACAGAACATGGGTAGTTCTTTTTTATTGCTTCCAAGGCAATGTGAACTTCTACTCATTGCTGAGTTTCCATGCATTTTCTATTATTCCGAACAAGAAAAACAAATGCTTTCCATACCAAAACATTCAGATAAAATATATTTAGGATATGCTTCTACCTATGTCTAAAAAGAACCCAAATGATGAAAACAACTAGATGAAAAGGAATCCCAGAGTCTCTATACTTGGTTGCTCATACGAGCACTGACTCTCCACTATCTCTCTTGTTTAGTAATTTACATTTCTGCAAGCCACTACTCTAAATAATACTATGTCTATTTGCACAAGCACAAATAATGGCCCAAGGTGCAATGACAACAAGCCTCTGATATTTATATAAAACCTTAGGAGGACACACCTTCTGCAGGGCTTTAGGAGTTTTTGTTAAAATAAATAAAATAAAATAAGATTCTGTAGCAGTTTGATCTCTTGAATTGTCAGACAAGTTGGCAGTGTGTGCCCATTTCAAACAAATACACAGACACATTAAGTGTAGTAAAGAAAATCAGTATTTCTTCCAGTTACTAATCTGGCCATTATCAGATGGCAGTTTATCATATGTGTCATGGTAGAAGAAATCTGAAGCGTGCACTTCAGGGAGGATATTGCATATGTTGAGGGTGACCAAAAGGACGTCATTAGTATGACTACGAGAAGAGCAGATGGAGTAGATAGGGAAATGGAGAGAAAAGTAGGTGACAGGGAAAGGTGAAGTGTTGCAACTGAGAAGGTAGCAGTGTTGACAGAGCACCAGACTGCTCCTGAGTGGTTGGGTTCCACGGGCACCCAGCTGAAAAGATGAGCAGCCAACCTCTCAGGAAGAAGCAAATACTTCTGTGCCAGGTTAATGCCCACAACTGGCTGGCTAGGGGTCAGATAAGCACTAGTGCTGGCATAAAGAAAGTGACAGGAAGCTGTGACCAGGGGTGAGGACAGAGGCATAGCACTACCCACCCCTTCAGCGGGAGCCAGATATTATTTGGCTTAGCTCTATCATCAAGATCAGGTCATGGCTCAACAACTAGCAACACTGCTATAAAAAATGGTACAAGCTACTGCTGCTCTGCAACCTCTTATCTCTCCCCACTTGTCTCTGCCCCCAACCCAGCCCTTCAGCTGCACCAGTAGCAGTGCTGCTTGATAGTTCAGGCTAGTGAAATAAGTCAGCTGAAAACGGTGCCTCTCTTCCTCTACCCTCCCCCATGGTCTTTTTCAAACAGATCAGGTTCCTAATCTAGTTTACCATGCAGCTGAATAAAATCACCATACTGGCAAACTAGTACAGATAGCAGAGGGACAGGAGTCAGTCTCTGGAAGAATAGACTGTCTTAGGCCAGCACTGCTGCAAAAAAACTAAAAAAAAATTGTCAAACAGCATTCTCAGAGGACTAGAGGGCTGGTGAAGACAGGGAAATCTATGGAGATGCTACAGAAGTACAGAAAGGAATTGCAGAAATAGGCCAGGGAGATAAGTACAAGAATAGTGTTTCAAGAGACTTTTTTGACAGGTCACATCATGCATTGGAGGAAAAAAAAAAAAAAAAAAAGTTGTCATAAGCATGATGACAGATAACAAAAGCCTAGAAAATGATTTCTATGATATGGATAGAGTTAAGAGGAGATTTTAAAATAAAGCAAAATTCATATAAACCAAGATATACACGCTAAGAAAGACAGCAAAGATGACTTCCAGGTTTTACATCTGAGTGACAGAGAGTAACTGTGTGCCTTGCAGGCAAGATCACAGTCCATGCCCAAGAAAAAAAACAGGGGTCCTTGTGTAGGAACTGCAGATGGAGTTTCAAGTAGGGAGGTTCTCTGAAACACTACCCTGTATTTCCTTAACAGGTGGAAGCTTTAGTTCTCAGTGAATGCCTATGGATTTCTTTTTTAGATGAGCTTAAAAGCTAACTAAAATATATGTTTGCTCATGATGATAGAAGTGACCATATTCACAGAAGATAAGGATAAACTTATTCAGGCCACATTTTACAAACCTTTAGACAAGAATCCAGATGGGCTAAAGCTGCATTCTTTAATCTTTACCTTTCTGGGGGGAAAAGGTGCATTAGATTGAGATGCCTTAACTGCTTCCACTGTAATTTTGCTACAGTTGAAATCCAGAATTAAAACTCAGGGTATTTAAGAGCTGGTTTTGATGGCAAATTATATCATGATCAAAAATGAGTCTATTTTAGTAATGGAATAAAAAAAGTAAGACATTCACTTTTTGGCATTAAACCGAACTTGTAGAAATGCTTTCATGCAATCTTGTCTCCTTCAGTGCCATCCAGTGGAATTAAGGTGAAATATCACTCCTTGACAGAAGGAGAATACACAAAAATAGAGCATATAAAGCAGCTCTATATTTTCAGGAGGTGCTGTTCACACCACCTAAATTGCAGGTTGTCAAGGTTATTGGTATAACAATAATGAAAAACAGAACCGTGATTTTCAATAACAATAATTCAAATTAGTTCTGATATTGTTGTCTGGAGTCTTAGAAAATCTCCTTATATCATTTCCAAAATAGTTATTTATATCTGCAAAATATGTGGCACATACAAAATTCATCCTGATATAGCACAGTATAAAGATTTAATAGCATCCATTTGTGTAATGCAGCTATGCCCAGTCCAAGTCAATAAAATATTAGCTATAATTTTTCTTTTTCTAGGCATGGAAAGGATCCTTCCTAGTTCGAAGGATCAGGAGTATCTCTATTTACAGGTGCTTACAGTCTCAATAATATACATATGTTTAAAACATATTTTCAAACATATCTATATCATATTAGATATGTGTGTCTAAACATGCATATGTATATGTGTGTACATGCTTATGTTCAAGTAACAGTTCAGTATTTTATGTCTTCTTTACATTTTTTTTTTTCCAGAGAAGACCCTCTTGCCCGCTTCACGCTTTGCTGATTCTTCTTGAATTACAATGATCTCATGCCAATATTTGCATTAAGAGTCTTAAAGTTACTTTCTTGCTTTCTCCAACTAGTGCAGAGTAGTTTGCCAAAGGCTTTCTGTCTAAAAACTCTGTAAAAGTGTCTTGCAGGATGAATTTTTGCAAACAAATAGATTCCTACCTCTTTTGCTCCTTTATAGTATATAGAAAAAGACAAGAAAACATAAAATTGAAGAGGACAGAATATTTTCTTGGTCTTACTTACACTAGCACATGCAAAAACTATTGAAATGATAATGTCTCCGTACTTGTGGAGTTTTAACCTTTCTCTCTCAACATCTCTGTTCAAATCCCAGTGGTTCTTCTGTCAGTGCTCCTCTTCCCATCACTGCTTGTCCCTTTGTTCAAAGTCAAGACTTGCCTCTGTTTGATTTTTCTTCTATATCAATGTGCTCTCATTCTTCTGTTCCTTGCACAGGCTCTCAGCTCTATCCTCCCTTATTTCTCCCAGTGCTAGTCTTCTGGCACAGAGTCTCCCTCTCCATTCCACCTCCTCAACTAATACTTATTTGTCCCATTGCCTTACCACTCTGAACCCATCCTCCTTCAGCTTTCCCAAGAAGTAATTTCCTTGCTCACTTAATCCCAGCATCCCATCCCTATTCTTCAGGCTATGCTTATTCCCTGCCTCAGTATTCACTACTTTCCTCCCCTCAGTCAGATCCTTGTTTCCTTACCATTCCTATCACATATGCCTGCGCACCAGAGAAGAGCAAGGAACAGCAAAGGGTCTTTGCAATTACAGGGCATGGTGTTTATAGTCTCAGTGACACCTAAGTCAAGGGCAGCAGAGGACTCTACCTCCAATGCTCAGCTCCAACAGTAGCAAGGGTGGTGGGACACACTAGTCATAAATATGTAAAACGTATTTTTTTCAAAGGTTTGTAACTTTCCTGAAATACAAATTGAAGAAAAAAGTCTGCTTGACTGCACTGCAGACTGCAAAAGTCTGCATGAAGGTACTTAAGCACTTGAAAGATAAGGATCTCCACAATATTTTATTCTAAACACCAGGGGTTTTCCTGACTTTTTTTTCCTTAGCTCATGAATGACCCTTAATTTCAGCCCTTAGAAAATTTCAAGCCAAGCAACAAAGTTTAGCAAAGTTATAAGCAAGCTTTAACTTTACAAACTTATATACTGAGAAGTAACAGAAAACCCTATTGTAAACACTGATATATGTTTCAACTATAACTTATTACTAAATGCAAAATAGTATCTAAGCTAGTATTAAGAGCACATTTATGTAAAAGAAAAAAAAAGTGAACATCTTCATTTCTACCTCTAGCAGTGTCCTCTGCAATTAGGCAGTACATTTTCCACTGTTGCAGTCAAAGGAGAGTGTGCAATTTACACTTCAGAGCTAGATTACCTTAAACAGTGGCACCTAATGTATTTCCACAGTCGCAGTTAATTAGGTCAGAGAGCAAATGAGCATCTCCAGTCACCCAGCTTACTTAACAGTAGTGACTAACTACCCTGGCACCTGAGGACCCAGCCCCTGGAAACGCTGCCCCTTGCTGGTTAGGAGACCTTGGATGACCTGCTCCAGTGGTACATGAAAATCCTATTTCCATGTTTTCCAGGAAATAGAAAAATATATTTTCCTCTCTCTGTTTTAATCTGAATTCCTAACAAACCTAAGACAGGGCTCTCAAGTGTTCACGTATTACTTATTGTAAGGACCAACCTTCAGATGATGTTCAGAGGATTTACTGTGCCAACAGAGCAAGATCCCAGTTATTACCCTTCTATGGCAATAACTCTGAGCTTTATCTTTGCATGCTGGGATGTTAAGGCCACACTTTTTATATTAAGCTGAATAAAGAGTGTTACTATATATTAACCTTAGCTGCACTAAACATAATTGAACTCAATGGGGCTGCTGCCCTCTGTGTTTCAGCAGGACTTGACTTTGAAGACATAACAATTCAGTGGTTTACAAAGGCAGAAATAAACTTTCTTTATTATATAGCAAGTACAGGTGCATTGCTATGATTGTAGACACTGGTATGATTCACCTTGAGATTTTAGTTATATCTTGCCAAGAGAAGCTATTATCAAGCCCCAAATGATCTACCAACACTGCTATCAATACGGTATTTAGAAGTTCCTTCCCTAGTGGGAACAAAAACATTGCTTTGCTTCCAATCTCGAAAATTAAATGCACAGTATTAGCGCCATCAATGAGGTGTTTAACTTCAAAATTGCCTTTCCTGGTGAGAATGAAAACACTACTTGTTCCCTTTTTAAAATTAACAGCAGTGTTTTTCTCTCTTCCCTAAAAAATACACTTCTTTAATCAACCCAAGACACAGTATGTCTCTAGTGCACAAAGAGCATTGCAGGTATAAATCTGCTTGTGTCTAGGTGTGCACATGAATGACACTCAATGCTCCAGGGCTGGGATCTAACCTGTTTCCAATATGATTCAGGCACACAATAATAAAGTAGAAAGAGTATGTTTGGAACAAACAGGTAGGGGAGAGAAAAAGGTTCAATTTTGATTTAAGTCGTATTTATACCAAGAAAAAGATTATGTTGATGCAGAAGAAGCATTACATTCTTTCTGCCCAAAATTAACAGCATAAGGCACCACTACCTCAGACAGCAGCTATGACTGGTTATGGCCAAAAAATGCTGTGGGGAATGTCAGAAGCGTGAAGGAAACTTCACAGTTTGATTGCAAACTTTCTGCCTTTTTCTTTCTTGCTCTACATACTAATGTAAAATTATAGTGAGTTTACCCATTCTCATCCCACTCATAACCACTCACTATCACCAAACTATTCTTACTATTGCAAGATGCAACATTGCATGGGTTGAGCAGAAAAATGAAGGCAAAGCACTTCTAGTAAATGAATACAGGGAAAAATGCATAGGACAATGCAAAGTTTAGTTTCCTAATAAACCCAGAGATACTGCAAGTTATACATGTTTCTGGCATTTTTTAAGGAATAAAATATATAAGTTACACGAGAAGAAACACCTCTTCCTTAAATGTAATCTAACATGTAGTTTACTTCATGATGATGTGTAGGCATTAAAAAATGGGAACTCAAGCAAACACACACTTTTAAAACAAACAAACAAACAAACCAACAAAAACTCACCACAGCTCTCTTGGGACAGCTCCTCAAGAATTCAAAATTCCCTCCTTTGAGTGACTGACTCTACAAGCACCATCTTGGCAGACATAAGCACAGGATGACTTTTTCCAACCCGTTCGTTACTTTTTGTAAGATAATTCTCCAGTTGTTTTAGCATGAAACTCAAAGGCAAACTCGTCCAAGGTAAAGATGGCCTACTGAGTGAACAAGCAGCTCTGAACTCAAGCCCTTCATAGCCAGAACCCCTCAGGTATTTATGCTTCCTCCAAAACGCAGTAACCTATTTCCCCGTTTTCCTGTTGTGTGCCAGGAAGGTACAAATATGAGTCTAACCCATCATCTTTGGCCTCTGCAAGACTGGAGCGAATTTGTGTGTACTATTACAAAACAGCAAAATAAACATTTTTGTTATTTTGTTTTTACTGGACAGACTACAAATTGGATAAACGAGGTGTCCCTATGATTTCTTTTCCTCTAGTGCCCTCAAAGTTAAAAAGTGGCATCAGAAGGATGGAGGAATGGGCGGCTTTGCCACAGACTGAAGGGGGTGGGGAGTGAGCCAAACAGCTCCCTGAACAAGTTCCTCAGGGCGTGAGGCTGCCCGAGCGAGTGCGGCACTTCATGTGCTGTCTGAACGCATGCACAGCGAAAAATGCCAAGCGCAAGCTACGGTATCAACGACCACGGCAATAACACGGGTATATCCGTGCATCTGTACGCGGCGCACACGGCGGGGACACGCAGCAGGGGATGCGAGGCGCCGCGAGGCCCGCCGCAAGCCTTCCGTCAACCGCCAACGGCTGCCCAACGGCCCCCGAGTGACCGTTGGGGCGGGGCGGGGCCGGGAGGGGCGGGGCGGGGCGCGCGCTCTAGCCCCTCCCCCCCGCAGCCCCTCCCCGCGGCGGTACGGCGGGGCGCGCGCCGGCTGTGAGGTCATCGCGCGCGGCCGGAAGGGC
>VWPW01027237.1:42122-72695 GCA_013389825.1 Crypturellus undulatus | reverse complement strand
TGGCGCCGGGCGCGGGGGCGGGGCCGCGGTGGGGGGGGTGCTCGCGGAGGCCACCAGGTAAACCCCCGCCGCGGCCGCCCCTAGCGCCGCCGCGTCCCCGCGGAACAGGGCTCCGAGCCGCGCTCCGCGGCGCGGCCGAGCGTGTTTCTGCGCTGGCTGAGGTTCCTAGTCGCCGCCGGTGCCCCGCGGTCAGTTACCTGCGCTGAGAGCGGCGGCGAGCGCCGCACGAGCCGGCGGGGATGCGGGCCCTGGCTGTAAGGGCTGGGCGTTACGACACGCAGCGCGTTACCTCCGCTCTAGGAGCTTTTCGAGCCGTGAAACTGGGGCAAAGCGGAGGCTTGTAGAGTTTTACCTACAAACCCAGTTTAGTTTCACCTAACTCTGTCCAAAAAGAAGAAGAAAAAAAGAAAAGGCCCAAGAATGTGGCAAAAATACTTTAGGCCGAGTCCGAGTATCTTCTAAAGATACTGCTGACATAATTTTGCCTCGTGTAAAAAAAAAAGTAGTACTAGTTCATGTGGGAGGGCCAAGCTCGTTCCTGGACTTGGCAAAATGAAATCCTTTTAACCTTTAAAAGCTCCACCACAACTTAATCAGATTACCTGTAATAAACTCTGGGGCCATGTTCTCCTCTTAAGAGGAGTCTCAGAGCTACTCAGGTGGGTGTGTGGATGCGCTCCCTCATCCTGGGGACTATCCAGGAGTTACTTTGGCAAGTCTGCGTTTCTGTCCATCCAAAAGTTCTGCCTTTTCTGCGCTCAGGAGAAATTCAGCTACTGTTTGGAGAATGGGAAGGGAGGTTGTCTCGACTGTGAACCATTTAAAGTGTTTGGCATGTCGCCTGGTAAATATCAAGGGATACATGCAGGGGATAACGAATTTAAAAAAAAAAAAAAAAGGGAGAAAAAAGAATCTCAGTATAAGGTCAGTTTTAGTTTTCTGTAACAGCAGTTTGGGGTGCTTTGTGGGAGGACTTTCCTTGTGAAGGAAACCTGTGTAACTGCACCTACACTGTTTTTTTCCTCCCTCATGGAAGAACCCGGGGTGGGAGCTAACGTGGCTGCAGCAGTTTGTACTCTGGTTATACCTTTCTAGTTCAGCAGCCTACAAAATACCTTACTCAGCACCTCTCAGGAGGACAGAGCGGGATTTCCTGCCCTGTCGGGGCAACAGGCAGGAGGCGCCGCTGAAGGCGCAGGGAAGCGGTGCTCGTCTTTGTAGTGACGGCCGCAGTGCTAGTATTGAGAAGAAATAGGCCGAGTTATTGGACAGTCACAGCTGGATTTTAATCTTACCCATGTGAAAGTCTGGAAGAGAACAAAATGCTGTTGGCTTCTTTTGCTGTACAGGTTTCAGAACTTACAGTAAAATGTGGCTGTTCATGCTTAATGCTATTGTTTTATGATGTCAGCAGGGAAAAAAAAAGAAAAAAAAAAAGCAATGTTGAGATAATACCTATGGTTTCCACTTAGTGCAAGTTTGAGTCATTTCACAATTGTACAAAGCACACAATATCCCTTAAAAATAGAAATTAGCTTGTAAAAAGCTGCACTGTAGGAATAGGAAGATTTTATAGCATATCTTCTGGCTTCAGAAGCAAATATATTAGTTTGGTGTTGTTCATAAACTTCCAAGCATGTTCAAATAAAATCCTTAAATCGTTGGTAAAGAAACAAATACTGCATCTACCAAAGTGCATTAGACTTCACTGTTGACTCTTAGGTAATTTAGCTCTTTTCACAATAGGAATTTTATATATAGCGCTAATGTAACCTCTGGGAAATAAAGTTTTAAAGTGTTAGTGTTAGGGTACAAAGTGAGACTGGTTTATGACTTTAATGTCATATTTGGGTTCATTAAGCATGCTTCTAAGAATTTATTAAAGATGCACTGCACTTACCTACTTATTTTGCATGATTTGCAAGGAAGGAAAAAAAAAATAAGCCAAATGGAGCCACTCGTTACCAGTTTCTGAAAAAAGGGGAGGGGAGGAAGTCCTGAAGTCTTGTGTGCTAACCATACAATGACCTGTTCTCAAAGCTCTATCTCAGTAGAGAGGTAATGAATCTGAACTAAAATTCCTACTTTGTCAAATGGAGGCAGTGTGTGGAATATTCCCACTATGGTATCTCAACAACTATGATCCTCTTTCCTGCGTTATCCCTTTCCTGGGTCTCTCGGACACATTGGAAATGTCTTTCTTTCAAAACTTCAGAGAATTTTGTTGTAACAGATTGTGAACTTATATATTGATTTGATGATAATATGCAACTTGCATTAAATACCAGATCTAGCCCACTAGGGTATACTAAAATAAAAATTTGTACGGTTTCTCATGAGTTAGAAATTCATTCCTGTATTTTCCTGAGCATGTTCTGTCTTGTGTAATTATTCCTATTATCTTCCTTTCTTTTTGTAGAAGCACTAAAAGAAATAGATGATGTCTATGAAAAATACAAGTCAGAAAATGATCCTGTCCAGAAGAAGCGCTTGCAGCAGCATCTTCAGCGTGCATTAATCAACAGCCAAGAACTCGGAGACGAAAAAATTCAAATAGTTACTCAGATGCTAGAACTAGTAGAGAATAGAGCACGGCAAATGGAAACACACTCACAGTGTTTTCAAGATGTGTCCGAGAACGAGAAGCCTCTGGAAAAGGCAAAGATGGATTCCTGCCAACCGGAGCGATCGTCGCGTCGGCCCCGTCGGCAGCGCACCAGTGAGAGCCGCGATCTGTGCCATATAGCAAATGGCATCGATGACTGCGACGAGCCACCCAAGGAAAAAAGATCCAAATCTTCCAAGAAGAAAAAACGCTCCAAAGCCAAGCAAGAGAGGGAAATGTCACCCGTAGAATTTGCAATTGATCCCAATGAACCAACTTACTGCTTATGTAACCAAGTGTCTTACGGTGAAATGATAGGATGTGATAATGAACAGTGTCCTATTGAGTGGTTTCACTTCTCGTGTGTTGGACTCACCTACAAACCAAAGGGGAAATGGTACTGCCCCAAGTGCAGAGGAGATAATGAGAAAACTATGGACAAATGTACTGACAAATCAAAAAAAGATAGAAGATCGAGGTAGTGAATGCGATTCATGTTTTAAAGAGTTGCTCCTTTTATATTGAAATGTTTAATTTCCAGAGAACGCTGTTTTAGGAAATGCCTAAGACTATGCAATAATTTTTAACCTATAATATTAATGGAGTATTAAAAGCTGTCATACCTTCTGTGATCTTTAACTTTCTGCACTGAATAACCAAATAGTTAAGACAGGGTGGCTTCAGATCTTCACAGAAGACATTACAAGCATATGGCTCTTGGTTTCAGTTTAACCCATTAGTATTTTAAAAAGCCTTGTGAATCTTGAAATAGTGGTGATGGGAAAGATACTGAGGAACTTTTCATGTTGTGGGGAATGTATTGAGTACCTCTGAGGTGCCTCACATAACTGTTAGAATCTTAACAACTGAATTTGGTATCCCAGGTCTTAAAAGTTTGGGGCTTTTGCGTTAACATCACATATTTGGAATTAGGGTTTTTAATTCAGCCATAACTGTATGTAAAGTCTTCCAAGCTTAAAGCAGACCTCTTCAGTGACTTTCATATGACCAGTATGTCATTTCAAGGAAGAAAATACCACTAACTTATGCTTTTTATGTCAATATTAAAATCTTGTCTTGGTGACTTTATATTTGGGAGTCAGTTTCTGGATATGAAAATAATGTAGGTGTACAAGCTGTTTTATACACCTGAGCATCCTAGTGTGGGTCTTGCTGATTAGGATCCTTGTCTAATGTTGCAACGACTTCCTGGATCCCTTTCTGTTTTGTCACAGCCTACGTAGAAGTGGTAGGAGGATCGCTTGAGGGGAGGTGATCCTGCTGTCCTGGGGACCAGGAGTCACGGGCGGTACAAGAGTCGGGATGTGCCGGTATCTGCTCCCCGGGCTGCGGCCCCGCTAGAGGGCTGCGTCATGCAGCTGGGGCTGACAGCGGGAGGCCGCGGCCGGACGGGAGAGCCTCCGTGCACCACGGCCAGATGGAATGAGGCGGCGTATGTATAAGCTACATAAAATAGTAAGCCTATTTTGGCAATTGAGATCTGATTCCTTAACAGGATCTAGCATTTGCAAGTGAGACTGTAGTTAACATATGGCAGGGGAATGTGAAGCTGGGCTTCAAGTCTCTGTTCTAAAATCTGATTTCTGTGAAGCGGAAGAGCCACGCTGTGGAGATCTGTGCCACAGTAAGCAAAGAGCTGCTGCAGAAACTCACAGTAAGGGCTCTGACTGTCAGCAGGGCAGGACAGAAGTCTTTATTCCAAGACCATGCCTTACTTGGTTGTCAGCTAATTGGAGTTTGCAAAGACAGAGTTCTTGAAGGAGCTGGATCATTGTTACTGACTTCCTATGGAGAAGGATAAGGCTGGTTGCTGGAGAAAAGTGTGTTAAATCCTCTTTTGCATATTTTATTCCTTCAGCTTGCTACATTTTAATGATTCTTAGATTTCCTTCTTGGGAAGATATACTGGAATATTTGAATTGGGGACTGTAAGTATCAATATCCAAAGTGTACTTAAAGTGGAAATACTTCCTAGTATTAGAAAGACCCACTTGAGCACTGATGCAGTAGCAAAGTACAAATCAAATTGTATCTATTAACATTACAAATTCATCTTTTGAAAATATGCATGAATTTCTATTGTGTAAATCAAGAATATCTTTTTCAAAGCAGATGAAGGGAGCTGGATATCATACAATTTCTCATCTGGAATAACTGCTGAAGAAAAGTGTATTTGGTATGTTGCAGTGTTGCAGAAAGGAAATGTTAAGATTCTGAAAGTGGTCCAGATGGATCTCTCATGCAGAGATCCTCTGTTTCAAGCAGCCTTCCAAGGGTGAACATAAATTCCTAAGGCTGCCAATGAAGATACTGCTGGAGGAACAGCATTTGCCTAATACGTGAACTCCCTCGATACAGGAATAACTCAGCACTAGTTCATGAGCAGATTAGCAGTTGGCCTCAAATACACATGGGTGCATCTGAAATGGTCCCTTTTCAATACTCTAAGATGTTGCTAAAACTTGTATGAGAAAAAGATCTGATGCTATCTGGTATTTAGCACTTCTGCCACCTCTTTTTATCCAACTCAGATTTTGCAGTTTTGCATCTATTTTCATACAAGATAAATGGTAATGCATTGAAGACGTGCATAGGATGTTAATACAAACCAGCATGGTTAAGTAGAGAACTTCTTAAGGTTGCTTCTTGATGTTCCGTTCTTTTTCTTAATTACATAAGCCTCAATAAAAAAGGGGAAATGAGATGTAAAGATTGTTAAGTCAGCTGATGTTGAAGATATGTATACCATGTAGTATGGCTAGTCTCTGGAAGAGAGAAAAAAAATGGGCACTAAATTGTTTTTAAAGTTAACAAAGGTTAAGATAACAATAGAACACCTAGGTAAAAAAACTGCTTTCTCTTCACAAAAATTGATATTTCATCCTAATTCACTGTGGATAGATCAAGCTTAATTTTTTTTCATTAAGTTTGCGGAAAATGTAGTTTAAAGTTCTGGCCTTTTTGCTCTTTTGTTGTGAAAAGATGCAAGTTTGTCAGCAGTGAAAGGCCTATGTAAGATAAAAAAAAAGCTTTAAGTCAACAATCTTTCTTGATTGTCATAATCTGGGCCATTTTTATTAATCTCGACAAAAATAATGCAATCAGATTTTTAAAGCAAGACAACTTTTTAAAAAAAGAAGCTTGGGATGCAAAATGAGCAGTTTTAACACTTGCTGCCAATAATATGAAGCCATCTTGATATCTCCAGCAGTTCATTTTTTCTGGACTCGAATTTGACAAGCCTTGAACAGAAAAATCTGCTGTTAATACTGCATACTATCTGGTCTGTCTAGTCTGTAAGCTGCCTGAATTTGAGCATGGGTTAACAGGCATGGTAGGTACCATTACCTTAAATGTAATCTCTGAAAGCTGTTGTCCAGTGATTCCTGTTGGTTGCTGAAAAGAATGATGATAATATGTATTTAAACTGGTAATATGTGTTTAAACTGGTTTTAACCCCGTTACCCCTCCAAGCATTAGTCTGTATATTCTGAAGTGCTACAACTGTGATATAACTGACAAAAGACTTGAAACTAGTACAGTGGTAGATGAAATGCCTCCTTCTTCCCTGAATTTATCTATGGATTATTTACTATGGCCCTTGTAAAGAAGGTGGTGTTTTCTAAATCTGAAGACTTTATTTTCATTTAAAAGCAACCAACTTCAGTTTGAAGGCAACTAGTACTGTTTGTCTGAATTCAGACTTTAAATTTGGCAAAGTTTGGTACTTCTGTAACTTAAACCACTCCTGACTGCACCAGATGTGGTTTTGAAAGCCTTAATTTGGGTTTTGTACTTTAGACACAGTTGCGTGGAACTGCACCATGTTGGGTCTCCCTTGAAACCCATCCAGTGTACTGGGCCAGAACGGCAGTGACTGCCAGATAAGCACTAGCAGCCCTCTGCCCTGCATACCCGTTTCTTGCATTCAGAGGTCACCCTCTACAGCAGCTCTGCAAGCCTTTGACATGGGCATCTCAGGTTAAAGAAGATAGTACAGGTCTCATAAAAGTCCTGCTTGCTTTCAGTGCTACAATCCAAAGTTGTGTATTTGTTTTGGTTTTGTTGGTTTTTGTCCTGTCTCTGTAGCCTGAATCGAACAGACATTTATGAAAGTGGTGAAGACACTTATTTCAGGCAACGTGCCTATAATTTCTCTATGGTATATACCCAAGTAAATGCACATCCATCACTTGAGTTTAAAGCAGTAGCAACCAAAGCAGCAAGTCAACCGTCTCCTCAGTGGGGTATGGCAAAAATGTATCATGGGGGGAGAAGGGGTGGGGGCATCAGTTTGCCTATTGCATAGCTCAGTAGCAGAACGTCTCCCTCCATCAGGACTAACAACCCTGGCAGCTGCTGCTCTCGGCTAGTCTCTGCCAAGGAGACCTAGGCAGCCAACTCTGTACTGGCCTATGGAATGCAACAGAGCAAGGAGCCCAACGGGATCGCGCTGGCAAGGTCTGGAGACTGGAACAGTAGGGTTTTCTGAGGAGCTGAACTCCTCAAAAGCCCAGGGTTGTAGATGCACACCTCTGTGCAAAATGGCTGATTCTGAAGATGTGCAAGACCCCTCACAAAATTTCTTCCGTGTTAGTTCAGGCGGTTTTCTTGAGCATTATGAGTCTTGTTGTGCTTGTTGTGCTTTTCTTATGCATAAATCGATGTTTAAGTCTCTTTGAATAGCCATCTTTTTTAGTAGATCTGAGTTGGTTCATTACATGTTCTAGTCTTTCTTATGCTCTTCCTCACTGCTGCTGGATATTTCTCTAAATTAGTGTCTCAGTGCAATTCACAGTTGCTTTTGCATCCGATCCTTGCAAGATAAGAAGGGCTGTCACAGCTACCAGAATTGTTTTTCTGTCTAGAACTACTGCTAGGGAGGAGAGTTTGTTGTTGGTTATAAAAACAGATGTTACTGTGCAACTAGTCAAATCCCACAGATTTACCTCACCTGGAAGAAATATTTTATTATTATTGTTATATAATGTCTCTTTTATAACAAACACCATGTTCAAAGTAGTTTCAAATAATCTTTTTTGTACCAATATTCTGATTAGCCTGCAGTCCTGAAACTGCTGGATGATTACAGAATTCCCTAATTCCCTAAAGCTGACCAGAAAGCCATTCTCTTTTGTGAAAGTGTCTCAAAGGTTTTAATGAAATGAAGTTCGTTTTGGTAAGTAATTATCCTTTCGGCAGGCCAATCTTACAGAGTAGGGATTAGTGCGTAGTGGCCACAGAAGCAATAAAATCCTCTCCAAAGTTTTGTTGTGGCATACTTAGAGTACTTCCTCTGAAAATGATAAAACTGTTAAATGAATTTGACTTGCTCTTTAAGACTAGTAGGAAGTTGTAGTTTATAGTTGGGGGCTGGGGCGGGGGGGAAAACGGAGAGGGGGGCAAAGATGTGGTTGAATTTAGCATGATTTAAAAGCCTAAAGGGAAACTCCTACCTCCTACTGAGAAGCAGAACAAACTAAAAAATTCTAGAATATTTTAGAATAACTTGCAGTGGAGAAATTAGGATGAAATCCTGTTGCAATTTTAATAAAATTCAGTTGAGCCAGGATTCTTCCCAGTATACAGATTTCCAGCTTCCTTTGACTAAAAAAAGATTAAAGCTCCATGGCAACTGCTTTCTCAACTCCTGACAACCATAGTATAAATTATATCTTAGAAAAAAAACTAATACTGAAAGTTTTATTTAGGTCACCAAGTCAGGCTAGGAAATGGTATGCTTAGAGTGACCACCCCAGCCTTCCTGCTGCTCCTCTGCGCTCTGAATTAGGCAGGGGTTTTGTTGGAGGTGAACTGGATGATGCCCTGTAAGTAGTGTAATTAGTGTAATAAGCACTATGAATAAAAAAGTGCCTGGTTAGCTACAAAATGAACATTTTAAGGACTTAAATTTGCATCGTTTAAATTATTTTATACTTTGGTGGGGGAGGGAAGAGTAGCATTAATTTGCAACCTTCCCAATAACAGTGAGGTTCAAGGTAAAGACTGCAGCCCCAACTGGTACTATGGAGGTCACCACAGCAGCTGCATTTGTTGGCAGTGGATCAAGAGTTGCTGCCTTTTTATGGATGGGGCAGCTGGACTGAGGTTGTGCTGGACCTTCCTGAGCCCCTAGGCGCTCCACCCTGCCGGGAGCTTTGCACTGTCCTCAGGCCCTAGAGAGAGGGGTTTCTTGTTGCTGGAGGTGCTTACAACTCCCAATAGGCTGTTAGTTTGCGAGGTGGAAACGAATATAAAACACCATGAAAAGCCTCAAGTGAGGGTAACCTGTGGCAAGGAAAAAAGCAAGTACCCTCCCATGGAGATTATCTTGTATTCTGATTTCTTTAGTTGTATTTTCTTGGTGTTATTCTATTTATTTTTGACCCATCCTTTCTGTCTGAAAGAAAGTGAGTATGTGATTTTTCTGATCTTGAAGAATGTCCTTACTTGTTGCTGGGGGAACCCCTTACTGGAGCCATTAAAACATCCTTTTGGTTTTCTATTAGACTGGGTGTTCTCCCTCCGATATGGGTGGTGTGTTGGCTTACCTTGTGTCGCTAATTCCAGCTAAAATCATTTAAGCATACTTTAAATGACTCTTTTTTTTTTTCATAATAATTTAACTTCTTTTTCTCACGCTCATATCTAATTCATTTTAAGGGGGAGATAAAAATACATATTGATTTATTTCATAAAACTTAGAAATGCTGAATAGTGAGAATGGAGAGTATACAAAAACATCCTGCTGCAAGCGTTTAAACAGATGTACTCTTGTTTATGATGATTTTTCAATGCTATGATATAATGATACTGTACGCTGGACTGGCAATTCCACCTGCATTGTGGTGATTTTATTTAGTAGTGGAAGGTAAGAAGAACTTTGAGGCTTTCCTCGTTTTTGTAGTAAACCCTGACAATACTTCTGGGTGATTGCTTGTAAAAACAAACAAAAACCCCACTGTAGTAAAAACATAGCCAAGAGTATCATGATGATCAAATCGGAGCTCTTCTAAAACTCATTCAGAAGAAACACCGCTAGATCTGGTAAGTTGATGGATTATTTGTTAATTCCTGCATTTTCAAATCAATGGAATCTCTTGTACAGTTTGTCATGGCTAGTGTATGTAAATGCATCCGCCGATGAAGCTTTGCCAAGCCAAAAGTCTTGTCTCCATCTACACATGCTATGCACTTCTGAAACCGTTTGAGGATAATGTGATGCTTCCCTAAAAGTGACGTTTTAAGTATCTTAATTTTTCTTCACAGAAATCCAGAATGTTGTCACACTTGTGGCTGTTGCCATGGAGACAGAACTGGCTTGGGGGAAGCAGGTCAGACAAGTCTCTTAATAAATACTATGGGTTTTTTGTTGTTTTTTGGTTAACAATTCTCACTTGTATTTAATGACTTGTCATCTGTACTTGCTGCTATGAGGTACAATGGCAGAGAAGAAAGCACTCGCAGATTTCAAGGACTTGGCTCTGTGGAGAGCACTTGAGTAGCTGAACTGAAGCTTCAGTAACTGCCAACTGCAAAAGGCTAGTGGAACTTGAGTTCTAAATTTCTTCTGGGTTCATTTAACTCTCCTAAGTTCTCAACTCCTGACAACCATCATATTAATTGAAATCCTGCAAGTCCATCACAGCAAGAACTTTCCTGATTGTAAACAAACAAAAAGAAAACCCCTTCAGCTGCTGAATGAAGGATTAAAAAAAAGTTTGGAATACAGCATCTACATAGAAATTTAGTAAAACAAATTCAGTAGGGAAAAAAAGTTATTTAGATCATGATCTCTTGCTTTGGCAATCATACAAACATTTGCTAAGACTCTTTCAAACTTTACGGATGAAGTAAAACCATGCATAATGATATGCAAAATGTGCAGATTTTAGTCCCAGCTTCTCACTAAATTAAAGTACAGCTTCTAAGTGGAATTATCTTAAAAAATGACAGATATTAATTCAATTCTTTATATCTTAAGCTAAGTTCTCCTGCTGGTCTGCCAATCCTTTCAAATAATGCTTAGTTTCTACCTGACATAAATACAGCTTGTGCCTTTCCTTACTAATTATTTCTCAAAGATGTTAGGCAGATATTATGTTCTTCCAGCAGGTGCTTCAATTTCAATGTTGAAATTCCTCATTTTTGCCTTATGTAGGAAAAAAAGCAGATACACCAGGTACCAGCTTCTTAGGTAATGCCAGCCATGCAAATATGGATTAATGAGGAGTTAGTATTATCATTCCTGTAAGATACCGTTTCTGTTCTTAGTAAAGTGCAAGGTTTTACTGAAGGCTGAAGTGCCTCAAAACCTCTCACGTGTCTGAGGTAAAGGCATGTAATTCAAGGCTCCAAAACATCCCTAACCTGCCGGGTCGGGCTTTTAATGCTCAAGGGGAGCCAACTTAAGCCATTTCTGTAGTTCTCCATCTCGTACTGGTTTTGAAGAGTACTGGAAAACATAATATTTAATGGCATATTATGAGTTTCATTTGAACATTGTGCAGATACAAACTCCATTAAAATATAGACTGTATAATAACTGTAGTGTACTTTTGGTATGTCTTCATAAGTAAATCTCTGTTTAAACCTTAAGTAAGAACCACTAAAGATCACATGTGCTGTCCCTTGGAAAAAATCATGAAGCAGCACAACTGTTTAAGCTGACTGGTCTTCCAGCAAGCTTTCAGTGACTGTTGATACCCTGTTGATAACTCTCTAGTAATAACTGCCTACCTGGCCTGTTCATTTCCAGTTTACTAGATCAGAATTATTTGAAAATACAAACTTTTAAGCCTTGTCATTCTAAACTACCTGTTATTTTTCTCACTTAAGATAGCAAAGATGGCCAATCTCAATGGTACTAAATTTTTATCCAGGTAGAAAGTACGATAATTAATGCCCTCAAGTTAAAGCATTGAAGGGTTAATATTACAAATACATGTAAATATATATAGAAGACATAAGCTGAAAAAGTAACTTTATTTACCTCATCTGATAGACAAATTGCTGCATGCTTATTTAAAAAAAAAAAAGTTAAAACCACCATGATAGATTAAGATGTTGTTCCTCCTCTTCTGACAAGCACTGACCACTAGTGTTACATTTTTCATTAGCAAATGTTTGTAGTTGTTTTTTCCTTTGTTTTACCTTGTTCTTTAGTCTCCTTTTCTTTCCTGTGTTAGTTTCATTATGCCTTTCTCATGGGTTTTGACGTTGTAAAACAGAATATTGAAATTTGACATGATACAACTTTTGATTACATTTATTGAAGTAAAATCTCTCAGAAGGATGCACAAATTACTCAGGTGGTCACTGCAATTTTAAGGTTTCTAGATAATCTAGTTCTCATCTTTTGTACATTATAAGCAGGCGATGAAGTGACTACTGTAAGTAGCAATGGTGGATAAATGACTTCCATTTATTCAGAAATCAAAATAGACAATCTGCAGTTCCAGACTGTAAAGGTCCATTAGAGTAATGAGCATAAGTGTCATTATAGTTACGTCTATTATAGGTCAACTATTATACTTCATTGCAGTTCAGCCAGGACTAGCTTGCCAATGGACAATTTTGAGTGGCTTCAAATGAAAAAAGATTGGAAAGCGCTAGGCCGGAGTGCTTAGGGAGTGATACCACTCACAATTAAGTGTTCATAGTTATAACTCTCCCTTCTCACTTCCTCACAGGCATCATTAATTCTTGCAACTGAAAAAATAATAACTATACATGAGTCTGGCCATTGCCTACTTGATCTTCTTGCTTCAGGGCAAGGACACTTATCTTAAAGGAAGGTCATGCTGAACTGATTTTATTTGTTTTGGGGTTTTTTTTAATAGAATTTTATTTATTTGAATTTATATTTCAATGTCTTGGACACGAGCTGTTTCAGCTGCAGCTCTGAAGCACTAATGCAGTCAAAACTGTCACCAGTGGCTCCCTCTCCCTTTGGGTGGAGTCTCCCTGTCAGCTCCCCCGTGGCCTTTGGTGGAAGATGGCCTGCCAGAATAAATAGGTTGTGCGGGAGTCTTGCCTTTGGGTTCTGGCCTCAGACAGCCCTTTAACAACCCTCTCTCTAAATTCCAAATGACAAAGTGGTCCCTGGCAAAACAACAGGATTCTTTGATATCACATGAACCATGTTCTGGGAACAGCACCAAGAGATCTTATCCAAACATTTCTCACAGACCTCACAAACATTAGGGAAAACCAATTCAGTCCACCAGGCACAAGGAAGAATGAATTGCATCTTTCTGCTCCAGTGAGGTCTTTATTACTGTTAGAGAACTTTATCTGCAGAAAATGACTTTTTTTTTTTCTTTTTTTTTTTGCTACCTTCCATCTGTGGAAAAGGCAACCTTAGCTTACATTTTGGATCCCACAGTAGCTTTAAATCTAACAAGTCCTAAGTGGACTTTAAAGATTCCTCTCTCTTATCTCAAATTATTTATTTTTAACGTTTTAGATATATTTGGGGATACTTGCATGCATATCTGACATTTTAGGAGAATGGCCTTTATGCTAATGACTATTGTGACTTAAAATAATAGAGTTGACTGAACAACCATTATATTTAAACGTATTTAGTAGTTAGATCTGCAGAGAATGAACATATGATTTATTCTATATGTAAAACTTCTTGGATTATGCAGTCAGTGCCAGAGACAAACTCCTACCTAGTCTCAAAGAGGCCAAGCAGTAGTTCCCCTCAAGAATCTTCTACTTTTTCTTTGGCAGGGAATGAGGCAAAACTCTTCTGTTTCTTCACATACTTGTTTTCAAAAGGTCATAAATTAACTGAGTCTAGTAAAATATATATATATATAAAAGAAACCACATTGCCTGTGCTGTATAACGAATTATCTAATTAAATATCTTTTTTAATTATGAAAATGAAAAAAAAATCATCCATAAGCACACACTTCCACAACCTTACTTTTTGAAGAAATTGGCAATTAGTGCCTGAAAAGGGGGCCAGTGCAATTTTCAAAACTTTCTACCTTAGGAAAGATGCTATTGAAGATCTCACTGGCCACCCAAATATTTTTAAAAACTGAGCACAGGCTTCTTTCCTGAAGGAGAAGGAATATAGTCTAAAAAACACTCATCACTTGGTGATCACAAGGAAGTAGCTGTTACATCTACCTTGAACAGTGAAGATAGATAGGCTCTTGGCCTATCAGCTCAGCACCCACCTCCCCTCTGCTAGCTCTGAACACCTTGGCTTGTTTTTCATTCCTGTGCAGTCAATTAAAACAGATAAAACATATCTGCAGCCTTACACTGTCACACTACCAAGTAAAGCCTGAAGAATAAAGGCATATGCAAGGAAGACTGACTTCTGCTTCCACAAGTGTATGTACAAACCAGTGCAAAAGGTATATGATAATGTCAGGTCTATCCTATTAAGAATTAATGAGAAAAATAAGTTACAGAATAAAGCTCTGAAGTTCACATGCAGCTGGCTTTGCACTTTAAATACTGACTATGACAAGCTTGGGAGGGAGGGCTGGAAGGGCCATCTTGCAGCTCAGGTGGTGACAGTTTAGGAATGAAAACTATCAGATTGCCAAACATGCTAGTTAGCTGCTCGTTTTAATGCTATAAAAGGTGGATATGTACAGGAGTTGGGAGTTTTATTATGGTTTGATTTTGCCTTTGTTATCCCTGCATACACTGAATCTAGATGCAGTATGTGTAATGATCTGCTGTACTCCCAATGTCATTACCATCTGCAAATCTACCTTTCAAACCCTTCAGGCATACTACTGATAAAAAAAAGGAGTGGAAAAAGGACATCAAAATGCATCTTGGGTTATTTTCTTTATAATCTCTTTTATCTACAGCCCACAGCTTCCCTTATATCTTACATTCTCTTACATCAGTTTTCTTCCTGACACTTTGTTTTACCTCTGTGTGACTGGATTTGCCTTTGTAAACTATTTCTGTCTCTAACACAGAATACGTGCAGTACTATTTGAAAACCAAATTAAAATAAGTGGCAGACACTGGACTTCTAAGCCTCATCATTCTGATTCTGTCAAACATACTGCATAAGTAAATATCCCTGTCCTTTCCTGTTGTTGCATGTTAGAAAAGTGGACTAATCAGACTTGGAAAAGTTGTTTCTTTGTTTGTTTCTGTGACTATAATATTTACACAGAACAAAGCTGAATAATGAACTCCCAGCTGATGTTGGGAACAGGACACCAACTGAGAGAACACCTGGTGTAGCACAAACCCTGTTCTCAGATTTTCAGTCTGACAATCGTTCTCAACAAGTGCTGTGTACAGCCGCTTGCTAGACTGGCCTATTACACATGAAAAAAAAGGCAAGTCCTTCAACTTGTTTTTGGAAGAAGTAACTGCAACTGGTAGTGGAAGACACAGAGGATTGTTGGGAATGTGTGGGGAATTCACACCTACAAGTGTACCCTTAAATTTATTCCCTTATGTTATTTGGGTTATCTAATGACATTATAGAAATAGAGTAAATATGAAGAAATTATGAGCTATTCTGACTGAAAGCAAAATGCAGTGATGGCAGGCTGGTATTCAGTTAAATTCTGATAAGGGATTTTAATCACAAATTCTCAATGGGGGGGAAGTACTTTCTACTAACCTGCAAACTCACAGAATACAACCTTTCATTGAATTCCTTGATGCAAATATGGAACAATCCTTTTATATGGGAATAACTGCTGAAGAAATTAGTATTTCATGCAGGAATTGACATGAATCAGTAAGATCCAAAACCTGAAATAATAAAATATAGGTTCGAGCACAGAGCTGAGCATATTTCCTGAGTCTGCCATATATCTCTTTTCCTTCTATGCCCCAGAGTTCTCAGGGGGAAAGGAAGTCAAATGTGAAAACAGAGAATGTGAAAGTATCGCCCCTCACAGAAAGCAGGAAAGAAAAACAAACCCAAGCAAGGGAGATAATTAAAGATGAGGAGAAAAAAAAAGCACTGAAATAACAGTAGAAATGAAGTGCAGGTTCAAAGGGAAAAAAGAACTGTCAAAAATAATTAGGAGAGAGAAAAGGAATCCAAAAAATCTAAAACAAGGAGTGAGGGGTCACTTTATAGCTAATTAATTGCATCTGAAAGGAATTATAATCTATTTCTTTTGAAGCGTTATGAATTTTTTCTCTCCTTCTATTTCCTTTCATTAAGAAAATCCTAAAATGCACGTTCAAGGTGTCATACAGTACTGTTATTTATTCAGCAGTCATTGCTGAAGAGGTACCATTGTATATTGCATAATACAAACATAAAATAATTTAAACTTTGTTTTATTTTTCAAAACTAAGAGCTTCCTGCTAATCTTTTAAAGATTTTTTTTCCCTTTCTATCTACTAGACTTGACAGGTTAATTCCCATTGAAATGTTGAAAAATGCCCACAGGGAAAAAGTACTGACAAGTTATCCCATTATTTTACTAAATTGACAACTAAAATAAATACAGAAATAAGTCCTCCTCTCTGAAATGTTGAAATATGCATAATGAGCTCAGTCATAAGTTAGATAGGATCCAGATAGAATAAAACATTTTAAAAGCCATTAAAACCTCAATTTTCCAGGATATTAGACAGTTTCTAATGGAGAAAGTCATACAGCAAGGTCTATGAGACAGCAGCTTGCTATAAATGGCTTGAACAGATCTCCTCTTAAACAAATCTTCCCTGACTCCAGGGTAGTCCTGGCCCACGGGTATAACCGCAATACCATGACCTAGGGCACAGAAAGGAAGACCCTTGCCTAAAATGCTGCAGTACCTGTAAAATATCACTCAAAGGCATTAATTCAACTGAAGACAATGGACCTACACTACGAATAATGATATAACCAGCCAGGAAACTTCAAGCATCATATTACTTAAATGAGAACACAGAAGAAATATTTTCGTTAGAAAATAGTTCACCCTTTGTTTTTAGTATCTTATATTTAATTATGGTTTAACCCATGTGTTATAATTTTTATTTTTGTATTATGGAAAAATCTGAAAAGGATTTTTGGTAAATGATTTAACCAGACTCAATTAGACACAGTGGATGCTCTTGCAGAGAATGCAACTTGCACTCCGAAGTACATAAAAGGATGAATCTTGAGACAAAGACTGGAGCTCAGTTCAACTACAGACTGCAATGACATTTTACTGCAAACCCAAATGCACTGAAACTAAAGCCCAGATATTTGCTGAGCCTGTGGGGATATTCAGGGAGAGCAAACAGGAAGAAGTTTGTTGCTGTTAGCAAATCTTCTAACATTATCTCCCATGATGGAAAGCACTGATAGTATAGTTACCTTACCTGCTACAGCAGTTTATCTTCATTGGTTAAAGAATAGCCAGTGGCCTCATTTTCATAAAGAGATATAAGGCATCCTATGGATTAAATACAGCTGCTGCCTACAGAGGTGAGCAGAGGAGATGCCTCAACCACTGTTTTCCTTGCACCTGATCACTGGGTATCCAGCGTAGATCACTAGCAGCAGTGGCAGGCAGCAGTCAGACGGGTCTCTAAAAAGGCATTAAGTTTGTCTTTACTTCTCTATTGTTCTACTACGACATTTAAGGTCATTCTGTAACACGGTTGTATCAAAAAATAATCTGCACACTGGCTCCCTAAACATTCCCATCCCCTCCCAAGATAAGATGAAAATAAAGAGCCTGTTCCAAAGCCCTGTGAAGTGAGAGGACTTACACCAGGAAACCCTCTGAGAATGAGAAGGTCACAACAAATCCTGACAGTTCCCTGCTTTAGCTCCCTCTTGTGGGTAATGTGCACTGCAGAGACTCGCTAGTTCTAGTAAAAATAATTTTCATGAACCAAAAGAAAACCACATTCAGAATATTATGTATACATAATTTTATATATAGATATAAAGAATATACAGAAAGCATTCTAATGGAGTAACCATTCTGAGATCAAACTAATGTGGATTCAATTAAAATTAAAAAAAGATTAAACATTATATTTGATGAATATATTCTCTCTAAATCTTGATTGACACTTGAAGACTAAAGCTTGATGTCTTTTCTCAAACATATTTTGTTTGTAGTTTGCATAAAATTCTCATTTTGCAGTTTTCATACCATATATATTCTTTATTTGTTGCAAAATTTTAGCTCCAGTGGAAAACCAAAGATGCTTCTAAATCTATGGTATCTTATTTACAAACTGCCTATGTCTACAGGTTTACCACTTGCAAAAAATATTTTGGCACTAAACTAAAGGAGAAACTAACTTTTTTCCTTCTTTTAGGAAAATATACAAGAATCTACGAGCTTCAACTCAAAATTTCCGGATTTGTTCCTGCACATAAGTTTCTGGAAATAATTTTTCCTCCCTTCACTGTTTTATCATGAACGTCTTTAAAAATAATTTGTCATCTTTTAAAAGACCTTAGACGTGTTTCAACATGCAGTGCAACAACGCATGCTTAGCAACTATATTTTGAAGTGAAGATGAGAGCATCTCCATAACTTGAATTAATGCCTTTGCATTACAGTCCAAAACAGATGTTAGAGCCTTTGTGAGTAGGAAAAAGGACGCGTAACTGGTCTGTTCCTGAAAGAATACACTGACAAAGCAAACCTTTCTCAGCTGGCAGTAGTTTAGTGATGACATCAGGTCAAGTTTTTCTATTATGTATTTTTTATGGACTTAACTGTCCATAAAATAAGACTCAAAAATACTGCTGGGCTGTTCTTTTCCTTGACTATATCGAACTATATAGCCCCAGTCTAGACAGCAAATTCTTCAGGGTGGGACATACCTTCTTCCAGCTTCTTCCGCCCACCAGTCTCCTGGGTAGAAAATTAGACATTAAAAGAGAAGCTTTGTCCCAAGTTACAGTGGGTCACAATCAAAAAAGAATGCCCTGCCCCTGACTTGCAGAATTTTACATCTTTTCTTCTTTTACATCTTTACATAAATACATCTTTTCTTCTGTGTCCTGGCAGAATCATGGGCAACAATACTAATAATCAGTTTATAGCTCAGAAAGTATGTCCTTTGGGAACAGAGATGGGTTTTATAATGACATACCTTGATACCCTGCACAACCAGAGACCTTAAAAGCTTTTCTTTTGGATGTACGTTGATGTGTCCCCTAGTTACTGCTGGTAGAGCACCAAGCAGAAGAAGGGCTCACGTCTGGGAAGTAGTCAGTGACTCTGTGATGACTCCAAAGAGATTCTGCACAATCTTTAACAGGCAGAAGCCCTACTAGCCGTCTCCCATATGTGAATTTCTTACAGGAGAAAATAAATGAGGAAGAGACATTGCAGCTTGCACATTTATTATACATATAATGAGACACAAATTATCATAATTAATTTCAGATGTGAGTAATCAGTACTATTCAAAAGTTATATAAACTTTTTTCTTCCTCCCCCCCTCAAAACAGTTCTTCTTCACATACTAGTCTATGAGGGAAGCATGCAGGAATGCTCAATACCAAATGCAGCCAGGCTGGGGCGGGTGCGGGGACGTGAAGAGATGTTCTCCCTAGGTACATACTGCAGATTATTTTTTTTTTTGTGAACTCTGTTAAATAAGACTAGGAAAACCAAAGTACCAGCAGCTCAGGATCCAATTTTGAACTCTTTTATTTCACCCACCTGATAAATTTAAATTTTATCTTCATTTAAAACACCATTTGCAGATAATTTAGGTATGGCTCTACTAAGTTTGGGCTGCAAGTTGATTCTTCACAGTTGATTTCTTACCTTCACTTTAAGTGTTTCTGTATTTCTCAGCACTTACCAATTTTTACTCCCCAGAGCTTTTCACAGTCCAACCAGCTACTGACTTGATCTTTGAGCAGGATAATGTTACATTTCATGTTAGAAAAATACACAGGAGATAAATGTACAAAAGTAGCTTATCAGAAATTTCATGCTATTGTGGAAAAAATAATAACTGTCAAATACCTTAAAATACATCTTCACATATGTACCCGTTTCTTCACTTATTTTTGTCTTGGGTACATGATGATGACAACTATGCCTGTAGAGGTGACAACAACCAACAAAAGCAAAAAAGTTTCTCATTTACACTACTCTGTTGCTGATCCTGTTAACTGTGAGCAGTATATTAATAACTTAAATAGACAAAGCACTAACTGAACTAAATTCACCCTAGTCTGAAGTTTTATGAAATACAATCTCAAAAGATACGTGAATCTGTTTTCAGTCTTGTGCTCCTAGAGATAAACCATCTTTGTTAGAATGCTGGTACGACAGTTTCACACTGTCTCAGCATCCAGGCAGCTACAAGATTTCAGTGGCAGAGAAGAAACGAAACCAATATAATGTCCAGAAGAGGTTTTATTTAAATCTTAATCGTATCTTTCCCATTCTGCTCAGTAAGAAGTCAACTCCAGATTCTGTTCAGTAAAGATCTTACTGCCCTAAATGCCTTTTGTATTTGTAAATGTTAATCTCTATTTTTAAACCAAATTTTTCTCAAATCAGGAAAATAATTGGTTTAATGGGTCTTGACAAATTTACTCGGGTATGTGGAGAATAGCAGTAACAGTAGGTATTTTCAAAATGCTTTTCACACTCTGTAAGAGTGCAGCAAATGAAAAATTGGCTCCTGTTCTAGGAGTTTCCTGCAGTGCTGCTGTTCACTTCTCAGGAGTGGCACCAGACAGTGAAACAAAGAGTGATGCCACAAATTACGGTTTAGGATGCTCAGGTTGGAAATTAACAAAAAAAAAATCCTCAGTAGAAGGAATGAAGCACTGCACTGAAACGAGTTGCTACAAACAAGTTGTGACTATGAAATCTCTGTTCTTGGAGAGACAAAGCTAGAAATGGCTTGGGTGATCTGATCCGGTGTTATTAAGACAAAAAATTAGAAGCCATAATCATGCTGGATACTGATTAACTGAAAACTAGCAATATTCTAGTGCTGATCTTAATCAGAGGAAAAAAATGGTAACATTACGAAAAATATTAACCATCTATAGAGAATATTTTCCATCAGACTCTTATCAACGAACAGCTACATTTTTGCTATACTATTATAAAAATCTCTCCCTTCAAGGTCAACTGAATCACAGCCTCCATATAAGCAGAAATCAAACAGTTCCCTACGGCAGAGATAGCAGCTTGCTAGACAGTAATGCTCTCCTCACACTTGTTTTTCCTGCAGGAAATCATAAAACACATTACAGGCAAAGGCATTTATCTGATTTAGAGTAAGATCCTGCTCCAAAGATTGGCTCTGTACAAGATGATTTTTAGGTCTAAAGCCTTTCAGTGACAGCCTAACAGATACTTGTTTTAGAAGAAAAAGATCATCTCTTCTTGAACAATACCTTCCAAACTCATCCGAGACTCTGACTTTTTCCTTTCAGTGATGACTACTAGTAATAAAGTGACTGCAGATGAAATTGTGTCCTCAGAGGTCCCTGTGCAACGCCATTACTAAAGCTGTTAGCAGTTAGGCTTTGGCTGACTGCTGCTCACTGCTGTGACCTTATCAGATCCCACAAGTTAAGCAACTTGCACTAAGCATGCAGCCCAAATAAGAGCTTTACAATTTCTGCAGAGTTTTAAGGATGAATATTGCGGACACAGCAGCATGAGACAGCTGTGTAAAACTTTAAACTAGATGGGGAAGCTTTCAGCCTCATATAGGATATTACTGCCTGGATTTAGATTCTCTTATTTCTTGTGTAATTCAGCCATTTGGAATCAACTCCTCACTTGGCTCTGAATGGGTGACAGAAAAGAAAGTTACTTCTTTCACCCCTGTGCTAAGATTTCTTCCCAAAGCCTAGTCAGTATGTCCTGCCTCTTTGCTAGAAGGAGAGCAGATTTTCAGGGACTATTTTGATGGGCTTGGAAAGAGGACAACAAGAAAAAGGAGAGAGAGAAGAAAACAGAATCATTCTTCTCAGGAACATTTAATGGCCCCATTCTGGGGAAAACTATTTTGGAGAAAGAATAAATTACAATAGCAGAAACAAAATTTACCCTCTGGTCTTTTGTCCTAGCCTCATTCCACAATTTATAGCCCTGTAACTGGAATCTTGGCTTTTATTCTGTTTTATTGTCTTGAAGCAACAAAGATTTACCACCTGTGCTGTTGCAACAGCATAAACCACTAAATGAAATTATACAAACAGATGACAAAGGGAAACTATTGGAAATTCTTATTAGTTTAATGACTTTCACAACACAAAGTTCAAAGTACCACTTTGCCTCCAAACCAGTTTTGCATTGCCAAAACTGAGATGATAGGCTCCCTATCTCTATATTTCTACCAAAGGTTCACCACCAAGAAATGACTTCTTTCTCTCCCCCAAAGCTGTAACTCACCACCTAGGTATGCTTTATCTACCCACCTCCTGTACTCGCAAGTGCAGTGGCAGCGCAGACAGGAACAGCCGTGACTGCAGCGGCAACTGTGTGAGCCTGAGCAAGGAGTCGAGTAGGATACGGCAGGTCCACGCAGTCCATCACGGACAGCTATCAGCGCTCCATCAGCTGATAGCCAGCGCTCCAACCTCCCTGAAGGCAACCTCAATTATTCCCTGGCATTCAGTGCATTGTATCACAGCGGAGCTCCTTTGGGCTGGGCAATAATATCACCAAATGAACTTGTACTTTACATCATGCCAATGTGACTAAAGGCATGCTTTGAAGTTTCATCCAAAATAAAATGCCAGCATGAGAGTAGTAACAGTCCTTGTACCCTACTTCTGAAATTTTCAAGTTTTACAAACACAGGACAACATAATGCCCATATTATCAAAAGAAACAGCTAGGCAGATTTTGGAAGTCACGGTTTTCTAGAGATACCAAATCAGTTTATTGCACACCTGTTCTCCTAACAGCTGTGACAGCTTGAAACTGCAATGGGCACTCCCTAGGGATGTGCACCAGGGCACCCACAGGACTGACAGGAGCAACCTCCCTCTCCCCTTAGTAACAAGCAAACAAACTAAGAGCTGAGAGAGGAGACCAAAAATCTCTAAAGGAAAACATAGGTAGTTTAAGCATTATTGTACTGATTTGAATAACTGGAAAACTCAGTCAATTTGTTCTCAAAACTTAGAGAGGAAAAAATAAACAGCAGAAACAACTAAAGCAAAAAAACTTAGAAGAGTCATCTTTGTCCCCAAATGAGTGAATCTTTCACAAAACAACTTTGCAAAGCATTAGAAACATTAAACAATTCAAATATGTACAAAAAGACAAAAGATATTATATGATATTTTAAGTTACATTTAATTAACTTAAACTTCACATTTAAGTGTTGGGTCTAATTAGCATCTCATTTCCTATAACAAGCTTGTTCTCAGAGAAAAAAATGAAAAATAAAAGAGATGCTACGCATGATCAGATGAGATCTGCCAGGTGGTTACTGCAACATAAATACTGCAACATGTAAGATAAAACATTTTTTTATTATTTTTTTAAATATCTTTTCCACAAGTGCTTCACTAAGGCACTTAGTATCTACGATTACCAGAAACCTTTCTAATAATTGACCTTTTAATAATCCTGTATTAACTGCCGATTTTCTCTGCTTTTGCTAGTACTGATGTTTGTCTTTTCATTCCAATCAAAGCCTTACTACAAAATCCATTTATTTAGAATCTTGCCCTACTGAAATAAGTCTATAAAAACTGTTTCAACTGCCAATGATTCTACTAGTTGGCCTGAAAGAAAATATTTTTCAACAGTATTTAAAATTCACTCAATAGTCATGATCTCTATCAACTGTATTTCTTATCTGATAAGAATCAATTTTCTTCCCCCTTCCAGTGCTCAGGCCCTTCCATAATATCCCGCACTAGCTTTTGAAATGAATCTGCTCCAAATACTCTGCTATACCAGAAAATAGTTTAAGAGAACAAATTATCTTTCCAAATTTCCACTGAAAAAGCTGATACAAAGTATTTTCCTTGAAAGCAGACCTCTAAACAAATACATGTTCTCAATCACTGAGAAGCCAGAAGAAATTGCTAGAGTATCTTCACAGAAGTGTGTGATTTGTGAGCAGACTGAAGCTGAAAAATCAGGCATTTCACGAGGCAAATGTGCTTACCATTATACACAGAAATGATAGGAAAGGAAGAGAAGTGGCTTGTATTTGCCCTTCCCCTACGTTCCCCAGTTACTGTATTCAGATAAATTGCCACGGAAACTCAATTTATACACCAAGAATTCTAGCACAGATAAGTTGATTCCCTTTGGAGAGATTCTGAATATAAAAAGTCCTACCCGTCATGCTGCTGGCAGAGCCTGAAGCTGCAGCATTACCATTCCCCGTTAAAGGAGCGTAGCCACCAGCACAGCAACTTTATTTCTGAAGTGCTACTCCCTTCCACATATTCTTGCCACATATGCACAAACTGAAGCCCTAACGACAGCAGTGCAAACTGTCCTGCTCTTGGCTGCACAAGCTCTTATCTCAGCACCACTGTGCAAGGGAGTCTAGCTGTCCCCATGCCATCCTCTTCACTACAAGCCGTACACAGTGCGCAGCTGTCATAGGGCTGGCTGTGTGTGCTCCACATGGCAGATATTCTGCGATTGCCACTTGGGATGCTGAACCCTCACACTTAACAAAATACTCACAGCTACACTGACACACCATCATACCCTTAAGTGAGAAAAATTACTGCCAATTTAAAAAAAAAATACTTTCCTTGCAAAAGGAAGTTATTTACAAATTCAGTCTTAGCCCCAAAAAGAGAAAAGACAACACACAATTAAAAGAATTAACACATAGCACAGCAGATACATAATAATTTATTAAAATTCATCTTAAAAAAAAAAAGAAAGGACATTAAGGCATCTTGTATTCAGTTACCATTCATTAATAGTAAAGATGATTTTTCTTTCTGATACAAGACAGCAGACCAGTAAAAGAAAAAAAAAATCCCAGCACATGTTTCAGAGTGCTGACTTTTCCCACCCTTCCACCCAACATTCAGCCAACAGATTCCTCCCAGGAGCTCCCCTTTCTTCAGCAAGAGAGTTAACAAACCCCAACACTCATTGAGACACATACAGGGACACATTTCCCTCCCTTCCCACCTCAGACCTTAGATTGCTGTAAAGATGCACATGAGAGAAAGACTAACAGATGTACACTGGACAAAGTAAGATATACTGCTGTAACCGCACTTTTTGAATAGACTAGAATATTTGGCCTTGCATTCACTAGAATAAACTACTTTAGTCAATAACTAGTGAAAATGGGACCACAAACTCTATAATCATATAATGATTTTTAGGTTCTTCTTCTACATTTGTATTAGATAAACAAATGACAAAGGTTTTGTTTCCACTGAATAATTTATTTTGATGACTTATGTTGTTAAGTGACAAATCACTGTTATAGTGTTTTTTTTTTCCTTTTTTCTATTCAAAAAGAACATTAGGAAATGTTTACAGTATCATTGGTTCACTATAACAGGATTTTACTACACAGTAAAATATAAATTAATTAACACTGCATATATCACTATTCATTTCACCACACTGGCTCTCTATATCCTTTGTCACATTTTAACCTTCATTTAAGGCAAGTTTTGTTGTCAAAAATCACAAAGTCTCTAGATCAACTTGTGTGACTAGGTTTATGAGTTAGGAAATTGAGCTTTATAAAACGTTTACTTCAACAAGTAAGAAAGTTATTAAGAGAAAGATGGTGACCCAAAATTGTACTGTATTAAAAGGTGGAGTTTCCTTGTACCAAAGTCCTTTATTCATCATCTTTAGAACCAGTTTTGCTTAACTATAAAAGAGACACAAAAAAAAAGTGTTCAAAGTTTAGACTGCTATTCCATTTATTAAAGAACATTATTTCCATCTTTCCATCTTACACAGAATACAGGTATATTTAGTTAATGATACAGACTGTGCTACTGTAGCAAGAGATCTATTTGACTCAAAAATATTTCTTAGTCTTATATATTAAATAAGCTTACTTTCTGAATCTGAAACTCTATCTTCCCTTTTTATGAACTAAGTTATTTCTGCATATCTTAAACTGTACTCACATACATATGTGCACAAAATGTAAAAACAAACATTAAATTATTATTCTCCTTTTTTAAAACTAAGTCCATAAGTACTAGAAGTAGTGCATCTATGAGGAAATAACTCTGTAATCCACAACATCCACTATAAATAGTCACTTTGAATGCAAAAGTTTTCTGCTCATAACCACCATATGTTAACCAGTATTTAACAACTAGAAATGGTGATAGGTCTTATACTGAAAATTAATTCTGGTTGCATAAAACATAATAGTTTGGTAAACAATACGTCAGGCAACTATATTCATTTCCACTTAACAGCAAAGACAATGGGGTGAAAAATATCAATGCTGAGAGAAAAAGAAAAAGAAAATTCTTCATTGAAAGAATTATAGCAGAGAATGCTCAGGCTTGCAGGAGACCCTAAGGTCCTCATTGCTTCTATTTTCTTATCTGTGCTCTCCTGGCTGCAAGACTAATTTTATTTTACATCTTGCTTTCCATACAAAGAAACAATATTTTCTGTATGTTTGAACATAGAAGTCTCTTGTCAAAAATTAAGATTTAATTGCCCAATAAATTAAAAAAAGACTGAAATTAATTTAAGAGAAGAGTGAAAGTACTTCAGGTGCTATTCAAAATTCAGAAGAATTAAGCATTTTAAAAGCATTATAAAAAATATGTGGATTAGGATTAAAAATGATCAGCAATTCTTACTATTTCCTGTAAATCTTTTCAGTATTAAAAAAGATAACTTGAGAATACTTACATGCTGGATGTACATAGAAATGAATCAGACATCACAGTCAAATCCAAACAAAGTTAGGAAGAAAAGCAAAAAGACATCAGATTAAACATAATTTGTAGTTACATCTGAAGGAAACCAAAGTACATATTGCAGTATATTTTCATAACTCTTAACAGTCATGTTACCTTAATTACATCCACCCAGTTCCATCCTCGAGGAAGTTCCCCTTTGTGATCTGCAGAACAAGCAGTTTTTATTTTCAAAACATGAGCTAAAGAGAACTTTTATCTTTCTTTAAGATAATAAAGATACTATCTTTCTTTAAGATCAAATAAAATGCGAAAGACCAAAAAACTTCAATTTCTTCATTACAAAGTCATGAAGACAAAAATACTAATGTTTTTTATATATAAAATATCCTTAGAATTTTAGCAATTGTTCTCAAACAGCACTGAAGTATTATTCTGAAATTATTCTTAAAATATCTAAATATTCTTTTATGACAGATTTGTAATGGCAGTTAAATGTTCTTTAAAAGCTTAAGTCCATCAAAAGACATTAACAAGGCAAAGGGTAGAAAAATTCTTCAAAGTAATTCTCCTTAAGCAAAAATACCTAAGATAGTCCATCTAACATTTAATTTAGAAGGCAACTCTAAAACAATGTTAGGTTGAGCAGCAATCATAGAATCAGAATGCTTGAGGTTGGAAAGGACCTCTAGAGGTCATCTGGTCCAACCTCCCTGTACACAATGATGTGTTTTGTCAAAGAATAAAAATTTACATGTATTGAGTTTTGTAAGATCAATATTTAATATGCCAAGTATGCATTTAGAATACATAAATGATATGCAGCAATTGCTAGCATAGAGTATAAATTATTGCTACAGTACAATACCATCAGCTGGATCATTAAAAAAATTAGTACAAGTCCTCTGCAGAATTAACCAAATAGCTGAACTCTTTCATTCAACAATGTATCATTTCATTAAAAGCAGAGTATCTGCAGAAGCATCTCTGTATATCTATTTTGAGGATACTAAACTAAATGTTTTAGTTTAGTCTTCTGAAAATAACATTTTCATTTAGAAATTGCATTTTAAATTACTTATTGCTTATCAGGGTTTATTAATGAAACATACGCCTTTTAGGCATCCCAAGTGTCTTCTCCAAAATAAAGTATTTTTGAAAATACATCTTCTGTCACAAATTAAAAAAAAAGTTACCTTAAAACATGTTGATCAGAATTAACAATAATTAATTTTATAAACAAGAGACTACTGCTACTGCCTCCAATAAAATGTCACTGCTGTAACAGTTGGACGCTCAGGCTGCTCAAAGAAAACAGCATTCTAATGAACAAACCTGTTTTGTCAGCTAGCTTTCGTTTCTGGGTTTTGGATAACTGTTCCTTTTTATCTTTCTTCTTACTTACTGGCACATCAGGAGTTCCAATTGCAATACTATTGCTTGCTGAAGTCTGAGAAGGATAAAAATTGTTCTAAATATTTTGCATTATACTTCAGAAGACAATACAAAATGAACATAACTGTTCATGATTACTGTACCAGACCTACTGAAATATACACTTGTCATATATAATTTATCACCACAGACTATTGTGGTACCATTGGTACCATATTCAACTGTTCAGCCACTAACATGTTTAAATGCAATATGTTGATTAAAATCTTAAAGATGGACTGATGAAATTAAATTTAGAGTTCTAATAACTACTTTTTGCTATTTACCATATGAAATACTTTTGTGCTTTTTAAAAGCACATCTTTAATTCAGATTAAGATCTGAATTTATCTACTTACCACAGTGTTAACAGGCTGATTTTCCATGAACAATTCTTTATTATCTTTGGCATATTCAAAAAGTGTATATGTCATAGCAGTTCCAAGATTAGCTTCAACTTCTACCATTAATTTATCCAGAATACTTTGTTTAACAGTTGAAGATCTAAAAGAAACCAAAAAACTCAACAGTAATCTTGTCAGAAGAAAAGTCTGTCAACAGAAAACCTCCCTAACATATAAAGCTAGGAAGGGAAGCTGTCATAAATACTAACATTGTGTTGTTGAAGAAAGCGTCCATCGATAAGACTGGTGCTGTTTGTGGATATGTTTCTGGCCAAGAAACTTCTATTAGAAAGGCTTTGGGATCTCCATTTTCACCTATCTGAAGGAAAAAAGAAAAACCTCATAGATCAACAATTTTGAGTAGCTTATTAAAGATTACAGTGACTGTGTGAGAATCTTTTACTTCTTTAAGATTATCTACATTCCTCTGAAGATAACTATTTTTATAATGCTGTCAGAAAAAAAAAGCTTTTATCTAGAAAAGTGTTGCATTTACGACATGAACATTAACTATAACATGAACTATACCCTGCCGTTTTCCTCCTATGAAAATCAGCAGAAACATTCTAAGTTCCTTTTGTGGTGATGTTGCTTGGCTTCTTTGCAGTGTCAAATCAAATACTGTATGAACATTTAAGAGAAAAGGTAATTTTTTTCTCTTCAATTTTTCCCCTCATCCAAGTTCAAAGCAATATCAAAGCAAACCGCAACACAGTGATGAGATACAGAACACAATAAATTAATGACCTAAGATAACATAAGTAAAAGATAAGAATTTTAATTCTTCTTTCTTAACCCTACAGATATTTTAGCTTACGATATGAAAGAATGACTAATAAGAATACTCAAGTAGCTATTAGCCTGGATGAAAAAACAAACAAGCGAAAAAAAAAAAAAGAAGAGAAAACAAAACACCATGTTGTGGACTATGCCATAAAGATTATGTTAACTTCAGTTAATTTTTTTTTAACTGAAAACTAACACAGACTAACATTTACAGTCTCTGTCAGCAGTGTGGATGAAGTGACAGTTTTAGCAGTACAGGCATTAGGCTTTAAATCAGGAATCTGCTACATTTAAGACACTCTATACAGCGAAGCAGTCCACTTCCCAGAGCTGCCGTGAGGAGAACTGACATTGTGGTTTACGGAGTTTTCTTTCTCTCAGAAAATCTGTCTGCACGTTACCGAGCCCATAGAGGAAGCTGCATGGCTGCCACTCCTTCTGCCAGCACAGCTTGCAAACTGGGCACCATACTCTGTTCAATACTGCTACATTTTCCTCAATATTTGAAAAGTCTTTAATCTCAATTTTTTGGCAGACCGATTACAAAATACTCGTGTGGTAGGCAAATGAGGCTCTGAAACTTCATGCACTTAATTATAGCACACTGTCTTAATGCACATTTTCTTTCACGGGAGAGTCTTTATCTGATACAGAGTGTATAGAATTTAAACTGGGCTCTCTTATTTTTCCATGATCTTTTTTTAGTTTCTGAGAAATTAGCAAAAATGAAAACCAGCCACATGTAGAAGGCTATATTGCAGGTAGGTAGGGATGATACAGTTATTGCTCTAAGGACAATAAATTTACACTCAAGCAGTCCTGTCAATAAAGAAGGCTGCCATGCGCGTGGACGGAATTCAAGCACTATTTACTAAGTCAGCTCCTCTCATGAGAACTAATGATGCTATTCTGAATAATGCGCTGGATAACATGCATAAGCTGCCCCAGATGAGGCGTGAGGCCCCTCCAGCTGAGCAGTAAGGCAGGCGCAGAACTTCGCACATTCCTGAAACTTTCCTGGGAGCCAGAGCCAGCCGCCTTCCCCCTCGGGGAGCCCTGGCTAGGCTGGCGGGTCCAGGCGCTACCTGCTCTGCACGATACACAGGCACCAAGGCCCCACCAACCCATACGGGACAACCAATCCACCCTCGCAGCACATCCCTAAACACCAAACGTTGAGATACTGAACATCACCCCAGCAAAGAGCCTGCAGCAGGATCCTGGAACAAGGGCCTATGCCGACCTAGGGACGTCACAGCCTGTTGAAAACCTATTTTACATTAAATAAATAATTTTTTTTAAGTAAGTACGTGGCGCTGGCCCGGACGTTGCCTCACCCGGTACTGGAAGGACACGGGACTGAGCTCCCTGAAGCAGCGGTCTCCCTCGTAGATGGACCGCAGCGCTTCCAGCTCCATCTGAGGGGGCAGAGGCAGCCGTTAGTGACCGCCGGGCGGGCGGCGAAGCCTCCTCCTTCCCCCCCGCCCCCAACGGCCGCCGCGCCCCCAACGGCCGCCCCCACCTCC
>VWPW01027237.1:7929-42058 GCA_013389825.1 Crypturellus undulatus | reverse complement strand
GGCCGCCCCGCTCCCCGCCGCACCCGCGGCCTCGCACGGGCAAGCGCAGCGCGCAGGCGCGGAGCGCCGGGCCCGCCCCCACGGCATCACCTGACCGCCCGCTGCCATTGGCGCTCCCCTCCCGTCCTCCCCTCCGGTTGGCTGGCGCTGCCGCGGCCTCGCTGCCTCTCTCGAGCCGATTGGCTGGTGGTGCTGCCCGTCAGCCGCCCGGCGCTTCTCTTCCCGAGGCGCGGCCCGCCGCTCCCCCTGGGCGCTCCCCGGCGGCGGCTGGGCCCGCTCGCTGTCCCCGTCCTGTCTTGTCCCGGTCCCGTCCTGGTCCCGTTGCGAGGATGGCGGCGGCAGCGGTGGCGGCGGCGCAGTGGGAGCTGCCCGTGGAGCTGTGCTGCCGGCCCATGGCCTTCGTGACGCTCACGGGCCTGGACGTGGTGTACAACGCGGTGCACCGCGCCGTGTGGGACGCCTTCTGCGCCAACCGCCGCGCCGACCGCGTGCCCATCTCCTTCAAGGTGCTGCCCGGCGACCACGAGTACCCCAAGTGCCGCACCAAGGTAGCGCCGGGGCGCCCGCCTCGGGGCGCGGGCCGCGCAGCGGGAGGGGAGCTCGGGCCGGGTTTCTCCCGCGCCTCGGCCGTGTCCGTGCATTCGCCCCCCGGAAAGCCCCGCAGCGCAGCCGTGAGGGCACCGTCCGCTGGTTTCTCCCGCTTTGGGCACGTTTTGGCTGCAAATGGGAACCCTCCACCCTGGTTTTTCAAGATAGGCCTGGCCCCGTGTTTTGCAGAGGCCTGTGAAATGCACAGATGAGCTCGGTCTTTTTGGTCCTGTCCACCCTAAATCTCTCACTCTTTATTCCTAATGTCTGCTGTGCCCGGGCCCAATGCTGGGGGATGAGGGGATATGTCCTGCTCTTCAGGAGGGAAAAAGGCTGAGGGATGAGGGTATGTCCTGCTCTTTTGGGGAAAAAACAAAGGCTTGAGGGGAAGAACATCCAAGGAAATGTGACAGACCTTTTCCCAAACTGCAAGGATATACAGGCCAATACCTTTTCTCCTGCCCCACTAAGAGAAGCTTACAGGGACCTACTAGCTTGCTCTGATGTGCTGAACATTTCCAGAGGACGTCCTACGAGTGGTATATTCCAAAAGGGATCCTGAAGACTGGCTGGATGAACAAGCACCTGAATCTGGTTCCAGCCCTCGTGGTGGTGTTCTATGAACTAGACTGGGAGGAGCCGCAGTGGAAAGAAAAACAGTCCGAATGCGCCACTCGAGTTGAAATAGTCAGGTAACGGCCTTTGCTTTGGTTCACAGTGTACTGCCAGCTTGCAGCTGGGTCTAGGTTGCTGAGTCCTCTTTGCAGTATGAAATATAGAGTTTCTCTTCTTAGACACAAATTCAGGGCAACTTGGACTCCGTTAATAAACTATTGTTTACTAAATTCAGCACGATTATCCTCTCCCATGTGATGAAAGAACAGTGCATTCTATGCATGATGCAGTGCATTGTTGCATTTGCTTTTATTTCTCATATATCTTAATGCTTTATCTAAAGTGAAATGTCATTTTCTTCTGATTATTTTCAAACATAAGATGAGACCACGACGATGTTTCTTTTATTTTTATTTTTTTTTAGGCAAAGCTTGCAGGGACGAAATACAAAAGTTGCTGTGGTTTTGATTCAGAAAAAAACACCATTGCCTCCAGGTATCAGAAAGCTAATTAGACTGCCTTATATGCTATTGTGACTGTCTCGTTTTTCATAAGGTCTGAACTGACCATAACTTGTCATACTGTCTGCAGTTCTTAATATATTGTCGTTTCTGTGCATGAAAAACATTTGTGACTGCATTGAGATGTACAGATGGAAGCTTGAGCCAGTTGACCCTAAAAATCTTATGCTTCTCTTTTTAAGTATTTCCTCCTAAGTCTAACTAAGTCTAAGTCAAGCTTTTGATACCTTTTTTTTTTTTTTAATCAAAAATGGTAGGTTGTGTTTTAAAGCTTTCTGGAGATCAAGAAAAAATGTAAAAATAATGAAAACTTATCAGAAAGGCATTAACTATCTACAGAAACCTCTGGTTTAAGACTATTCAAATATTTCTAGTACAAATAAAATTTTAGGGCATGAGGTGGGACTGCTTCATGTATGCCTTCTCAGCTAGCTCCTCCCTGGATGAGCCAACTTCCAGGTCATGCCTTTTTGATAGGAAGGTGAGTTTAAAGGAAAGCAAATCCTCCTTGGTGGAAGAGTGAAGGAGTGTTTTAATGGCCAGATTGAATGTAGGGAAGGTGATTGAAAAACACGAGTTAAGTGGAACTGTGAAACATTGTGGCTGTTAATCTTTAATTTCACTCAAACCACTATCTCCCCTCTAGCTGCACATTCTCTAATGTTTGGTTAAGGAAAGGTGTTTTTGGTAGATTCTCTCCCCTTCCCCACGTGTGTTACATTTTTTGTTTCTGGGTGCTATTTCACTCTTCAAAATACAGCACCCTTAAAGGTGTGAGAGGTCAGAACTTTCAAGGAAAACTTCTGGCATACTTCTGCTTTGTTACAAAAGCTTTCTGGGAGTGGCTTAGCTAGCAATCTTTCAATGCATGAAGCACATAGTGTTCTGAATGAAGCAAGAAGCAGCTTGGTGTTTGGTATACTAGATTTTCCATACCTTGTATTGGGCAATGTTTTGGAGCTAGTTTGATGTTGCACTGCATGCTACTTACTTGTGCTTTTCTTGGCTCCCTCAGGAGAAGATGTTATCGCATCGGAGAGGGCAGCAGCTCTGTGTAATGCCTGTGACCTTTCTGGAAAATCCCTCTTTGTACTTCCACACACTGATCACCTTGTTGGTTATATTATAAGGTAAGTGGTTTTACATCACTGTTTTCCTCTGTGTGCTGACAGTGATGATGAACTGTTATCCCAGCCTACCACCTTGCTGGGTGGCACATGTCTTATAGATAAACGGTGAATCTTTTATCTGCTCCCAGAAGTCCTTCAAGTTATTCTGCTCCCAGGCGGGCTTCGTTCCTTTGCTCTTTCTGCATAAGGTTTTGTCAGAAACTTTCTAAGAAGCATTATTAGGTGTCCTAACACCCCTCCTGCTTGAGCAGGGCAGGCTAAGCAGACTTCTCTCACTGCAGTGTTTCCTGGAGCCTACTGGTTCTGAGTATTTTTCCCCACAAATGGTTTGTTGGATGTAACTTTGTATTAGCAAACTCTTATATTAGGTTCACCCTCAACTTTCTGGCCGTACTAAATGTCTCTTTTCATCCATGCTAATATTTATGTGGTTGCAGATACTATGTCCTTGTCATCCTATTCTTCATGGTTGTCTACTTTAATGCTTGTGGGGAGTGCGGCTTCATAGAAATTATCAGGATTTTTCAGATCCAGAAAAGGGAAAAGACTGGTCTGTACTGACAAAGGGAGCTGAGGCAAATGTTTTATTAAAACTAGTGGGGTTTTTTGTTTGTTTTTGTTGGGCTTTTTTTTTTTGGGGGGGGGGGGGGGGGGTGCTTGTTTCCAGATGTGCTTAGAATGAGGAGTTGTGGTCTGAGAGATTAATTCTTCCTTCCATTACTCCATTGTTTGTGCATAATACTCAGTAAAATTCTCAATGCTATTTTTGTATCTGTTGCTAGAGAGCAGATATTTAGTACACATTAAGAGAAATATGCAATGTGAGTTCTTTTGCTTATTTTAACAATCTTGAATTATTTTCTTGAGTGGCCTGTCTTTTCTCATATAGTAACAGTACAGTGTTGCAATGACAGGGAGACTTTGTCTGTTTTGTCTGAACTCCTAGTTAACAATTGCTTCCTACTCTTCTGTTCTTTTGGCTTCGTTCACATCCTCTCTGTGCAGAGTAGAACACAGGTGGAATTGCTTTAGCCAAAGTCTGCAATGATCCTTTCTTGGCCAAATCCCAGTACTGGTGCTTCATCCTTTATTATCTGTGTGTGTCAGTGCTGTTGAATGAATCCTTCTGGTTGTCTTATCTTTAATATTTTTTTTCTCTTCCCTTCAAATACACTTCTTAGATCTTCCTCAGCCTCACACTATGTACAGAGCTCTGGGTCTTTTTTTCTTTTCCCCTGAGCGAGTTATCTTGCAAACACATTTTCAGTTGTCACCTGTGGCCCCAGGTAGCTGCTGATGTTTTGAATAAGGAGTCATAGTCTGTACTCCATAATTTTCTGACTTACTGCTGTTTCTACCTATCCTGGCCTCTGACATGTTGAGGCTTAACCCAGGAGCCTCTGCAAGGTTTTTATTGTCAGTAAGGCATCTCTCAACTTCTTAGCTTCTCTGTCCTAAGAGATCAGCTGCTGATCTTTACTTGCACAATCCTAACAGCTTATCCCCAGGCTTTCTTATGTTGTATATTAGAGATTTTTATATTAGAAATTGAAACATCAAGAATTCTTGAATCTACTTGTTATACATTGTGCTAACCCCCATGCAAGGTTTTGTGTGAAGAGTCCTTGTGTAGATATCTACCCAGTATGGTAATTTGTAGAAGAGATTAGCACTATGATGTATGACTTCTGGCTGTATCTAAAGTAAGAATGGTGACTGCAAGTAGTTTCTTTTGAAATTCTTTCGTTTCCTTGTATTTTGTTGGGAGAAAGGCAGTGAAAAACAACTTCGTTACAGGTTGGAGAATGCTTTCTATGAACATGCGCAGAACTACTATTATACAGAAATACGAAGAGTTAAATGTCATAAGGAGTTCTTGAACAAAACCACTCATCAGGTAATCTTGCTCTGCTTTTGACGTATGCAAAATATATTACATGTTACAATATAAGAATAGGCTTGCTCAGTTTATGAATGTTCTTATGCTACAAAACTTTTGCTAGAGCAGTTTTTCAAACTAACTTTCAGATGTTTGTAAAATAATCACCTGCTCCGTAGGCAGCAGGTATATTGACGTGTTTATGGAAGATGTGTATACTGGTTGTGTTTTGCAGCTTTTATTTGTTAGACACCAGTTCAAAATAGCATTCTTCAGTGAGCTGAAACAGGATACGCAGAATGCTCTAAAGTAAGGCTCATGCATTCCCTCCCTTTCCCTCTGAACCATAAATAATAATAATCTGGAAAATATTTATCATAACACAAGAGGTAATATTATTTAAATAAGTGTGTGGGGTGGGAGGAAGGAGGGGACTGGAGTGGGAGGAAGGAGGGGACACTCTCTAATTGAAAGATTGCTTTCTATTGTCAGTAATTCTAAAATTATTTGTTATAATGTAAAAACTCATTATAATGTGTGAATTTGCTCTAATTTAAGTATTTATACCTAGGAATTACAGAACTGCATATAATCTTGTGCATGAATTGAGGGCTCATGAAACAAACATGCTGGAAATCAAGACTATGGCAGGATTTATAAACTACAAGGTAATGACTGTACTTCTAAACTTCAGTTACCTGCACTTAAAGTTGTGCAGACTTTTTTTTTATCTGCAAAGGTTGAAATATGTTGCTGTCAAGGAGACAGGTTAGAAATAGTCATCACTGTGTTCCTGTTTCTTACAGTCAGACTGGCAAAGACAGTTCTAAATTTCACAAAAATAAAGCCCCTAGCTGAACCTTTGCACTTCTAAAATATCCTGAAAGACTGGAGTGAATTTGAGTTTCAGTTATCTGTAGGGCTGAGCACCTTTAGCTCTCACTTTGTGCAGGAGGAATTAATGATTTGTGACAAAACTTAGGTCAGTGTAGGTTAGATATTGCTTGTTCAGAGGGGGAAGTGTTAACCCTTTGGTCATCTGTTGGAATTTCTGGGTAAGACAGTACTATCCCACCACTTAAAATGGTCCTGGAGTGGGACTTCATTAAAGGACATAATTTTTTGAGGTAATTGCAGACTTCAAAGATAGCCTTCCTATTGGCTCTGCAGTTCTGTCCTGAACTTGGCAATTAAGCTCTCTTGCATTGATTATTTGGGAGAGAAGGGAAAGGACTGGTCAAGTGGAGGACTGCACAGTTTCAGGTGCAATATATTAAGTTTTTGTAATTACTACTTTTGCCCTCTATTTGTACTGTTTAGAACTAACTACATTTATTTTTAATTTAATTTTAAATTAATTTTTAAATAAAATACTTAACAGCCTAAATATAATTATATATATGTATATAAATAAAATATGTTTATATATATACACACACACATATATGTTTTTTTCCTCTAGATCTGTCGCCTCTGTTTTCAGCATAATACTCCACTGGATGCAATTGCTCAGTTCAGAAAACATATTGATTTGTGCAAGAAAAAAATAGGAAGTGCAGAACTGGCTTTTGAGCATGCTGCTTGGATGTCAAAACAGTATGTATTTTGCATTGGAATGCTGCCTTTACAGTTTCTGTATAACCTTATGACGAAGCTCATTGTTTTATTTGTCTAGGTAAGACATGAATTCTGAGGTTTATTTATCGAAGAGAGAGAGACAGTAGATCATAAAAGCTATATGATGTCATTCTGTATTGCACTGCTGATTGACAACTTGTCGCTGGGAATGAACAGGGTATGACATAGATGCAGCCATAGAGCTAAAACACTTAAGTTCAAAGAACTATTATCTGCCTTTAGGCTAACCAGATCTTTTAGCAGAAATACACCTTTCAGTTTAAAGTTACTGTTTTGTACCTAGCTAATGAGAAATATTCTTGTTGGTTTTTAGGTTTCAGGCTTTTGGTGACCTGTTTGATGAGGCGATTAAGCTGGGGCTGACAGCAATCCAAACTCAGAACCCAGGTTTTTATTACCAGCAAGCAGCCTATTATGCTCAGGAACGGAAACAGATAGCAAATACGCTTTGTAACCATGACGTAAGTATAAAATGAAACAGATTTCAAGTGGTTAGCAGGTGAATTACTGTAATAACCTAATACATGTAAATGACATGGATGACACGTCGTTTTCTCACTTTTTAGCAGATACTTGGAAAAATTAGTTCTGAATAATGAATTGTTCTATTTAATTCTCAATGTCATTGACACATTTTAAAAATACTCATGAAAATTTATCTCTGGCTTTATACATCTCAAGCCTGAAAACTTTCTATCAAATTTTTCCATTATTTCTCAGTACATGTATTGTACCCCTTGTGACTTACAGTAGAGAAGCAAAAGCATTATTACTATTAAAAAAAAAAAAAAAAAGTTCATTTTCTGACATTTGCCTGTCTGAAAGGACTGAATAGAAAAGTGGTCTCTATGCTCAGCGATTAAATGTATGTGCTAGGTATATGTAACTAACTACTTTCCAGCTGGTATGTCCTGATTATTCTAGAATGTGTTTATTCCTGCTAATGCCTTTCTCGTTACTAGAACTAGTTTTATAATGATTATCGAGGTTTTTCTATAATTGTACTCGTGACAATGAAAATGAATCAACTAGGGTGTCCAGTTGAGTTAATGAGAAGAAGTAATTAAATACTTTGGTTTCCTGAAGTAATTTTTATGTAGATAGCCTGAAAATTTAAATATTTTGAAGCAAAATTTCTCATGTGCATGTTTGTGTATATTAGAGCATTAGATTACTTCTGTTTCTTAAAATAATAATAGTGACTGCTTGTTGATTTAACAGTCCTCTGTGATGTACCCCAGTCCAGATCCCTTGGAAACGCAAACAGGAATGCTTGACTTCTATGGACAAAGACCTTGGCGGCAGGGAATATTAAGTATGCTTCTGTATCTTGTATCTGATGGGTGCAGACAAACTTTAATTTAGTCTCCAATGCTGCCAGCTATCTTGGGCAAAAACATATCACCCTTTTTCCACAGAGCCATGTGCAGGGCCAAGAACTCACTCCCCTGTGTTAGCTGGTGGTGTGAATTGGTATCGAAGTGCAGGAAGTGTTTGGTCTCTGGAGAAAATGGAAAAGAAAACTCAGATTTCTGCAGGGTCAGATCTTCAGAGGAGTTGCGTAGGCCATGTTGAAGCTGTTGCTACTGCTGCCTGAGCTACTTAGATTAAATGTGTTGCAGCAATGTGAATACACAATTGTGAAGAGAAGTTGCTGAACTTGTTACATTAATATTAATGACATCTCTCTGCATGATGTTACAAATTCATCCTTCTTCCTATACTGTGTCATGTCAGCTGTAGATAGAAACTTATGATGTTCTAGAAAAAACATTTTGAGTTTCAAAACGGATTATAGAGGATGCAATGATTAGATAATAAATTGAGAAAGGAAGGTATGCTTTTACTTTTAAGGAGCATTTTTTTCATCCCTTCAGGTTTTGAATGTATAGCCCTAAGTTAATGCATAATACATAAATGATTCTAAAATGCTCTGTCACCATCTCTCTCCCTTTGGTCACCTCTCCTTTACTCTCTGCACTCATTTCAGGCTTTTACTTTCTGCCTTCTTTTAAAAACCTTTTCATTTCCTGTGTGTACATGCTTGTCTAACTTGTTTTATCTTCAAATAATAGTTAATAGTTTTAAAATAGTTTAGAATCTACTACCAAGATGAAAATATTCAAGATAATGTATTCTAGCAGGAGATTTTAGTTTTTTAAAGCTTTTTATGATTCCCTGTACACTGGTGTTCTCTACTGCTAAAGAAAAATAACCTTGAAGCCTTACTTGAAATCAGACAAAAAAAAAGGCTCAATCTGTGGTAACGTATACACTTTAAATATTGACAGATGCAACCTAAAGATTTGTCATCTTGTATTAGTTTGCTAGTTCAGTAACTTCTTTTTTCTTAACCCTCCCCAAAAAAACAGAAATTTTGTTCCAGAAATTCACTTTTAGAATGTAGAATACAGATAAGTTCTTAAAGTCATATATCTATCTCCTAGGAAAAAGAATGTTTAAGAATCTGAGCATGCCTGAGTTGGTGCATGAATTACATAAATCATTCCCTGTGGGCCTTGATAAAATTCCAGTGTAATGGATTTTTCACTGTCTTATGCAGGCTTTGATCTTTCTGATCCTGAAAAAGAGAAGCTGGGGATTTTAGCCCTGCAGATGAAAGAGAAAAATGTTCTTCACTCGGTAAGTTTTATTATACAAATCAATGCCATTAACATTATCCTAATCTTACATATATAGTGATATCAGTACTCTTGATTTATCTGTTAGGAGTTAATAATCACTTTGTTGAGTAATGCTGTTGCACAATTCAAGAAATACAAATGTCCACGAATGAAGAGTCACTTGAGTGAGTATAGATTATCAGATACATCTTTTAACTTTGCAATAGTTTTTGGCATTCATCTGATACATTTGGTTGGTTGTTGTTTCTAATCAGTGGTTCAGATGGGTGAAGAATATTACTACGCCAAGGATTACACCAAAGCTCTGAAGTAAGTACCAGGCCAGATTCCTTCTTTAGTATGCGTACTTGTAATGGGCTGACATCATATGTCTTCTCCTATATTGAGTCATGTTAGAAACTCAAGATGCTCCGAGTACTGGGATTAGTCAACCTTTTGGGATCCATGAACTCCACTTTTATTAAAGCCCAGTGGAGGTAATGGGTCACTTAGATTAGTGAAAAATTCTTCTTTGTGAGGACTTCGGTCATTGGGCAAATGACATTTTTAAAGCTCCTTTGAAGGGCGCAAATCACCACTGAGGACTTTATTTCTAGCTCAGTGACTGCTGTCTGTCTCAGGAATGACTTCTGAAACTTGCCTGCTACCTGCAATGAGAATATAATAAAACCTAATTTAAAACTTTGAAGCTATAAAATTCAAAATACAAGGAAATACAACTGAGTTTAATTCTAGTTTATATACCGAGGAGCTATTGTCATATAGACTTGAAAAATCATTGTCATGTAGAAATAGCTGACTTGACTTAATCTAGTGTTTTTGTTAGCTGAGGGAAATTCTGTGTTAATGTTATTGAACAATCAGTGTGCAAGTTTCTTAAAGTATCAGGGTCTGTAACTTGTTTCTCTTGTTTTGAATACTTTTCAGGCTGTTGGATTATGTTATGTGTGAATATCGCAGTGAAGGATGGTGGACTCTTCTTACTTCCATATTGACCACAGCTCTCAAGTGTTCATATCTAATGGCCCAGCTAAAAGATTACGTAACATATTCTTTAGAGCTACTGGGCAGAGGTATTCTTTTTAAGAAATATACTCGGTTAACCTACTAAGGATAAAAAGGACACGTGTTTGGAAGTCTGACAGATAGTAGTCAGTCATATACTTTACAGCACTTCAAATGTTTTGACCACAGGAAATTTTATACCAGTGCTGACTTTGGACCTCCTTTTCTCAAGCTGAATTTTGTTGCTCTTCTATTATGAAATTCATTGCGTTCAAATAGTCTGTCAGGAGATCCTGAGGTGTAGAACTCTGAGAAAAGAAGCTGTATAGTTTAAGCAATGGAACAGAAATATCCTGAGCTTTAAGGGCAGGGGGAGAAATATCAGAGGTAAAGGGGAAAAACATGTTTTGTAGTAAATAATGAAAGTTATGACTATTTTCCTGGATTTTAAAATCCCAAATGCTCCTCAAACTCTATTGGAACTCAGATAATGACTTTTGCATGTTGTATGTTTTAAGAAAAAAAAACTTTACTGTAGCTGCACAATAAGTATACAAGCTGCACAATAAGTATACAAACGCTTTGCTTTGTGTAATGGCTGTTAATGGCAATAATCTTCATGCCTTGATTTGCTGATTTTTAGGGTGACTAATGTCACTTTTAGGGTAGATAAAAATGGTTTTGCATCTTCTGTTAGCTGGTCTGGCAACCCTGCTCTATTTAGAGAAATAATGAGATAAAACTGACTTTGCTCATCTTCAAGACAATACTTGTTTTTAGTTATTTTTATATTTATATTTTTGTATTTTGATTTTTATATTTTATAGATTTTTTTTTATCATTTCCATAAGCTGCTGGTTTTATCTGAGGTTGCCTCTTTTGGTGTCCAAAGTGTTTTAGCTGTTTTGCTTTTTACTGCTGCTTCAGTTTTTAGTCAGAAATAGCAGGAAGCTGTAGGCATTATTCCCTTGTGGTGTTTTTTTTTTCTCTCTTTGCTAACTTATGAAATATTTTTCTAACTAAGGATTATTTTACTCAGTTCCAGTGAAAATAAGAGGAAATGGTGGTGGGGAGGAACTTCTGAAAAATCAAATTCTTCATTATTTTCTGTAAGATGGTTCATGTGGAATTATTTTTAAGGTGCAAACTAAAGGAAGGGTTTATTTTTTTAATTTATGGATGACTATAATCTTTTTTTGTTTGTTTGTTCTGTTTGCTAGCATCCACCCTTAAAGAGGACCAGAAATCTCGAATAGAAAAAAATCTCATAAAAGTTCTAATGGCAAGTGCTGAAATACATTTTTCTTTTAGATATTCTTAAGTGGGAGTGTTTGGCAACCTTTTTTAATTTGTGATTTTCTGTCTGGATGCAGAATGAGAGCCCTGATCCTGAGCCTGATTGTGATGCTACAGCTGTGAAAGCATCACAGAAGTTGTGGGCTGATCGTGTTTCCTTAGCAGGCAGTAATGTTTTTACAATAGAAGTCCAGGATTTTATACCATTTGGTAAGTAACAAAGCTTTGAGCAAACTTGCATCAAGCTATAAATTTGGACATAATATTCCAAATTGTTTCTTTCCAAAATATAATTGTGCAGTGTGCATTAAAACCACTAACACTGAAACCCTTGTAGCAGCACTGCTAGGGAAGTCACAAGAAGTCAGTGATACTGTCTTGACTGAACATCAAGAGGAGTTATTTGAGTGTAGTGCTTGAGGAAAAAAAATCTCTCTACTTCTAACTGAGGCTACCTATACTTTTAAAGTAGAAATAATAAGAATTTGCTCTTTGCTTCAAAGCACACTACAGTTCAAGTGCGTCAGAATACTGCTGAAGGGAGACGGAGTGCATGCATACCTCCCATGGAAAGGGGGCATGAGTGAGCATTACATGCAGAGGAAAATGTAGTAAAATCATAGGGCTTTTGTTTCCCATCTGGGCATCTGTCTCCTCGCTCCCTGACCACTGCTACGAAGCTTCAGCAAAATTCCAAAAAGTAGCTGTGTGTGACAGTGCCGAGAGCTAACTATGTTCAATGCTTGAAGTTTTGGCTTGGGCGTATATATATACAAAACAATCCTTACCATAGCAAGAGGGGAGAGTGCTTCTGCAGTTTCATGTTGTAGTTTGATGTACGTAACAAGTACTTTTTTAATTCTAGTGCAATGTAAAGCAAAATTTTTTGCTCCAAGTTTTCACGTTGATGTACCTGTGCAGTTTGATGTATACTTGAAAGCTGATTGTCCTCATCCTATCAGGTTTTCTAAGCTCTGTGTCAGTTTCAATAACCAGGTAACTATGTCTATTTTAACTCAGTAAATATCATAAGAATACTTTTTTCTCTGTTTCTGAATGTTAATATTTTAGTTGCAAAGAGTTATCTTTATTTATTATCTTTATCCATTTGACAGCTATATTGATATTGTGATGAAGCTTCCAAAGCTCACATTTTAATTAGTATGTATAGAATATCTTCTTCTGTAAAACGCTCTAAAATGATCCTTGTGAATCTTCAATGTCATCTTTCTCTTGATATTTTTACATGAAGTTAGATTAGCTAATACAGCAGGTATTTAATATCAAGAAATTCACTCTAATTACTAAGTCTAGTTTTAGTAGAGTGAAAAGTAGAAAGAACTAATGTAACTTTATCTGATAGCAGAGCTTTAATATTCACTATGCTACCATTTATTGATTAAAAAAAAAAGTTAAACCTATAACTATAAGCTCTTTCTCCTTTCTTCCTGATTAGGATTATAATCAGTACTGTGTGGTAGAAGAAGCCTATCAGAAAAGTGATGTTCTAGAGCAGTCATCACAAGGAACAATGTGCTTGGTCCCTGGCAAAACAAGGAAGTTCACTTTCAAATTTGTTGCAAAAACTGAGGATGTAGGAAAAAAGATTGAGGTTTGTCTATTTGTTCTGTACTTTTCTTACTGATGTTTATGAAGAATGACAAGTCTGTCTCTAATTTGGCACCACTCACTAATGTCAGTGCAGTTTAAAATTATTTGAGACTTAGTAGTCCTGGATTGAATGTCAAAACTGAGAGTATTTTTTTTCGAGCAATATCAAAACAAAAGGAAATAAAGAACTTAAGTACAGTTTTGTTTTGCTTTAAATATATGTAATGTGAAGAAATGCACTGTGGAACTGAAGGAGCATAGGAAACTACAAAAGGCTATATTGCTCACACATGTGCATATATATTTTTCCACCACAGTTTCATTAAATGAAATTCTGTAGTGCTGCTGTGGACACTTTGGTCTACAAAACTGCAAGAAGCATTTGGTGATAAGCGTATATACTGGGGATGTGTGTGTTGGAAAATTATTCTTACAGTGGGTGATCTGAGGACAAAACGCAGGGGAAGTTATCAGGATCTTTTTGAATTTATGCCTATCAGATCACCTCTGTGGATTTGATCCTGGGAAGTGACTCTGGTAGATGTGTGATTCTGAATTGGCGAGGAGGAGGTGGAGATGCTGCTTCATCTCAGGAAGCATTGCAGGCAGCCCGTTCCTTCAGGCGAAGACCTAAGCTTCCAGATAATGAAGTTCACTGGGACAGTTTGACTATTCAGGCAAGCACTATGTAAGTAAAAACTTGAACATATTCAAATTTTGAATGATATATCATCATATGATTCCTGCAGACTCTTACTTGCTGTAAAAGAAGAAACAAACTTCTTTGGACTTCCTTAAAAGAGTGTTCTTATATGTCCCTGCCTAACTGAGTGGGGATAAGTTGATAACTATCTTAATTCCTTAGTATTTTGGAACTCCCAGATAGCAAAAGCTATAGAAAAAGTCTACTCTCATGTCAGAATACCAAGTTCACTTTATATTTCTCCTTCACCTAACTGTTAGGGAGATTTTCCATGCTTTTTATGCAACTGAGAAAGTGTTGTTCACAGCATTCCAAGAAGAGTACACACATGATGTTATGTGCATGCAGGTGTGTACACTTACCATCACTGAGAACCTACACTGGAGAAGTAATGATTAATGAATAAGTTAGTAGTGAATGTTTTCAGAAAAGTCAAATCTGTTATGTATGGTGGGCTTGTCTTTCCTGGCAGAAAATCTGAACTTCTAGAGTACAGATGTTCCAATTAATATTTGTAGAGTATCTCCTATCATACTACTTTTCTCGCAGGAGATCTCAAATGTCCTGCTTGCGTATGCCACAGCTGTCAGAACTCTTTGAACAATAAGGTCTTTCTATTGCCTTTAAATTATCCTTAAACTCTGCATTTAAGAAACATGATATACCTTAATCTTTTCTCTTGAAGGATCATTTCTAGAGTGCCAAACATTTCTGTTCATCTCCGTCATGAACCTCCAGCCCTGACTAACGAAATGTATTGTCTGATTGTGACAATCCAGTCACACGAGGAGACGATTGCCAAAGATGTTAAGCTCACTGCAGGTTTAAAGCCAGGTATTTGCTGCTGTGAGGTTTTTGTTTGTTTGTTCTACTCCATCAGCTGCCTTTTTTTTGGATGCAGAGAACTGTAATAATTGGCTGTCCTGTCCTACTTAAGTGTCAAACCAAGGTAAGGTTGGGAATGGTGCAATAACAGTGATAAGACAGCAGTTAACAGACCCATTCACTGGTAGCTATTGTATTCACTACTACTCAGTAGTGTTTTTGTGGTCTTTCCAGAAATACAAGTTTTTACAGGGATTTGAAAGAAAATGTGGAACTTTCCATTTACAAATGAATTAAACTTTCTTTTCTCAAACTGTAATAGACTTTCTTGCTGAGGCAAAAGTATCAAATGGAGCTAGATAAATATTTTCTTTAATATACCCTTTGAGGAGGGGCAGTAGAGAGGGATTCTTCTAGAAAATGTTTTAAAAACACTTGAAACTGGAGGAGGGGTGGAGAATTGCAACTGTATTCCTTTGAAGGAAAAGAGAAAAGTAGTTTTGTATGTTAGATTTTTAGTTAGATATATGACAGTTATTGACTATCATTGGTATTGACAATTTTTAAAGTGTGAAGTCCAAACATTATACTCAATATATAGACGAGTTTATATCCTAAGCACGAGTTTATATCCTATATACTCGTGCATAAAAATACTTTTGCTATTTGGGTAACTGCTACAAGGTGAGCTCAAATAGAACCACATTCCCTATATACTTGTACAGTTCATTAATGTCAGTAGGATATTCTTTAAACTTATTTAATTAGAAATTTGTGCTGAACTGTTTAATTTTCTGTCTTGATTTTTTTTCCTTTTTTTTTTTTTTTTTTTTCCTTTGATTCTCTAATCATAAAACATGATATGCGGGATCATTCTGGGGTTACTGATTACCTTAAAAGAACAATTGAACTCTGACATTTTATTTATAGGAAAAATGATATATTTTCCACAGTTGCGACTCTTTGGCAAGATGTGATTTGTTTTCCTTTGAAAGTGTTCCCTTGTAATCTTTGTAGGTTATTCTAGTTATCCCATAAGTGAAGAATAAGGTCACTTAACATCTATGCATTTTTCTTGCATATTTTCAATGTAACTTGGAAGAGCAATTTTAAAAATGCCTAAAAGCATTAAACTGTGGACTTGAAAATGTAAGACTCACGAACTGTGAAACTTGCATTTTACTTTGCCTTTCCTTGATTACTGGTACAGATTGCCAAGAAAAACTTGGATCACATAATCATATTGTACTTTGTATATAGTGGGGAACTTCTGGATATGACTTCTGATCTTGAGAATTTCTGGCCTAACTAGTTGAAACAGCCTTGAAGGAGAAAGGTCTAGTGGATGCAAATTCTCCAATTTAGAAACCCTTAGATGCTGTCTATATATCTACTTGAAGTTCTTTCTGCAGGTACTTTGAAAATTTCTCAACCAAAAGAACTATGTTAACATATAGTGTTACTTTTTTGGGATAAAGTCCTTGGTGTTTTTGGGTGCAGCAATTTGCTTGAGGAATTGAAACAACATAAGCTATTAAAATATTGGTGGATATGAAGACTTTTTTAATTTTAGGGCAAGATGCTAACCTGACTCAAAAAACTCATGTGACTCTGCATGGAGCAGAAACATGTGATGACTCCTTTCCTGCACTGCTTCCTGATATACCTATTGGAGACCTGCAACCAGGGGAAAAGGTAAATACATCAGCTTTTTTATACATCATAGGTAAGAAAATGAGTATCACTTTCTTACTCATCAACAACCAAAGGACTTTCATGCAGAAGGATTTATATTTAGTTTCAGATATTGGAACTGATAAATGAAATACTTATGCATATTTTGCCTCATATTTGCTTGTAGTTGAGTATTCCTTTAGCTGGATTCTTTTGGACTGAATTTGAAGATATTATATATTCTGGGATATGATGGGGGTGAAAATTAAAATAAGGAGGCTAAGCTCAATTGTTAATTACATTCACTGGATAACAGACCATGGATAGTAGTAGTCAAAAGGGGTAGATGCTCAAATCAGCAGATATTTCACTGAACTGAAATTCTGACTAGTAAATGAGAAGTTGGATAAATCATACCTAATATAATGGTTTTGGTCTTGGATTATTAAAGAGCATGCTGCTTCTAAGTATTAAAAGCATACACTACATGGTCAAGGTAATATAGTGCAACAGATTCTATACAGTCAAAATTAAGTCATTCTAGTTTTGCACTCTTAAGATGATCATTTAAAAAAAAAAAAATCAGGATAGCTTCAAGCATATGGAATGCTTAGCTCTTTTTGTCTCCTTTATTTTGCAGGTGGAAAAAGCAATATACATTCGTTGTGGAACAGTTGGTGCAAGGATGTTTCTGTTTTATGTTTCCTACTTAATCACTACTACTATTGAAGAGAAAGAAATTCTCTGCAAGTGCCACCGGGTATGACCTAAAAATGGATCACTTGCTGGAAATATGCAGTTGCTTAATCTTTAGATTAAGAATGTGTCCTATAGTTTAATTGTGCAATTGCACAGTGCAATTCCAGATTTCTTAAAAACATTTCCAGTATACAGAAAAATGGCAATATGTTTAGTAACCACTGAGTGGATGGATGGCAAAACAGCTTGTACATGTGTAAATGTCCAGAATATTCCAAACAATGTGGATGTGCAATGTACATAATTGAGACTGTGATAGAAGTGATGCAATTTCCATGCTGAAGGAAAAGCTTATATTCATGATATCATGGTTGTTTCAAGAGATGAGGGAAATTAACTGTTCTTTCATAGGTAGTTATCAATACAGAACATAATAGGACCAATTAGAATTTGAGAAGACAGCTTTATTCAGTGGATTCATTTGGAATTTTTTTTTTTTTTTTTTTTTTAAAAAAAAAAAGGGCTAGAAGACTAGGGGAGAAAAGCTGATGCAGGTGCTCAATATTTTTAGGTGATTCACCTTCTGGTGAATGTGGCAGAATATGAAACTTTGAGGGATGTATTAGAGCAGTAAAAACCTCACATGTGAGTTAGTGTCTTCTGTAGTCTAGTATCGCATACTAGAATTGTAATCTAGTTTCCTATATTTTATCTAGACCGATAGTTTAATATTTTCATTGTCAATTGTGGTTACACCAGTTATGCCAGTTTTGATCTGTGAAATACATAAATCGGGAAACCTTGTAAATTGAGTGTTTGTTGAAACCATGTTGGTCTGTTCTATGGAGCATGAACAGAAGAGTGTTGAAAAAGAACTACAGGATTCACTCAAAACTTTTTTTAAGAGACTATTCTAGGCAGACATTTAAAACAACTGTTCATCTGCTCGTCTATATAATCCTGATTCAGTTAATCATACTATAGTAATTCATAATACTGGGATGGTAGAATGACTCTTAATGGGGTAGAGAGGAAGAGAACTGTCACCCTTTTTCAAAATTAAGGTAAGCACCTTCATGAGTTCTTAATCAAAACAAAGAACATTATCTTTTGCTCTCCTAAAATGATGCATTTAACCTACGGGAGAATTTAAGAGTAAGCTTAATTTTAACACCACTTTATTTAATTTGTTATCAGTGACCAGGTCTGAAACTGAATATAACTTTTTATGTTTCTCTTCTCCCCACCCCATTTCTCCTATCCCTTTCATTACCAATACAGGATGAAACTGTAACTATAGAAACAGTATTTCCATTTGACGTTGCTATCAAATTTGTCTCCACAAAGGTACGTATTCAAAAAAAAAATCACTGATATTTTGGAATCACACCACTTCTAATTGTCATATCCCGTTCAGTTAAAAAATAATGCTATATATTTGTCTTGGCAGTTGGAACACTTGGACAGGGTCTTTGCAGATATTCCCTTCTTACTGATGACAGACATTCTTAGTGCCTCTCCTTGGCCTCTCACTATAGTGACCAGCCAGCTACAGCTTTCACCTGCTGTGACCCCAGTAGATCAGCTGGAGTCTTTTGTGGAAAATGGTAAGCTCTGCTTGCTTCATGAAGGTATTTTTTACATGAGCTGAGAGGGTTATTTTTTAAAACAGTATTTGCTTGTCAGCGAGAAAATCTCGGGGAAAAAAGTTATTAAATACATCAGTTGCTTGATAAAACACATTGTAGATAGCAGTAAATTTAAAAACTGTCATTCTACTTTACTAGATATGGTAAATGGAATTGATTAGTAGGTGATAACCAAAATTTAAAATACAACAGATGCAAGAGAAGACACATGAGAATATACCTGATGTGCAGCTTCTTTAAGTGTTCATATGAAAAGATGCTCAATATTTCCAGCTCAAAATTTTCCAGCTTTCATGGACTGTGTAGCTTCCAGAATGTAAACATTTTACGGCTTGATAGAAACAGCATCTAAATGCTAAAGGAGGCCATGTCTATAACTTTAATCATGAAACTGGAAAATGTGAAGCTAACCAGAGTAGCATAAGAAGCGTATTTTTTAATTTAACACATTTTAATAGTTTTTACATTTTAGTAGTAAGCTATCTTACAGATCCTAACTTTTAAGAATTTAGTACAGTAACTTCTAAAGCTGGAAAAACTTGCTGTAGAGTTGATCAAAAGCCTTCCAACAAGACAGGGTCTTTGCATTCCCTGCATCAACAGGGACATGAAAACCCGTCTGTTTTATCAAATCTTAGAACACAAATGAGACAGCCTAGATCCGTGTCTGGTCATGGGGCAGCGCTCTGCCCAATTAATCAAGGGCTTGCAAGACTGTAGTTCCCTTGCAGTTGGATCTGCTAAGAGGGTGCCTGGCAGAAAGCAAGGCTTTTCTCAGCTTTTTTTTTGTCATCAGAATATGATGTTTCATAATTTGTTATGGCACCTTGGTCATCTTGAGTACCTACTGGTGGATACTTCTAAGGAACCAACAGCCAAGAGTAATTAAACTCCAGATAACAACTAATTAACTGCCTAACTTCTGGGTGTATTTGTTTTTTGTTGTTGTTTTTCCTCTTACGAGACTTAAAGATCCCCTTAATTATTACTTGGACTTGTATGTGTATGTGCAATACTTTCATGTGTCAGCACACTTCTAGATTTATTAAATTCTTTACTATGTAGGCATAGTTTGCAAAACACTTCTAGGCCCTTCAGACTGAACAGTTTTGTATCTGTTTTGTAATACAGGCTTTTAAGACTTAGTGGCTTCTGTAGTAATGATTTTTCTTTGATTTTTAAACAAAATCTTGCTGATAGTTGTTTTACAGACAGGTGAGAGTGCCAGTGAATGCTTTTGCCTTCAGTGTCCTCCAGTTACTAATGCTGGTGGGGTGGCAACTGGATGTTATACCATTTCTTGGAGAAGGTAGGTATCTTCTGGCCTGGACTGGGGTGGGAACAAGGGGAAGCTGGTTTGCTTTGGGGGTGACTGTTCTTGGCTTTCTTCTTGTTCTTTCTGTAACAAGCACTGTCTAGACTTTGTATCTCAGTCATTACTGATTCTGTAAATAATCTTTAAAACTCCTCAGGTTTCTAAGCAAATACATATTCACTTAGAAAATAAGTGTTATGTAGTTGTGGTTTTAACATTGCGTGAAGCTTTCTTCTTTAGAAGATCTTAGGTTGGTTGCAAAGCCTTTTCTCATCACCTTTCACTCCCTATTTTCTCCAGCCATGAGGTATTTCACTTGAGAAGCCATGTGAAAGGAATAGTTTTTTGATGTTAAAAACAAACACTTCTAAGAGGAGAACTAAACAATTTCTCACCCTGTCTTAACTCTAACATAACTCATTTGAGTTTTTGAAAATAAATGCTTAGGTATATCTATCTACTAGCTTTTTTTTATTGTTTTGTTTAGACAGAGCACTGTTTACTTTTTCTGCTTGCCCATTGCTATTTTCAAGATGTTTTTTTCCTGCTTCCAGCAATCCAATGTAAAGCTGCTTTTTTAAACCTTTGGGATTACTATAGTTTATTGGATAAAACATATAAGGAGTGTTCTTTTAACTTATTTAGTTAATGTTATATAACTTTTGAATATTGTCTGTTTGACTTTTTCCTGCAGAAGTTCACCTGTGCAAAGTGTACCTGTTGTTAGTACAGTGATCACTCTACCACATGTGATTGTAGAGAGCATTCCCCTCCATGTTAATGCAGGTAATAAGAGCTGGCAGCACATATGGCCCAGTTGAAAAATTTTTAGATTTTCTTAAATGAATGTTATATAGTTTTACAGCATCTAGAGCTTGTGTTCATTGTAGCACAAGACAGAAAACTTCTGATGGATATTATGGGGGTGGTGGAAGAAAATGTGTCCTCATTAGGCTGCACCAAGCCTTGCTCCTCTTCGCACTCCTCAGTTGCAGTGAAGTTAAGTGAATGTGTTCTCTTAAAAGCTACAACTGGAACAACCTGTTGGCAGCACAGCAACAACTGCCTCTGCTGAGGCTACCTTTCCCATAGGTTTTTCTAGATTTTTGTGGCTGTTCCATCCACCCACACCCTGGCAACATTCCAGGAAAGAAACAGCCTGGCGTATTGGAACTGCTTGTGGGCAGGTGAACTATTTCTCTTCTAGCACTTCACCTGCACAGGAGCAGAGTGGGAGTGCAGAGCTTTCATAAAATTTCTATGCTTTCTTCAGGATTTTTCTTGGTTTGTACTGAGACTTCCCCATCAGCCTTTTCCATTATATTTTTAAGTAGCATCCTGACAATATCCGATAAGGTCTTAGTAAACTGAAAATGGCCAGTGGCAGCGGTCATAGTGATTCCCTGCCTGCATTCCTGGGTAGTATAAACAGTTGGGGATTTTTTATGACTTGAGTGTTGTAGAAGTGCTATTTAATCTTTTTTAATGAAAAATCTCATCAGAAATATTTTGGATGCATAATTATTGTAAGTTTTTCCTGAACTTTTCATCGTTCTTTGAGCTGAACTTATTTATTTAACTTTAAAACTTATTTTATATGTGGGATTATTTACTTTCTTTCCAAAGATCTTCCATCATTTGGTCGAGTCCGAGAATCCCTCCCTGTCAGATATCACCTGCAAAATAAGACCAATTTAGTCCAGGATGTGGAGGTGTCAGTGGAACCCAGTGATGCCTTCATGTTCTCTGGCCTTAAGCAGGTACAAAAATGTGACATCTACAGATCCTGTTCCTTAACTGGTAGTGAAGAATACACGAGTTAGATTTTCACTGATATGCAGAGATGGCAATCACAGTATTTTGTAAAAAGCTAAAATATAGTAAACAAAGGTAAATTCTGTGTGGAGGAAGGCATGCATACAGGCCTCTCTTAAAGAAGAGCTACGTGGAAGCCTAACAAGCTGTTTGGCATGTTTTTTATACCTGTAACACTGTTTCAGAATGAAAGCAACAGCTTCAATTAGAAGGGGAAAGTTACTGCATTATTTCTAAAGCCAGAGATTGTAAACAATGAATAAATAGCAAACCACTTTGTCACAGGACTGTGTGTGTCTGCTTGCTTGTTTAGATCCGACTGCGAATTCTTCCTGGCACGCAGCAGGAAATGTTGTACAACTTCTATCCTCTGATGGCTGGATATCAGCAGTTGCCATCTCTTCATGTTAACCTGATGCGATTCCCAAACTTCACTGATCAGTTGCTCAGACGATTCATCCCTACACACATTTTTGTAAAGGTAAGACTGAAGCTTCTTGTGTGTTGAAGGGCTTTGTAGCACCTCTTTCTTTTTAAGGACTGCCATACTGGCTCTGTGCGAGGTCTCAGCAGATTAGAGTGCATGGTCACCACCTGTCCATTTGCTTTGGGAAGTCCGGGGTTCTGAATGTGATGATCTATGCACTGCTGTCAGAGTCCTTAGTAAAGGTGCCTATGTACAAGCAGGGCATATAACTTGCACCGTTTAACCAGTGCAACAGGCACTTGGTTAAAATTGGGTCAAATAGCTGAATGTGCTTAACCTGTTACTGGGCCTACTATATAAAATGAGTATTAAAGCTGCTCATCCTTTGAGTGCAGTGGAAGAAGCTAAATGTAATATTGTATTTTAATACTGTAATTTGTAGCAGTCTTGAAAATAAGAAATATTTGAGCACTCTGTGTGACTTTTAATTTTGGAAACTCTGTAGCATCTTCCACATCCCAAAATAGCTTCTAAAGATGCATCCTCTCTATGAATCACTCTCAATAAGTTTTTTTTAACTGGTGCAGCTATGAAGTCAGTTCAGTCATGTCATGATAAACATGTTCTGTACTTTTTTTCCTCATTTTTTTCAAATTAGATTAAATCTAATAACCTAAAGCACTGTTTTTTATGCTGCTTCTGCCTCCAGAGTATTGCTTTGATATTTTAGTTAAACTCTTAGCAAGTGAGCCTGAATTTTGTTCATGTTACTTGAGATGGGCTTTTTCTGACATCTATAATCCCGTTTCCTGGAAATGGGCCTGACATTTTCAATTTTAATTCAACTAAGAGATAGGTAAAACCTAGCTTGTATATATGCTGTCAATCAATGACTCTTCTAGAGTGGTTCATGCATTTATTATCTTTTTTTATACTGCAGTAATACTTGGAGGGCTCTAATCAGCCAGCCCTTATGCTAAGTTACTCAGATGTCCAAGGGGATGCCCTTGGTGTTTAGCAGGGTGGTTCTGAGGAGCTGAGGCCTACTACCAGTACTGAGTGGGCCATGCTCCATAAAGGTCCTACTATCAGAAATGCTTAGGAGCAAGGATAGACTTAGGGCCACAGTTGTTTTTCACCTGCAGTGATGAACATCATATTATTGAGTTTCACAATTCTAATCTCATGTATTTTTAACCTTTCTTTTTTTTTTTTTTTTTTTTTTTTTCTTCAAAGCCTCAGGGTCGACAAGCAGATGATAACTCAATAGCAGCTGCATAACTTGGAGACTTGTACCTCTGCACTTAAGGAAAATGGGATGTTGCACAGAATGTATAAAACTTGCTTTGGAAACATGGCTTTGATAAAACCATAAGAATTAAATTTTATTTTTAAATTACAGCTCTCAGAACTAGATGTTTTAAAACATCTAGTCTTTGATACTTTAACGAATAAATGTGGGGAAAAGTTGGTGCTTTAACATGAACATTCTTTCTTTTGAAATTAACTTTGGGAACATCACACTCTTAAAGTATTATTGTATAGACATATGAAATGTCTGGAATCTTTAAGCAAAAAAAAAAAAGGCAAATTATTTTGACCAAAACCGAAAGACATTTTTATAATTGATGGTAGGTTGAAGTGCGAAGGTTGTACTGGCTAGTACTGGGGTTTACAGGACTGAAAATGAGCATCCTGTGCAGAAGTGTGTTCTGTGCCACTGCTGTTGAGGGCAGAACAGGCTGTGCAGTAACAGAGCTACAAATGATTAACCCATGCTCTTGGCATTACTCTTAAGTGGCTTACTCTTTAGACCATAGATCTCTAAAAGGCACTATTTCTCCTGTGTAAGCCATTCAGCAAAAATTGAGTTCAACAACAGATAGTCTAATGAAGAAAGAGGCTCATTCATAACAGCTGGATCATCCAAACTCAGCTTGATATAGTTCGGATCATTTTTACACACAGTTTCTAGAATGAAGCTGTCTTGATGGTCTGCTGTATGAATTGAGAAAAAAAAAAAAGCTCTACTGTTGTACAGCTCCAGATGAACTGGTGTTTAAAAATACAGTAAATCATGTATATGTAAAAAAAGGCATTGTGAAAATTTCAGTTGTTTAACTTTCTAAATAATTACATTTTGATTGCTTGAAAAATACCTTATTTATTGTCAAAGTAAAGTTCTAATAAACAGCTTGTAACAGAGTACTGTTAAAACTGTGTCCTTAATCATAATCTTTTCATACTTGTTTGCTGTTGTAGGCAGATACTTTTGCTTATAGCACTGAAGTCCAGAACAACATGGGAGCAAAAATGTTATACAAATGTGTAAGCTGTTGGGGCTGTTGTGGGGAGGCATAAATATTTGTAAATAATAAGCATGTATAACCTTCCTGTGGAGTACAGATGAAGATATTTAATGAAGAGATGATGATGTTTGTTAGGCTTTGGAGGAAAAGACGACTTGGAAAACTTTGCTGGGAAGAGCAAATTAAAGTCTTCATTTTTTTAATTCTTTGCTGGAGTGATATGAAGTAAGTGGAGCTCAGAAGATATCTTTTCTAGGCCTGCCACTGCCACTTAAGAACAGAAAACATCAGAAAATATATTCACTTAGGTTTTTTTTTTTTTTTTTTTTTTTAAGCAGCCACACAGATTGCAGTAACTGACACCTAGCCTACTGCTTCTCAAAAGAAGTGTTGATGCAAGTATAAATTGCAGAAATGTTTGGGGAGGGGGGGGGATTGTTTGTTTTTCTTTCTAGAACAGTCTTAACAGCTAAATGATTTGAATTCCTTTCTGAAAGAGGTGAGCATAGAATGTGTTCTTGATTATAGCAAAATGAGAGTTTATCTAAAATGATGAGTAGTAATTGTAGGCACCGTCTAAAAATATAGAAATGCAAATATCCTATGTCATAAAAAAACTTATTTTGCTATAGTATTTGTGTTTTTTATTTATTCATTCCATTCCAAAAGAGAATCTTTTTTTTTGTTTGATCTTATTATGGCTCTAAAAACTACAAAGCAAAGTATTTGCTTGTCTTATTTGTCTACTAAGTACTAGGCACACCTTTTAATCTATGTAAATGACTGATGTCAAGCAGAAACCACCTTTCTAAAAGCACTTGAAGTGATTACTTTCTTGACTCATAAGACTAATGCTGAGTGGAATATCTGATTCATAACAAATCCCCTTGGGAGCTGGCATGTACATTCATGTGTAAATGCAGCTTTTTATCACTTTGTTGTGATGAGCACCATTCAAACTTCAGTTCCATGTATACTACTTAAATATAGTTTATTTTAATTGGAACTAATTAAGCATCAGGCAAAAGCTATTTTTATACCAGTTTAACTTTCAAACTGACTGTGAAGAGGGAGGTGGGAAGGCAGAGATCAATATGTTGAAAATGCTGCTGAGCCGGAGACTAACACTAGCAGTAGCCTTTCTTAAGCCCCCTTGTTCCTCCAAGGGTGGGAGCGGGGAGCACAACCCATCACCTCGTATCTCCTGACCTGAAGGGATCTCTGAAGCAAAAATAAGGTACTTTAGCCCTTCTTCTGCTCCTGGCAACTCAGCCTCTAGCTAGAAGCAGTTCAGGAAAAGTGAACCAAAGGATTTAATTTCAGATCAGTCTTCATGGCCTTGCACTGCACCTTCTCTGGTCTTTGACTTTCAGAAGGGGTTTGAGGGTCCATCAGGCTGCTTTGGTGTGTACTAAAGAACAAGCTATTTCTTAATCTTTCTTTGCATCTTCTCTGAGACCTGCCATATGTGATTGCAAGTCTCTAGGTGAAAATCCTGCCCTGACTCTCCTTCAGCTTTGAGGAGCTCCTCCTTGTTCCTCAAGGAGGAGGTGAAATTACCTCAAAGATGAAGATTTGGGGGGTTTGCTTGCTTTCTCTCCTACACGCACCTCATTCTTCAGCCTTGCCTGGCTGCTTCCTTTTCCAGGAGCAGTGAGCTACTTCTCCTTAACATCTCAGTGAAGAAGTCAGGGTAGGTAAGAGATGGGAAACTGCACCCCAGAGAAGGTAACTCCTCTGCCCTCCCTCCTGGGCAGACCATCCTCACCCGAGACTGACAGGGCTACTCGAGCAGCCAGCTTGGCTCTGATTCAAGGGTGTTTACCCAGTGGCTCAATAAGGTACAGGGCTGCTGGCAGGGAGAGGGGTAGTGAATAAAAATCAGGATGCATTTTGATTAACTGTTGTGTTTACAAATGATTCAGAAAGGAAATCTGTGAAAACATTTTTAGAGTACTGGTTTGAAGCACTCGCCAGTGACAGTTCTGGGACTTGCAGCCTGGCAAAATTAGGTAAAGGGAAAATAGTTATCAAGTGCTTTGAGTTTGTGATGAAGTTTTAAACAAACCAATTCTACACAATAGGACTTAAGTGATGAGAAACAATCTTAGATGTAGTAAGTGCTTTGTGTGACTGTTTAATCCTGCTTGATTTGAGGACTGGTGTATTTGGCTATGCTTCTACACAGCACAGAGATGACTTCAAATAATATGGATATGCAGTTGTCCTGAGATACGTGGTTAAAATATACTCCTGCTGTTCTGCACTGCTTTTCTGCTATTGGAAATCTCTCTTCACAGGCAAGGGTGCCATCCATGGCCACGGTGGCTCGGGTGGGAGCCAGGTCCTGAGCTCGCGGGATCCCCTGTGCTGCTGTGCACCAGGACAGGCCTGCTCGGCCTGCCTGCAGAAAACACAGCCGCAACAGCCTACGGCAACAGAGGGGAGCTGTGGAAGAGCAGTAGGGTGTATGGAACAGAATAGGCTAGAAGAAGATTGCTTGTCTGTTGTCTTTGCAAGCCTGGTGGGAATATGCTCTCCTGAAACAACTTTAGCTTTGGAGGGGGTATGGGGAGAATATATGTGGGATTGGCTTATGCATTTGGAAAGCAAAGCTCTCTATCGACATCACCATTCTTGGTATTTGGAAAGAGGGCAAATGTTGGATAATTAGAGAGACACGTTTATGTGTTTAAATAGGATTTTTTAATGCTGCCCAATGGGATTCAAGAGACTATAGTTTCCTTCACCTGAACAGAATGCTAATCCATTTTTTTAAAAGAATGTCTACTTTGGCAAGCTTCCATGCCAAATGCCTGGGTGCTTTTTTGGGAACACGATATTGTGTAAGGGCCGTCAGGTTTGTACAGCCGTGCTTGCTGGGTGCCTCGTATCAGTACAAAACTATGTTAACTATGTACGCTAGTTATGGTAGTCTGAACTTGCCAGCGGGATGAGGAAACCTGGGAGCCAAAAGTTTCTCCCTGGAAAGTAAACGGAAGGACGTAGCCAGCATTTTTTTCCCTCTCTGTTTAGGAGTTGCTAAAAGGTATCTGATTCTATTCAGGCATTGACATTCAGGCTGAGATTTCAATTACTCTTTCTAGAAGGTGGACAATTCGCCGTCCTACAGTCGTTCTACCCTACAGCGTGCACCCACTTTCTCCCTGTAAACCATTTTGCATGCAAATGTTCGTTTTTTTATCTCTACTCTTTAGCAATTGCTGGGTTTTCTTGGTGTGCTTTATGAACTATATTTTTAATGTTGTTAAATGAAAAGCTTGAGCTTTTAAAATATTTTTCTTAAGTGATATTTTGGTGACCTATTTAAATTATCCATCTCCCAAACTATTTTAGTAAGTTATATATATTAAATATATTAAACAATTTTAAATGCAAGTTTTTCATTGTGTAGCTGTGGACACATATATATGTTACATGTACACATGCATAAGCGTATTCAGAGACACATTCTCATGTCTCAGTATCTTTATAAAAACTTATTTTCCTCTGTCTGCTACAAAATAACCTTATATTTAGCTGACTAGGAGGTTGCAGACAAGTTCTTATTTTTATGACTTTTATAGCTATTTTTTTTAACTCTTTGGATGTTACTGGTCCACTAAAGGCTTTTATGTGGGTAATGTAGCGATTAATGTGTTAATTTATGACCTTGGCGATATTCATCACTCAGAGTGAATTTGGGCTTGAGAAGTTGTCTGTTCAAATATGCTGATAGCCCAGGAATGAAGCAGCTGCCGATAAGCATGAGGGATGAATTCAGTGAACAAGACTTCAGGTAGTGAGGAAGAAACACAGCTATTCTGCCTGAGCAGGTGCTGCAGAAGGCACGCAGCAACTTTAACAGAAATATTTCCTTATTCCATGTGTCACTCGCATCTCCTTACTGAGCTGGAGTGTTCACAGCATTGATGAGGGGTCACCGGGCTGGCGGGTAGGGAATTCTGTGTGGATTTGTGCCCGGTGGGAATCGAGCATGTCGCGCTCTATACCGGGATTGCGCGCGGTGACACAACGTGCACTGCTCATCTGAATAGATGTGACTTACCTGGGATTGCATTGCTGGGCGTAATGTACTGCTGCTTATGAGCACCGGCTGTAAGTTATGAAATACCCGTGATGTAGAGAGGCTGTCATTTTTCTATACGGAAATAGAGATGTATGGCCGATTAATCTCCGTGTTTATTATTGTCATGCAAATCACTGCGGTAAACTTTGGCTTCTGATTGCTCTCCTCTTCCTAGGTAAATTAAGATGATGTTTTATTAATTTCTCTATAATGAGATCAACAAATGGCTGTTTGAACTCTGCTGTAGAGCCTTTAGGGCAAAGAGACCATGCTCGTAGGTCCTGATGCTGCAGGCTGTTAGGATTTGCTGCGTCTGCCTCCTCTTAAATGGTATCTGTTGCCGTTAGTTCATAAATGGCAAGTTGTGAAGTTGTCAGGGCTTTGCATAGCTCCCTTCTCAAACAGCAGCGCAGAACCTTTCGTCCGGAAAAACTGCTAATGACAAAAAGAGGAAAGGGCGTTGTAGTAAGCAACAGAAAGCCTCTGCGTGGTGAGCTCTGCTCCTTCTTGACCAAACTGCATGAAAGACAAAAAAAAAAAGCGGGGAGGAGAGGGGAGCTCCCTTCATGCCGTGGGACTCCAACTGCAATTCACAGCAGCTACTGGTGATGCCAAGAACTTTTAGGGCAATTAGCCCGCAATAGCCACTGCTCCAGGAAGAACAAAAGCTCAACTTTCTGGTTTGGCATGGCACTGAGTCCCCAGATAATCTTCAAAGAGGAGCTGCAAAATTTAAAAGGTATTAAGCTCTGGGAAACTTCAAATCTGGCACACCTGGCTTGCGGAGGGTTTTCTTCTGGATGCTGCTGTGTTTTCATTTGGAGGTTGAAGCGCCAGAGGCGGTTTCCTCTGTCAGAGGCAGACTCTTGACCTCTTGGTGGGGATGAGGAGAGAGCTATCCCGGGGTGTGCCCGTGCCTACCGGGCAGCATTAGGCGCTGTCTGTCTTCACGGGGACTGTCTGTCTTCTTCAGCTAAAGTGCTTTCACAAACACTTCATAAACGCCCGTCTCTGGAGCGCAGAGCTGTCTGTGCTATCTCCACAGATCCAATATTGAGATTAACGACGGTGAGGGTCACGGTTAAGCTGCCTTAAGCCTGACAAGCCGAGGCAAAGCGAGGAGGCGGCAGCAAAGCGAGGTGGCCGCAGAGACTACGTGCAGGAGCCGAACGCCTGGGCCAGGAGTGGGCAGAGCTGCCTGCAGAGTTGCAGTGACTACAGAGCGTGTCCTTCTTCATGTCATACTAAAGCAGCACGAGGGCACAGCCAGTTTTGTACCACTGTCAGCACCCTAGTGCTTTTAAAAGTAATAAGTAGTATCTGGTGTTTTAAAAGTAATCATAGGCAGTTGTAAGGTACCTGTTACCTTGGTAGCTGCAAAGCAGCTGTGCCCTTGGCTGCTCCTCGGGGTAGGAAACTCAAGGTCTGAAGTGAAAGGTGAAGAGAGTATCGAATGGAGCAGAGAAAACGGGGTAGGACCTTCCTTTAAAGGGAGAAGAAAGTATATATCCATCACACAGATGGAATTTTTGTTTTTTCCTCAGAGCTGTGTTGTTTTCCAGAGGTACCCAGAACCACCAAAGAGCCTTCAGAAATTAGGCAGCAGAGCAAGATCCGATCAAAAATGACAAGGCAGGGGGAGAGTCTCTGATCCTTGCTTGGCTGAGTCAGCGCCGAGAAGAGCCCACGTGCTCCAGGCTGCAAAAGCAAATACAGGGAAGGGAGAGAAAGAGATAGTATTGCTCTTTCTTCCAAAGCACTCATGAAAATTAATGCTATTTCACTTACAGTCTCTTTTCATTACCTGTAGCGGAATCAAAAAAATACAGCATGATTCTGGTATATTAGGGCAAAAGCTGTTTGAATGTATTTTGAGGGGTCCTTGCACCTCAATTCTGTGAAGGAGCTGCTTTAGGTAAATTGCTGCATTATTTCAGTAAATAAATGAAATTCAAGTTGCATGTTACCTGCAAGTATCGAGTCCTTTATAGCTCCAGCAGAGCTGCAGAATTTGAAATAAAATTCTGCTGTCAAAAAAAAAGTCTAAACCTGGCTCTAACCTGGACAAATCAACTGTTGCAGACAAGAGACAGCTAGAGGGTGGAAGACTAAACATGAAACTTCTCTTTTCTAGATAAATGTATTTGTAGGGTTAAGATAAACTCATATCTTTCTCCTTACTCCCTATCAATTTCCTAGCTTTGGCAGTCAAGAATCTCCTTTGCAGGGAGTCTATGCTGGTCCCATTTATCTGCATTGATAGCTAAAAAGACCTCGATGAGCTGGTTTATTAGTTGTTAGCCTTAAAACACTTCAGTCTCATTCCTGTCTTTGCAGCTTCATAAATAAATAAAATGAAAGGGCCTCCTGGGTCAGGAGTCATAGTGCTGCTTATTTACATCTCCAGACACAGGCAGCCGCGCGTGAATGTGACAGACGTGTACCCTTGTATTATACATGTTTTGGGAGTAAAGTGAGAACCCGTTTTCCATGCCTGCGTGGAGGCGAGTTTTATCCCAGTCGCTCTGCAAAGCTCCCCAACTAGGAGGCTGTTGCTAACCACACAATAGTGAGTGGGACCCTCCCCACTCACCTGCCCAAACAGCAAGGATCCTGTTGCAAAAACCTAGCGTTGCTGCCAAGGAAATTGCCCCAGAGGGAGATGGGCATGGCTGCCATAGCCAGGAATCTCCTCTCTGTGCCCCAAGATTCCTCTTTGGTGCCACCAGGGCAGAGCCTCAGAATTAGGCAGCCGGCTGCTTGCTACAGTCCTTGTGTTACAAAACCAGGTTACTGAGGCAAAAGAGGAAAGGAAAATGAAATGTTTTATGAATTCTTGGCTGTACATCTGTGTTTTCATGCAATACAAGCTGTGGAAATACAGGATTTTATTTACCTGTGAAACCTAGAGGGGTGTAAGAGTAGCCTCTTTGCTGGAGAGAGGTGTCCCTGCTGGAGCATGTGCAGGAGTCTTGCCATGTGATGACACTGCCTGGATGGCCAAGGGAAGGTGCTGTTTATTCCTGTATAAAATCACTATAGTGCTTCAAAAAAAAAAGTTCCTCCTCCAGGAAGAACGCTTTAAAAACCTCTTGTGGGAGAAATCTTCAGTAACTTCCTTGCTGATTTACTGCCTAAATACTGTATCTTAAACAAATTACTTGCTGGCATACTCTTTTAAGTTGCCAAGTCATGCGACTTGCCTTATTACTTACAAGCCAGGAATGTCCAGTTATCATTCAAAAATATATTTTGCAGCAGCCTTTCTTTTGCATCACACAGTGCTGATGACTTGTGGGAGATTATTCCTTCCCCAGAGTGTTTGTAATGGGAGAAACCCATGTGTAGCAGGCAGATGAGCTGCGCCTTCACTTTGGATCAGGCCATATAGATGTCCAGGGCTCTGTTTGCCTTTCTGCTCTCTGCTGGAATAAGCCAAGGGACTTTTCTGCAGAGTTTCTGCCCCTGCTATGTCTTTAGGGGCTACCAGGCCACAGTGAGGTAACTGTCTCCCTTGCCAAACACTTCAGGGACACTTAGAAATTCCACTCATCCGTTTCCATGACTCGACCACAAAAGGAGCCTGGGCTGTCTTTGTGCTTGTATTTCCATTGGTAAATACCGGAGAAGGAAGGAGATGCTGTTTGATCCCAAACCAGCAAAAAACAAAACACAAATGAACCCATGTCAATCAATCACCCCCTGCCATATTCTGAGGTAAGGCCACTTGAATCAGCGCTGGGGGTGGGGGAGAAGGTACTTAATGTGCACACTGTCACCCAGAGCCTTTATCCAGACCCTTGAAACAACAAGGAGTGCTTTAATGTGCGTCCCAAGGCCCTGCTCAGCTCCTGCTCACAGGGGCTTCGTGGGAGCAGCATCCCACCCCGAGAGTGCGCCGTGCCTTGCTTTGCACCAGACCCGCTCTGCTCTGTCCAACTCGTTTTGGACAAACTATACCCTGTTGTCTCTCACTGCCTTCTCATTGCGCCTCTCTTCTCCTCCTCGCACACACCTGGGCACAAAGGCAGGGACCGGTAGGAACCACCTCTAGGCGCTGTCCCTCTGGTCGTGCCTGCTTCTCTGCCTTTCTTGCATGCCCTGAAGACAAGCAGAGCAGGAATACGTGTGAATTTGTATGTGTAAGAGGTGTACGCAACAGCGGAGGAACCGTGCAATGCGGTTCCTGACGGCAGATCTGAGGAGGAGGAGGACGGCGTAGGCTCCAGTGTGGGCTCAGCCAGCAGCGCCAGGCAGTGCAGGGTGCCCGGTGGAGGCGTCGAGCCTCTGCAGGCCACAGAGAGAGGGTGGGTGTGAAGCCGGGTGAAGGATGAGGTGGTGAAAACCAGCGGGGAGAGGACAGGGTGGCTGCGGATTAACCTTCCCGGCAGAACAAGCTGGGGACGGGGAGGGTGTTGACAGCAGGGCAGTGTTACTGCAAGCTCGAAGGACTGCGTGTCGCGTTTTGCTGCACAAACAGCATTAGAGGTAGTTTTGAGGGGAAGACAAGCACCCTTAAGGGAGAGAAGAAGGATGGTGGATTTGGCTGGCACTTGGATTTGAGGGCCGGAGGGGCCCTCAAAGTGTAGGACGCTACGCTTGCTGTGTAACAGACACAGAAACCAAAAGAAAAGTCAAAGGGCTTAATTTGATTTCTTTGTTTTTACAGGTAGGAATAAAAAAAAAAATAAAAAAAGAAGGTGCGATAAAAGCCTGATACAATGCGGAGGTGGGGTAGACCCCAGGTAGTAACTGCACGTGTGTGAGGGGATGGCCGTGGCAGCGTCAGCACAGTGAAATGTGCTATCTCAGCACTGCCAGTGGCTTTCTGCAGCAGGCGTGCGTACACGGGGATGCCCAGGGATCCCCCTTCCAAGACTGTGGAAGTGCGAACATAAAAGCTCCTTTGAAATACAGGCAGAGGCACAACCCGGAGCACGGCTGGCGGAGACCGGCGGGCTCTGCAGCCCTTGCTGTGCTGGATCTTTAAGCGGGGCTCGTAGGACTGGGAGCCGCTGTTAGCCAGCTCTGCTCGTGACTCTAAATGACTCGCTGGGATTTGGCAGAGCGTGTTTTACCTCTGATTAGTTTTGTAAAATGTGTCTCACTCCTGGGGATGTTGGTAAGTCTGATCATACTCAGTGCAGGGTTTATAGGACGCCAAAAAGAAAGAAGAAAAAAACAGTGGGAATATCAAAGGAGCCTTAATTGATAAACAAGTGCAGAGGAGAAGGGAAATACATATGCATGGCATGTCCTAGGTGCTTAAAATCAGTTTAGTACCAAAGCGGTGGCAGCTTCAGAGGGAGAAAAGTCTTAAAGGATGTTGATGCTGGTGCATAGACACGAAACAGTGTAAAAATCGCACATTAGGCACAGCAGTGGCCATGAACACTTTAGCATCGCGTCGGGGACCGGCTCGAGGGCCGTGCTTGTCCAGCTGCTGCTCGCAGCCGCAGAGCCGTCACCTGCGCTGAGCTGCTCATCCTCGACGCCCTTGCTCGGGGTCGGGCCCCGATGCGGCGGCCGAGCCTCTGCTGGGGCTGAGCCTGAGCGTTTCGCAGGGTAGCGCTGGCAGGGGGGTCCCTGCGGGCTGCAAGCGGAGCCCACCCGCCTCCCGGCTACTGCCCCCGGCCGGGCCCGGCGCGTCTCGCCCCGACGGGGCGGAGCGGGGCGGGCCGGGGGCGGCGCGGGG
>VWPW01027215.1:0-12483 GCA_013389825.1 Crypturellus undulatus | reverse complement strand
AAGGAGCTCCGGCGCGAGCATCCGCTGGAGAGCCCTTCCCTTCGAGATCAGGGCACCGGCATTTGTCTTCCTGGGCTATTTTTGGCGTCTTTTGATACTATAGACCTCCACTACAATTTAGGGAATAATCTCAAGCCACATTCCTTTATGCTAGGGATGAATCCTAGTAAAATTTGAGTCAGAGATATAAAGAAAGCATAAAACCTTCTAAATGAATTTACCTCTGATTTATCAGACAGGAATATGTGTCCATATTTGAAGACAAAAATGTACAGTTAAAGTTAAAAGCCTCTTAGAATCACTTTGAAATAAAGTCCCATTTGCAAGTCATTTTTAATATCCATTTCTGCTCTCACATACCCTATATAACTACAATCATACAACTTTATATAGTATCTGAATTATTTTTTATATTCTTTGCTTGTGGCATTTCTAAGAAGCTTATTCCTTAGGCAATCTAGGTATGTAAGGAGTTCTGAACAGATTTTTGGTGGTATTTCAGATCCTAAAACTCTGGATATTATCCTCTGTGTTTCTCTAGAAAAAAAAAAAAAAAAAGAGAGAGAGAGAAAGAGAAAAAAAGGATAGCTGCCCCCACTACTTCAACCAACCAGCACTTCTTGTCTGCAGTGCTCCATTAAACTCTATGAGGTAAAGCTTTCGGGAAAATGTTTCTTCCCATATGCTGGTCTTCAATATCTCACACTTATACTCAGCTAATATAACTGGTTAGTTGTCCTTTGGCATTTGTTAGTTGATGACATCCTGTGGTAGAGTTCTTGGATGGTGAAGACAGATGCCAGGCTGCAAAGTCTGAGGAAGGACTGTGAATTTCCAGTTCAGGGTGTCCATAGAAAGATTCCCAAACCCAAGAGATGGAGAAGGTTTAAAATACGTCTTGCCAAATATGCCCTGAAAATTAATTTCAGGTCCTGATTGGTATACTGGATAGTACTAACCTCATTCATAGGTACTTGTTATTATAGGAATGTATTCAGCATGTTTAGGGGAAATTGGTATGAGTTACACCTTTATCAATCAGGCCTGGCAAGGTTCTTCATGATTGTGAAGAGCTGCTTCACACTGCTTTAACAGATCTGTACACTCTTTTTGCAATCTTGTGTATTCAAAGTAAATGGTCAGAGAAAGACAATGTGAAAGACAAATGACCAGTAGAGCTCCATCAGAGAAACATGAGACTTCATGGGCAACAGACACATCCCAAACAGATCATTGTAAACTGAATGTACCTGTGATATGAACAAAAAAAGTGATTTCCTTATCTCGATATATGAAGACAAAAAGACCATATATATTTTTGAGACAAATACATATCATGTTGTACACTCCTGACCTATTTTTTCATTGCATTGAAGACACTATAAATAGGCTATATACCTTCTGGTTTACTTACTAGAGAAGATATAAGGATATATTCAAACAGATTAAAATCCTTGTAGTTAAGAAGAACTATTACAGGAAGTCAGATTCATTTTTGTTTCACTCCCTTGAAGCTAGTGGATCACAAAACCAGGGCAGAGGAATTTGATTCTTTGCTCATCTCAATCACATGTTCTGTAAGACAAAAAGATTCTTATTAACAATCCTGACTGAACAATATGTAGAGACACTTCAGGGCTAACACTTCATTCTTCAATCTACATCTACATTAATTTGGTCCGAAAATGCATGAATATTCAAAACTCCCTGGAAAGTGCTTACTACTGAAAGGAATTCTGTTCTGCTGAGGCATTTTAGCCTATAGCTGTGCAATCTCAGATAGTTTTGTATGATTACTTGCCATTTTCAAATGAATTTTAGACAGTGAGAGAAAACAGTGTTATTTCATCTAATTTCAGTAATAGAAGAAATAGTTCCTCAGTGGCTAATACAAGTTTAATGGCTTAAAAAGATCATTTTTGATTGTACCGTGTGAGATTTTTACAGATGAGCATTTATGGCAATAAGCAACTTTCAAACTTGTGAGAGCTTATGAAGAGAATCAATGGAAAAATGCATAATCTTCTCTCTGTGAGTAAAATATTACTTTGTATGAAATTTTCTGAAGAAAATATTTTTGTGTGAGACAAGATAGCACATAAAGGAAAAAAATGTTTATAATAATTTTCCATCAACATATTTCAAATATAATGTGCAGAATACAATTAACTGAATAGGCTTTATCATGCTTAAAGTCATGGGCCCCTTATAACAGTTCTCTCTAGTAGTATAAAGCATTTATAAACCCAAGATCATAACTAATCTATTACTCCAATTTATAGTAGTGTAGTAGCACTGGTGCATACTGGTGAATCAATCCCAACACATACTTTTATTGCAATTATTTTATATACCTCTTTAGCTAGCAGCTCACTCCCTTAAATTCATTATTTTGATTGGTGAAGTTGTGAAGATATTTAAGACATTTTTGATGTTCTCATTTTACTTTTGTTCAATTGCATAGGTATAATGACATCAGTTTACTCACAAAACGCAACAAAAGTCTCTCATATAGAACCTCAGCAGAATTTGATATTGAGAGGTACTGCTATGTGTTCATGCAGTCATTATTAAACATGCAGTGTTTGCGAATCAATTAGAAAACCATGGAACAAAACCAACACCTCTAGGTACACTAAATCCCCAAATCATGCGACTTCCCGTTCTAAACAGCATTTAGGAACATATGAAATATTTAATTACCTTCAGAAATTTACAATGTGTTCATTCCTAACAAGCGCAGGTGGACAGGACTAGTAGGACCAGGACCAGAATTTCTCCTTTGACAAACACATTTTAAGAGCAGCAAATAACACAGTATAATAGAAGATTAAAACCACCGAAGGAAAATCTGTATGATGAGCATCTGCATTTCATGCATTGTCACATAGCTTGATGTTTCAAAATGAACTAGTAACCTGAATGAAGCATATTCATGGGATCACAGAGTTACTAAGGTTGGCAGGAGCCAGTGGAGATCATCTAGTCTTAGACTCTACTCAAAGAAAGGTCAATACCAACAGGTTACTTACTTAGATCCAGATTGATTTTGATTATCTCTGAGGATGGATATTCCACAAACTCCCTGGAAGACCTGTTCCTGCATTTGACTACTGTTATAGTACAACAGAAAAAAACTTTCTCCTATATTTAAATGGAATTTCTGTATTTCAGTTTGTGTCTATTGTCCTTCCCCTTTCACTGGTTACTACTGGGAGTAGTTTGGCTGCATCTTCTTTACTCCCTCCACGCAGGGATTATATTCAAGAAGCAGGTACTGTAACAAAAGGATTTGAGTGAATTCATGTATACTCTTCTATCATGTCACTTGTAAGAAATGTTATACTAATACTGGCCAAGGTTAGGAAAGAAGATTGAACAATTCAACAATGACAATGAAGCTTTTTCATTCCGTGCTACTCTTGTTCATGCAGATACCCTCACTTCTCTCCAGCAATATCTGATGAAAACATTTCAAGAGACAGTATCATATTAGAATATTAGAATAAGAGATGCTTGTTTCACTTGAAGAGAGACTATATGATTTCCATTCCTTTTTCTAGACAATCTCGTCTTAAAATAAGTTTATCTGAGGCATGATCAAGTGAACAACTCTCTAGAGTCGAAGAATTTCACTGCTACATGAAAGTCCATTTTGTGTTTAAAAAAATATTTTAATGGCTTTTTGAATGAATGAACTGAATCTTCAAATCCATTTCACATATGATACAAACAGGTCAGTGTTACAAATTCTTTGTAAGATTAGATTAAAAGTACTGTATTCTGGTCAAGACTGAAACCAATAAAATGATTGATTTAAGAGATGAGGTGAACAGGATAGACATTGATTTCAGAAGAAAAATTGGGAACTGTAGTATTTATGTAAATAGGTACTACTCTGATACAGCACTAAACTCTAATAAAAAAGCAAGCACTTTACTGTTTTTAATGAAAGAAAAATAATGCATTTTAAACTAAACTTATGCAGCCTCAGGGGAGCATTTTCTAGTAATTTCTATTTTAAAGGAAATAAAATTTACCTAAGCATTGCTTGGGTCAATATTTCCTCATGTTCATGGATTTTATTCCATTTAGCAACAATTTAGTTTCAGAATATGGCATCTGAGTCCAGACACTAGTTGCTTTTTCGACTGACAGGAATAAACCAGAAAACATTCAAAAGCAAAAAGTAAAATGTGCTGAAAGGTCTGAAGAAGGGTATTCCTGGAAAAATATATAAAAATAATTAAGTATACTCAGACAACTGCAAAGTATACTGAAAAATTGTGAGAACTGTTCTTGTTTGCTTATACAATATTATCAAGTCATCATGAACAAGTGGAAAAACAAAAAGATAAGAATAAGCTTACTGAGCAGCAGAAGTGACCAAAGTTAAATATATGTCCTCCATGAAAACAAATACGAAAGAGCTTTGTTCAGCTACTTCTCAGAACACTGGGACTGAAATGTCCCAATTGCTTTGTCAAATATGACACATCATGAATCATTGATTTCATAAAGGAATATTAAAGCATTTTCATGTGAAGTCTTAAGTAAACATGAAAACGAAAAGAAACCTATTCTCTGGGTCTAATATTTTTGCTAAAAGGTTTCTGTAACAAGTTTTGGTCTGAGATTTTCTGGAAATTGAAAACAAATATGGACTGGATCCTGAAGGTGTCAGTGTAAGAATGCAGCGTTTTTGCAAACTCTATCATATCTATATTCTCAGTAACTGCAAGTGCTGGAACCATTTATAGAATCAGTGTCTGGAATTTAATTTGTCGCTTTATCCCTGAATACTTGGGTTACAACCAAGTTATCTAACACAAGGCAGCTCACTGCATCATTAATAGACTTTGGATGGTCTGCATCTACATTTATGTATTTTGTTTGTTTGTTTGTTTCTCATTTACATTTCTCATGCAGTAAACTGTGGCTTAATGACTCGTGCCAAAATAGTGCTTATATATTCTATTCGTTAGCATGAAATAACTACAGCCCCTTGTAAATCTTCTCAGAGGACTGTGAATTAATTGTCTGAGGATTCACTTGAATTAGTCTAGGAGACCGAAAAGCTCGCTTACTTCACTGACTTTCTTCACTAGATGTCCCTGAATATAACTGGAGTTAGCTATCAAGCACTCCTGAAAGATTGTCTCAAGCTATGAACTCAAAACCTTGTGAGAAACGAAAAAGCTTTTATATGAAATTAGAGCAAAGAATGAAAGGATCATCAAAGAAGGAGAGTTATACGAGCTCAAGTAGATATTGCAGGAGTTGTTCAGGAAAAGAGGCTTTACTGCTATATTGTACCGCTAAAAACTATTCAGAAGCTCAGATGGCAAGAAAGCATTTGAGCATGAGGTGATAAGGGGAGGAACAGAGAAAAAAGAGAGGCTATAGCTGGAAATGTTCAACATTTCTCTGTGACCCTGTGCCTGTGAAGAAAATTATCTGTATAGTGATATTAGAACAAAATAATATCACAAACACCACTCCAGCATTAATTCTGTCTTATATTACAGTGGTTAATATTTTTGTTCAAAAATACTTTTTCTCACACATTTTCCTTAATAGCCTTCTGACCCAAACTCACCCTTCCTTCCCTTCCACCATATTTGCAAGTCCGATTTCCCTTTGTCTGTGAGTCTAAGGTTTTGTCAGTGTTTTGGGGTAGCAAGAATCCCTCAGAGTGTTTCCAGTCCAGTACTTCATGAACGTTGAATCAGATGATCACATACTTTCATTACAAAAGGAAGCTTTTGCCTATTTAATTTTCTCCTTTTAGTAGTGTCTGGTCTGAAAATTTATATTTACATCAGTTGTACCCTCTTCTGTGTTAGGAATAATTGAATTCAACAGCTGACAGATTTCAGCTCAAAGTTTATGACCATGATTGTTCTATGATATGACATGATGTCAGCCTTCAGGGAGGTGAAAAACACCTATGTGCAGCAAAAGTAGGTTTTGGAATACACCAAAATAGATTTAGTTAGAGTTACCTAAAGACCTCTAAGTCAAATACTAATGTAAACAACTGTTATGTAAGACATTATAGCCTCTAGTTTTCCATCCTGTCCTGCTGCTGAAAGTCGCTGCCGTCACAGAAACAGCTGATAGAAGTTAATTAGGAGCCATAGTTCAACAGTTGCAGATCAAGGCTGGTTTAGGTATGCAAATTTTACAGATGGTGCATGGACTGATACCTTGAGCAGTACTGAGTGTTGGGATGAGTAATATCTTATATCGTTACAGCTAAACGCAGGAGTGACGTAACTTCATAAAGCATAGCATTTTTATTTTGAAATTCTGAATACCTATTGCTTCACATGAACTCAAGTATAATTGAACTGGAATTTACCCTAGTGGCCACCCAGTGTGATGCCTGGAGAATGTACTGGTTTACTGACCACAGGTCATATCAGGATTTTACTGCCATGCTGTGAAACGAATGACTTATTACTAAGTTTTTGCCAAGTAGGTTACATACGGAGTGATCAAGAAATGACCACAGCACCTCCCCTTCTATTAATCTTTTCTTTTTCCATTAAGTTAATGAAAGCAAATGTTTTCCCTGCTCCTGTTCTGGTTGTATCTTAAGTTTGTAGACTATGTCAAGGTGTTTTTGAACAGTATATGACTTGCATTGCCCAACATGTGCCCCTATGTGACATTGACCCAAGAACGGGTCTGTCAGCATAGATATTATGTAAGACTAAAAAATTAAGACAGGAAATTTCTGGTTTGAGTCACAAATGAGACCCAAGGAATTCTCTTTACCTTTTTCAGATCATTTTTTTGGAAGATGGTGGTTACTAGCTTGATGAAAACTTGAGCTGAAAGAGATCTTACTCTCTGGGATTTTTTCAGTTTATAATGTGTTATATACCAGATCTCTCAGGTGAAGCAAAGTCTAAGATATGCCCATGGCCAGCAGTAAAAGCTGCCCTTTGCAAAGTATTTCAGAATATGCTCTCATGATGATAGTATTTAACACTATACATTTAACATATGAGGTTATAAAGATAGCTAAAATATCTTCACTGTAATTTAGCTCAAACATTTTAAAGGTTAATGTTTTATTTAGATAATGAGCTTTACAAAAGTTCATGTCAGATAAACAGATAAAAGCAAACATCTTGAAATAGAACCACAGAATCGCAGGATCATCAGCAAGGACCTCTGGAGACTGTCTAGTCCAGGTTCCCTGATAAACGCAGGTTGGGTGATTGATTCAGCCTAAGGACCAACACCAGAAACTCTTTAGCTAATGATATAGAATCAATAGGCAAGTGCCTCTCTCCAGTCTAAGCTCTCTTTTTCTCTTCCTTTTCATTTATGGATAATGTAAGCAGTTTCCCACACAGAAAAGCTTCCCAGATACTGAATAGGTTTCCCTCCATTATCTGTGCTGCAGAGGAAGATAGAAGCTGGTTTGAAAAATCCCACTGAATATCAAGCTTGTTTTGGAAACATCTCTGAGCAGGCAAGTGCCAGTGCAAAGCTGATCAAGGGCAGGTGGAAGATGGGATATGAAGGGCTGTGCAAAATTTATGTACGCTGTGTGTATATCACATCCAGCCTCAGATCTCAGGTGGACTTGCTGCATACAAAAGACAAATAGATAAACAAAGCAAAATACATATATATATAAATGAAATGGATCTGCCTGGCCTATGTATGAAATGCAACAAAGAATCTGTACAACTAATCAAGTCACTGAGATAATATGTCATATCTCCAAATAATACTTCCATATTAGCATTATCTTCCCTTTTTTGAAAGCCTGTAATTCAGACGTAGTCAGTTCTCTAAACATAGGGAAAAATGCTCATGTACATTGTTTTTCCCAGAGAAGCAGCTATTGCATATAAGCAATCATCCCCCCAAAACACAAGGACCTTAGGCTATGGATTTAGTGTGTGTGTATGGCAGCCCCAGTGACATGATAGATTGTAATGCTTCTATGGTAAGTAATACAGTTTAAAATTAGATTTTATAAACAATGTAGCTGCCTCAGGTCATTGCATGTTAAAAATTATCTCAGCTCTCATTTACTTCCATCAAATATATATTTCTTCTCTGGAATTCAGCATTCAGTGTCAGGAAAAGACAGAATTATTTCACATATAAGTAACACAAAGGGTCTTCTTTACAGTGACATGTCAATCTATTTATACCATACTCATCAATATGGCTCCCGAGCCGTCCTGTACCACATGCTCTAGGTGGCCCTGCCTGTGCAGGGGGGTTGGACTAGATGACCTCTAGAGGTCCCTTCCAACCTTAGGCATTCTATAATTCTATGATAACTGTGATTATATAAATTCACCAAGAAGTCTACTTTTCGGTTTGCTTTTGATATTTTCCTTTACTAACAGAAAGCCATCTTAAAACACTATCAGTTGCATTTTATCTAGAGGTTGGCAACTTTAATTAAAAGTATTATGGATGTCTGTGATTTCACAGCTGAGGCTGGGAGTTGTGAATGTTCTGGTTGTTTGTTTCTGTATGACTTAATGCTTTCGAGTGCTCCACCTTCAGCATCCTTCCATACTTTGGGCAACCAAGCACAGTTGCTACCACTGACTTACCTTCTGATATACCTGAGTTTTCAAAAAAAAAGAAACAAATGATAAGAAACCTTCCAAATTTTATAGAACGTTTGAAACTGTTTTGTGCATTTGAAAAAAAAAAAAAAAAAAAAAAAGGCCGGAGAAAAAGTATTCAGAAAACCCACACTTTTATCTATTTGTCACCATACTGTCATGGTCTTACCCAGAAAATCTTGAGAGAATAATAGCATGGGAAGTGATAACCGACATGTAAAGAAGTTTTGAATATGTTCTGTAAAGAATTGTGGGCCATTTCACTGTTCTTACTCCAAAAGATTAAGAATTATTCCTATATCTGCTTGCACTGCTTATAGGGCTGTTTTTGAAGGTCAGCTGTATATGTAGATATGTGACACACCATTACAGAGGAGATATAAGGAAAGAGCTATTTTTCCATCAGGATTCCTTGCACATAATGTTCAAACTCTAAGCAGCCAAAGTAAATTACTAAAACTGAATAAGTAATTTTTACTTACTAAATCATGCTCCTCCCACAAAATAGTTACTTATCTAGAGAAGTACTCATTTTCCTATAATGCAGAAAAGTAAAGTTTTAGAGTGTCTGGGGAGCCCTGGAATTAGGGCAGAGAGGAACCTTAGTGGGGCAGAGAGGAACCTCATGAGGTTCAACAAGGACAAGTGCAGAGTCCTGCAGCTGGGGAGGAATAACCCCAGGCACCAGTACAGATTAGGGGCTGACCTGCTGGAAAGCAGCTCTGTGGAGAGGGATTTGGAGAGTCCTGATTGACAGCAAGTTAACCATGAGACAGCAATGTGTCCTTGTGGCCAAGAAGGCCAATGGGATCCTGGCCTGCATCAGGAGGAGCGTTGCCAGCAGGTCAAGGGAGGGGATCCTGCCCTTCTGCTCAGCTCTAGTAAGGACGCTCCTGGAGTATTGTGAGCTCCTCAGGACAAGAGGGATGTAGAGCTTCTAGAGAGGGTCCAGCATAGAGCCACAAAGATCATGAAAGGACTGGAGCATCCATCTTATTAGGAAAGACTAAGCGAGCTGGATGTGTTTCGTCTGGAGAAAAGAAGGCTGAGAGGAGGTTTGATCAACATATTCAAGTACTTGGGGGGTAAATGTAGAGAGGATGGGGCCAGGTTCTTCTCCATGGTGGTTGGTGACAGGAGAAGGGGTAGCAGTTGTAAGTTGAACCACAGGAAGTTCCATCTCCATGTGAGGAAGGACTTCTTTCCTGTGAGGATGACAGAGCCCTGGAACAGGCTGCCCAGAGAGGCTGTGGAGTCTCCTTCTCTGGAGATCTTCCAAACCCACCTGGATGCCACCCGGTGCCACGTGCTCTAGGTGTCCTTGCTGGAGCCGAGGGTTTGGACTGGATGATCTCTAGAGGTCCCTTCCAACCTCAACCATTTTGGGATTCTGTGAATGCGTTACTTTGTAGAAAACCTGTTCCTTTGGTTACTGTTTTCTCTCTATAAAATAATGCATTTGCATTTGACATCTACTTTTTATGATATGGAAAGCCTCCTCATAACAATTATGCGAGTTTGTAAATACAGAGAAAAGCATTTACAGTATTTTTTTTTTATTTTGCCATTTGCATAACTAAGTATACAATTTGTGAATTATAAGTAGTTTCGGAGTTTGAATACAAAAGATGTATTTATTGGTTTGATTAGACCTTTCAAAAAGTAATTCCAATAAAGTTACTTTTTTGCATTATAGAATTATAAGGCCATGAGATTTAGTGCTGCTCAGGGGTGAAATGTGAGTTGATTTTATAGTTGTTATTTTCTAACATTTTTTTCATATATGATATTCTTGTTCATTATATGTTGTTTATGGTTTAAACCAACTGCATTTCCAGAAGACTAATTCAAGCAATAAAATCAGTCACTACTTTTATGGTAAATCAATGCTTGTAATAGTAAATAAAAACAAATCACCTACCACAGGAATGCCTGTTCTTCCAGCAATCCACTCTCTCTCTCCATTGTGAACCTTTAGAACTAAGTCCTCTTTTATTTGCTAAATACTTACATTAACAATCAATTCACTTGGATTTTACAGCCTTCATTTTTAACTTTTGTATTATGATTAAAGATGTTTACAAGCTCAGCATAGTCACCAGAAAAGAAATCTTTGAGCTCAAATAACAATATTAGGGTAAAGCCGCTGTAATAAATAATTTTTATAGAACAAAGATGTGCTTACTGGTATAGTCATAGAACATATGCATCAGGCTCTTATCATTTCTGCTACAAACATAGTTTTCCAAGGTGTTATAGTTCAGCTAAAACAGAATACCGTTTTGATCTAAATTTTTGTGTAAAAATCAGACTACCACCATCTGAGAAAGAGTACATGCTAAATTCTTAGAATAACCTCCTCTTAAAAACAAATAATAAATAAATAGGTTGGAAGGCATCTTGTCTGAGAGGCTTTTTGTATTACTTTTGTTTGGAAAGTAAAATGGTACCACAAGAAAATTTCAGTGATGATAAATATTTATTTCTATCAAAATATAAAAAATAGATTGACATAAACAAATGAAACTTAGCATGATTTAGGTTCCTATTTCATACACTGAATTTTGAATATGGCAGGATGGTTTGCAATCTGTAATTAAGGATTCAGTAATAACTTCACAGTCTATTATCCCATGGTCCCATTTTTCAAACAATATACAGGAGACTAAAGAAAAGAAACAACTTTTGTTATTGCCTCTTGCTTTCTTTCTAGCAACATTTGGAAAAACAATGTAACCCTCATGAGACATTTTCTAATGCTATTGCATTGCAAGATATGGAAATTTTAAAATGGAACTCCTCTATAACCCAGGATACTCAAAGCAGGTATGTCAGAAGTGTCCTAAAATATGGTTCAGCTATGACAAGTGTTGATGTGTTTGTACTTTGAGATCAGTGCTTATAATCTTGATTTTTCTCCATATTTTATGCTAGTAAAATCAAAACCTGTGGTTGTCAAAGTCTGCAATTAAATGTCAATTCCTTTCTTTCCTTCCTTTCCTTCCTTTCCTTCCTTTCCTTTCTTTCCTTCCTTTTTCTTTTAAGCAGTTATTATTTGCACTTAATACTGACATAGTAAGTATTTAATTATTACATATTGCATTTAGTGATGATTTAACATAAGGTAATCAGTCTGCTGCTCTAGGAAAAGCTAACAAAGACCCTCCCCCAAAAGAATTGTTCTTTATCTACTCTGGCTTCATCCAGTCCCAATAAAATAAATTAGTGCTGAAGTTATCAACTTCAACATGTGTTGTTTTTATGGTCAGAATCTTTCATGGGGTATGGGGAAAATAGTCAGATGCCTTTGGCTAGAAGCCAAACCTGTCAAGGTTTTTGACTCTCTATTTATGAATAGAAATAAAATGTGTGGGTACCATTAAATGGAATGTTAATCATTAAGTGATAAATTTGGTAGCTACCCATTGTTACTGAGGAAGGATGAGCAGAGGAATGGTAGTCTGAAGAGGACACACTCCCAACCCAGACTGGATTGTCTGAGCTATATTGGAGTGCAAATATAGCTGCCTCTGAAGACACCTTGAAAATCCCAGCAGATGGTCAGCTTGAAATCCATGAAACTATAGAAGGCATAAGGCTGGAGTGAGCCAGGAATTTATCTTGGCACATGCACTGAGAGGAAACTGTAGGAATCAAGTTTATAAGACTCGTATAGACTGGACAGACAAGCACCCAGGACCAGCACAAATGAGATTTTGTGTGTGTGTGTGTGTATGTGCACTTTCCTTCAATATTTTGAGCACATTTTGCTCCTTGATTAGATCAAATGCTTTCAATAAAATTAAATATAAACTGTAGTTTGCAGCTTGTATTGGACTACATCCTTTGTGCTCTTTAGGAAGGACAGGCT
>VWPW01027200.1:0-15223 GCA_013389825.1 Crypturellus undulatus | reverse complement strand
ACACGTTGTGCCCTGCCCTGCACCTCCAAAACGGCAGCGCTGGCGAGGCCTGGGGTAGCGCTCGCTGCTCTTGCTCCGGATAAGTCAGCAGAGAGATGCTTGTTGCCACAGCGAGAGCTGCAAAACCCAGCGTGCTTCCTAACGGGGATTTTTCCCTCCTCCTCTTTTTGCTTTCTGGCCTGGAAGCAGCTTCCGCGGGCAAGGAAGTATCTTAGGAGGCAGCGCAGCCCTGAGCTGGACCACGCTGGCCGGGCGCCGCGTTGTCCTGTCGCGCCGGGACCATTGCCCTCGGCTTGTTCAGCTGCAAACCCGGCCCCGGCCGCGGCCGGCGAGGAGGCAGCGCAGGAGGAGGCGCTTTGAGAACAGATTTATTCGCGGGGCCGTAAGCCAGCTTGGCTGGCGCACCCGGCCGCGAGTGACATCACGGTGGCTTTTTGCCCTGCGCCGTTGATTTTTTTTCTTTTCCCCCGCCGGCCTCGTTTGAAGGGTCTCCTCATTGCAGTTTTAGCCCGAACAATGCTGCGGACAGAGCTTGCAGAAAAGAGGATTTGTGTGGCATCCCGGCCCCTTGTGCAGCCTGAATGTGGATTTCGGCAATATTGTTCTGGCGCTTGTGCTGTCAGCAGCGCCGCGGCGGCGCAGCGCCCGCGCGGACGCTCTTAGGCCGGGCTGCGCTGAGCCCTCCTGCGCCGGCGGCTCGGCCCGACGCTCCGCTCCGTCTCCGGGCACTTTAACTACGGGACCTGCACGAGACCATCAGGTTTTGACTCTAAAATATTGGCGCTAATCGGGTGGATTCTTCACGTTTTTCCTTGGGGATTGAGAAATACGCAGGCGCGCGGAGCCCAGGAGCCTGCGGATCTTCCAGGTGCGCGAAATAGCACTGGGCTCCACATGGCTGTGCAGGAGGCGGTTGCACGATGGGGATTTGAATGTAGGAAAGAGGGGAAAAAACGAGCGGAGCTTCTGGCCGCCGGCCTGCAGGCATGGGGTGCATCGCGTTGCTGCACGTGCCACCTCGGGGGGCTCTCGGCAGCCCCGGCGGGGACAATCTGCAGGCGCCAGACACGAAACCGCGTCCGGATTGCGAAGGCAGCGCCGGGTTGTGGGGCGCATGGGGATCCCTTTTGCGGGCAGGTACCTAAACCTGCGCCTCGCTGCTCCCCGCGGAGCCCTGCTGTTCCGCCAGCGCCTCCGCTTTGGCCTTGGATGCTGCTGCGTGGCCCTTGTGGGATCCTCGCGTGGATCGCGGAGCTGGGAACACGTCTCCTGCGGCCATGCTGAGCGCGCAGGGCCTGGGGCGGGAGGACACGGGGGCAGGAGGACACCGGGAGCGGGAGGACACCGGGAACGCTGGTGCGGTGCTGCCACGGGTACCCTCCTGGATCGCGGTGGTGTGAATTGCGGGGCCGGGGAGACCCAGCGGTGTGGGAGGTGGAAGCGGGGGCAGCGCCGTGCTGGTCACACCTGTGCGGGGCTGGATCCCGTTCTCTTCCCCGGGTCAGGAGCACCGTGGGCGGCAGCCGGTGAGGATGCTCCGAGGCCCTTCCCTCTGCCTTTCCTTTTGCTCTTTCTCCCTTTACTCCGTGCTCTCCCCTCCCTCCAAGATGATATTTAATAGCCTGCTTACTAATTGCCACCCCTGCTAACGACGCGTGAGCTCAGCTGCCTCTTCCCGTTACCGCCCGGGGACAGGAGTCAGATGCAGCGATTCTGAGCGGGAGGGGCCTTGGACACCCCACGAGCCCGAGCCCGGAGCATCCCCGGGCAGGCAGGAGGCATCGGCAGGAGAATTCTGGTTCGGCAGCAAAGCCGGTGGCATCGGAGCGCTTCCAGCCGTCACCCGGGGAGGGGGGGAATGGGTGTTTGCAAACGTTGCCTCAGTTGTGTCAATGGCTGTAATTAAGGAATGAAGACGGCTGCACACCCCTAATTAAAGGGATTAAGAGCGAAAGCTGCCTCATTTCCCTGCAGAGGAGCCGGCCCCGGCGAGCGCGGCGGTGGGAGGTTGGTGCCGCTGCTCGGTTGCAGCCGGAGGGGCTGCGCGTTGGGCATCCTGTGGTGCCCAAAACGGGTCGCCCTCCTCCTGCTGCTGCTCCCGGCACTGCTCACTGTCCCAGATGGTGATGCTGGGGAGGGCAGCGGCGGCCTCGCGCTCTGCATCGCGGCTGCCTTTCGCGGGGGATCCCAGCGTGGCCCTGCGAGGGCTCGCGCCGCCCTCCGCGCGGGCAGGCCCCTTCCTTCGGGCCCTGTTCGCTTTAATCTCGTCTTTGAGCGCCCATGTGGGAAAAGCGGATAAGCGGCGGCTCCTTTTCCAAGCAAAGAGATCTGGCAATCAGCTTAGGGCGTGCTGGCCCCGCACCTCTAAATACCCCCGGGGTTTGCGGGCGGCCCCAGGCGCTGGAGGCTGGAGCCTGCCAGGTCCACGTGGCTCCTGATTGCGGCTTTGCTTTGGGAACAGCCGAGGGGAAAGGGGGAAGAAAGAAAAAAGGAAGTGTATTTTGCTTGAAAATCTCTTAAGGAAGGAAAATGAGCCCTGTTATGTTAAACCTTGAGTGTAAATGAGGCACAGTGCGAGTAAACACATCTGTGTTCAGGCAGGGATGAAAAAAAGAGCCCTTATGAATAATGCATGGCAGGAATCCTCGCGCCGTTGAGCGCAGTCTGTTCCCTCCTTCTGTTTGGCTGTTGCTTGAGCAGGTCCCAAGGTGCTGGACCACGCGGCTGCACAGGGGCCTGGCGCATCCCGCGGGAAGCGGAGACGGGAGGATCCGTGTCCCTTGTGTCCCTCGACCTATTTTATTTGGGTCTTCTCAGCTCGCTGCGTTCGCACGGGGGCTGCGGCCCTGCATGGGGCTAGCGCAGGCGCCAGCGATCCCCGCTCGGGACCTTCCAAGGCAGCAAGTGCCTTCTCGTCTCTCTCTATTTCGGATCAACCTGGTCCGAGTTCAAGTGCATTTTCCCAGCAGGTCCCGCGTGGGCGGCCCTTCCAAAGCAATTGCTCCCGACAGCGCTCGAGCGCCGAGCACGCGCTTCCCTTCACGTTCCGCTGCTTCGCGGATGAGCGAGAGCCCAGAAATTCCCTCCTGACGTCTAGGCCTGCAGCAGCCGCGAGGCTTTTTGAGGATACGCGCGCTCTTCCCGGCCGCGATGCACTTACTCCGCTTAGTTCGGGTCATTTTATAAGCCCAGCCTGCGATTTGGCATAAATGCTTTGCTCTCGGCAGATGGTGAGCTACTATTTTTTACCCTCATTTAAATAGGAAAGCTGCACGGCTCCGGGATGAGGGCTGCGGCCCCGCGCACTAGATTACCAGGGCTGCTCTGGCGGGAATTAAATCCGGGCCGTTACGAGGGGCCATCTGGGCGCTGGGGCGGCAGAGCCCCCAGCGGCGCCCGCGGCCCGTCCTGCCCGTCGGGGCGGCCACGGCCGCTGCCCCTTGGCTGCCAGCGCGGGAGGGCACGAGGGAGTCACCAAATGATGCGGGTGTTGACCGTCCCTCTGAAGAAACATGTTAGATTAATTGGGAGAAGCCAATTAAAAAAAAAGTCCCCAAATGACCCCGTTTGTCCCGCAGCCCTTTAGCAGTTCTTGCAAGGTGCTGGTGCTGTACTCTGTTTTCATATTTGTTGAATTTCTAGAGAGACCAAATGAGATGTTTGTTTTAGTGCATGTGAATTTCTTTCTTTATTTTTTTGATAATTTGGCTCTCCGCGTGCTTGTTCAGGCACAGTGAGATGTTCAGGACTCAGCGCTGGTGGCTGCTGTCCTCCCTGTCCCACTGGGGCTTTCCTGCAAGGCCCCGCTTCTGAAAACCACCCTGCTTCGGCTGTTTATTTTCGCCGTTTGAGAACAATTTCCTCAGTGAATTGTGCGCTGCTTGCACATGTTCCAGAAGAGGAAAAGATGTGTTCGGTAAAAACGCGTGGGTTTTGCAGCTATTAGATCTTTTGCTTATTTTTAGCTGAGATCTTTCTTGCCGTCTTGGACACCTCATGCTCTGCCGCGCGTTTCTGGGTGTGACAGTCGGGCCGGCTGGTCCAGGGCGCGATTGGGGTTCTCCCCAGAAACGCGCGTGTTCCCAGAAACACTTGCAGGGGACAAAACTGAAACATTGGAAATGAAGTCAGGTATGGAACGAGCCATTAACCTTCTCTTGGAGAGGCCTTGGAAGCAGGAATATGTTATCGTAGTACTGGGTGCAGGAATAAGCGTGTGGCGCTGCTCTTTACTTGCCTAAATAAAAGCCTGACGCTCTCTAGCAGGTAAGAGACAGCCGCAGATGTGCACGTGAATAAGGTTTTTTTAAGCCACTTGTCCCAAGACAACCCGAACAGCAGCATTTGTGTTTTCGGAGAGCTAGTAACATGTTGCTTCATGACAACCCTCTGCAAATGCAAAGGAGAAGTTCATGGCTTTGGATGCTCAGTGGCTGTTCCTGTCCCACGCGTGGCCGAGTCTTCTGAAGCTCCGTGCTCTTCCCACGGGCTTTTCCCTGCGTTTTTCCTAGCACGGGAGCGGATGGCCCCAGTGCTGCGCGAGCTCAGCCCGCTGGCAAGCACCCGCCTCTGTCGCGAACATTTCCACGTCCCCAGGCCCGTGAACGCGCTCCCGGCTCCCGTGTGCCCTTGCAAACATGTTTATCCCGAATAAACCCGGTGGGATGGGACTGGAAAGCAGAGCGATGGCTCCCTGCTTATCGCAGGGCTCATCCCGCACCACTTTCCTTGGAGGAAAGGGAATGATGGGCAGCATTGGCAGGCGAATCCCGCATGCTCCGTGGTCCCTGCTAAACCAGTGGTAACCCCAGCCTGGAGCCGGGCAGTGATTCCTCGGAGCGCTCCGCATTTTGGGATGCCCGTTGGGTGCACTTCGAGCCCCAGGAGCACTCCGCATTTTGGGATGCCCGTTGGGTGCACTTTGAGCCCCTTCCGTGCCTGGCATTTAGCCCTTGTACCTGGCATTTAGTTTGGTTGAATTTGCAGTAGCTCTTAGTTTCCCTGGGATTTTCCATGCAAAATGCAAACTCTTGCGAGACTTCCTGGGTGACCATGCAAACGGGCCTTGCCGGTGCCATGAACTCTGTGCGCCTGGAACGGGGCTTTCGCTGGTGCCCCCCAAGCCATGGGTCCTGCAGGAGCGTCCTGCAGCTTGCTGGGAATGGCCAGGAAACCCCACTGCAAAACCAAGGAAAATTGCATTTCTAGAGAAGTTCAATGAGGAAAGATCCCCTATGCCGCTTCCTAAGGTTTTAACCACAACCTTAGGAATAAGAGAAACCTTTGCGTTAAATGCACTGAAATAGGACTTAAAGCTTGGAAGGCTTCTACCTTTTAAGCACTCCGGTTATTTTGGCAGTTGGTGTGAGCCAGGTTAAGAGTAAAGGTGCTGAATGCAATAAACCATAGGAGGTGGCATCTTAAAATGCCTCTTAAAATGCAGCCTGCTTCCGAGCGCGTGTTTACATGGGAGATTCGGGCTGGGGATTGGAGCTATTGGATTATGTGCTATTTGCTCGGTGTAAGCAGCGGCAATTTATTGCAGCAAATATATGTGATGCAACGCCCAAAGATTAGTTCTATCCTCTCTAAAGCGTGATTATTTGGGGTCCTTTTTATACCGTAAATAGATACTCTGCTCATGTGATTCCCATGTTTTTGTGTCAACAGCCCAGGCTGCAGTTGAAGCACGGGCTGCATCCGCTTAACAAAACGAAGCCCAAAGAAACCTGCTCTCCACGATGGGGACCAGCTTTTTTGTGTGGATTTTTTTGGGGTTTGGCTGTGCAATGCGAAGCCCTCTGTACTGCCAGCTCTTTCCCTTTGCCAAGTCTCGTTTCCACCCTTTTAGCCTTTAGCTCCTGTCAGGACGTAGGTTCCTCCAAGGGGAGAGCTGCCGCCCCCATGGGCCACGCGGGAGGACGGAGGGCGCCACGTTTGGTGCCGCCTTCGGCGCCACGTTTGGTGCCACGTTCGGTGCCGCATTCAGTGCCGCCCGGGCCACGGAGGGGAGTCAGCGTCCTGCAGACGGGAAGGCGCGTGAGCAGGGGTGCATCAAGCTGGTTGTGTCCAAGCAAACAGAACCGCAGCAGAATAAGCGATTGCCCCGTGGGTCACTTTGCAGGACAGGGTTGCGGCTGGGGAACGCGGGGCGCAAGCGCACGGGGCTTGGCTCGAGCCACTTTGTGCGCTCGCGAATGGTGCGGGAAGCCTGGTCTGACGCGTTGGGCACCTCCCTTGCAGCGGCATCATGACCACAGAGAAGAGCTCGGCGGCAGACACCGAGGAGCGGGAGCAGCAGCGGGCGCAGGAGGCTGAGGCCGCGGCGGAGGCGCAGAGCCCGGCCGGGCAGACGCCGGCGGCGCCCGAGGAGCCGGGCAGGAAGGAGCGTCGCGCGTCCGAGGGCCGCGGCCTCTCCCGCCTCCTCTCCTCCTTCCTGCGGAGACCCAAGTCGCAGGTGTCCGAAGAGGAGGCCGATGGCCCCAAGGAGGGCGAGGGGGAGCGTAAGGAGCCGGCCGTAGCAGCGGGCGCCGACGAGGAGCTGCTGGTGAAGGCCCCCATCGCGGCGCCCGAGCCCGAGCTCAAGACCGACCCGTCGCTGGATCTGCACTCGCTGAGCAGCGCGGAGACACAGGTAACCCCTGCCCTTCCCTGCCTGCACGTCTCCTTTAGCCAGAACCCTGACACAAAAGCCCCTGGGATGCTGGAAGGGCTAAAAGAGCTTTGCAAAAGCGGTGCGGCTTAGTGGAGTTCTCACTTTGGTTTTCCTGTATCAGCCCATACTACAAAGTCCTTTCCCCTGCAATCCTAATAATACATCACAGCATCATATAAATTGCCCAGGAGCCCTAAGGATGCTCTGCTGAGGCCCAGGAGCTCGTGTTAGAGCCAGGGTTTGGAGTCATAGCTTACAACAGGGAAGTTGCTTTAGTTCTCATTTGGATATCCCCCATGCGCCCAGAGCAAGGGCAGCCATGGAGAGTGGGGATTCCTAAAGAAAGGGAGTTTGGAAAAGGGTTTCCTGAACTTCAAGGGGTGTCACTATAGCAGATCAGGACTTGGACGTCTGTTCAGCCCGGGCTGCTGCCAAATGCAGCTATTCTTTGCTCACACACTGGATTTCTCTGCCGGTTGTGGGCTGAACCCAGCTCTGAGGAGTTTTCTGACTTGCAGTGTTTGAGCTCAGGAGCCCACGAGAGGCTCCTGCCCCTTCCCTGAGCGGCCTGCTGAAGTCCTCATGGGATGGTGGTGAGATCTGGGGTTGTTTCGCAGTGATTCCCAGTGTTTCCAAGGGTCCAGGGAGGTGCTGCATGTCAGGGAGGTGCAGGCTCTAGGTTCCCTCTGCCTTTTGGAGGAAATCAGCAACTTCAGGTGCTGCTTACAAATTTTATCCACTAAAATTCATGAAGTTCATGAAGTTATAAAGAGGGCAGTAGGAAACTTGTTTATTTTTTTCTTTTTCCCAAGTTTATGAACCTTCCGAAAACATGGGGTAACTTCTGCTAGTGTGTTTTACCTGTGTGGGCTGGGATTAGCAGAACGGGGAAGAATTGGAAATCCTCCTGTAATTTCAGCCCGGAAGGAAGCTGTGTCCTCAAGGCGGGTGAATGTTTTTTTTCCCTGTTTAACTTGGTTTTCCCGTTCCTTGTGGTCTGTGTGACCATGCGCGGAGCGAGGCCCTGCCGCCCTCCTCAGCCTGCTCGCTCTGGGCGAAGCACTTGTTGTTTTTAGTTCTTCTTTCAGCCTGACGCCGGTGGCTTTTTGAACTGTGGCACTCGGCAGATATTTGTGCTGCGCAAGCGTTTGTGGCGCTGCCTGTGTGATAACTGCTGACGGCCGCACTGCGAGCTGTGCCCGAATCCCCCCCTCCGATGATCCCGGCCCTGCTGGAACATCGGTCAGCAGCTCGTGGACATTATTCAGCTTGGAAATACTGGAGCTGCCTCTGTGCATTGCATGAGATGCCATGGGGTGAATTAAGCTCACGGGAGGATGAAAATAAGGGGCTTTGCTCCCCTTTTCCTGCCCCCAAATTGCATCTCTCTCTGCTGCTTTGATGAATTCAAGTGGCTTCTAAAATGCTTCAGTGGGCGCAGGGAGAGGGCGTGTAACGAGCACGGGAGCTGCCAGGTCAGCTCAGAGGGCTGGGAAACCTCAGCACCGAATTCCCTTTTAATTCCTGTGTCACCAGCCGGAATTGCAGAGCGTGGATCAGAGCGGGTCTTCCGGGCACGCGGGAGCAACTGGGGTTTTGTGGCTGATTTGCTGGGCCCTCGCCTAGGAGGGAAGCCTCGCTGTGCATCAGCATTAAGGGGGTGCAAATTTGCATATCTCATCAGCCCTAATTTCTCTAATCGACCCTGTTTTCTTACATCCTTTATTAAATAAGCAGCCGAGTGACCTGAAGGGCTCTTCCCCTTCCAAACCCGCGTCAGTCAGAGTCTCAGAGGTGCCGTTGCTGGTCCCAGGCTGCGTGTTCAGGGCAGCCGACCCGTGTTTGGGGCAGGTTGCCGCGGCCTCGCGCTGCCCGTTTCACGTGATGCTGCTTTGTCTGGCCCGTGTAAATGCCAACGTGGCTCTGCTGGGGATTTCAGCCCGCGCAGGAGGACAGAAGGGACGAGCAGGACCCCGACAGCAAAGACCTCCACGGCAAGGAGGAAGGGGACGTGAAGGACGAGGGCGCCAAGCCCGAGCCCAGGAAGGAGACTCCGGAGCCAAAAGCAGACAAGGATTTGAAAGCTACCCAGAGAGCTGTGAAACGACACAGAAACATGTACTGCAAAGTTGTCCTGCTGGATGACACCATCTTTGAGTGTTCTATGGATGTAAGTACATTCGGGGTTTCTTTTTCTCCTCGTTTCCTTACCCCTTCTCCTTCCCTGGAAAAACTGTGCATCACAAACTCTGCTTTGCTCCCAGTGCCTGACACGACCGCCTTCGTTGCAGAAAATCTCACTTTAAGCCGTAATAACTGTGTGTTGCAAAACCTCTGGGTGCCCAGGGACCTTTCTTTAGGGTTTCTCTGCGATTTCCACAGTACCTTGCTGTGCAAGGCAGGGGGAACTCTACAAAATACGATGTTGCGTGTCTCAGTCTGACCCCGGAGTAGAACTTAGGTTTTTTATGTCTGTCTGAGATTGTCTGAATGTCTTTCATTTGATTAAAACCTGCTGCCGGGTTGATTTGTGCTTTTTGCTTCACCTGGGGTACCTTGGCTTTTCGTGTTCCTGGCTAACGTGACTCCTGTGGCTTGGATGTTTTTAAAAAAGAAGCTACGTTTAGCTCGCTGTTGAATATATTTGCAGTAAACAACTGTAAATCATCATGTTGACTTAACCACGCTGCAAAGCGCTCCATCAGAGACCTTCCCTGCTGCTTTGCCCGGAGCGTTCTCTCCCTGGACGGCCTTGCTGTCAGGGCAGTACAAAGCCAGTAGAAATCCCCATTTCGGGATGGAAGGACCTGCCCGGAATATTGATAACCTGGTGGTTCTGCCTGCTCCGTTGGCTCTGTTTTCGCCCCGTCCCAGCAGCTAAGCAGGCGCCAAGCGGGTATCTGGGCCGTGGCGTGCTGGGCTCCTTAGAGGAGTCACCTTGGGTGATCCTGGGCAAGTAGGTCAGTTTGTGTAACAGCCTCGCTGCTGTCGTGCCGGGATCAGCGGGGCTTTTCCGCCGGGATCAGCCAGCAATCCTCGCTCGCGCTGCGGATTTCTCTCGCAGCCCCCCGCGTGCCGCCCCATAACTGGTGGGGCGGCGCCGCCAGGCCTGTGAGCAGGGCCGCTCTGTGGGGCTGAGCGGGTGCATTTGCCAGCTGCTCATCTCTAGGTGCTGCAGTGATGTCCCTGGGTGACACTAGGCTCCAAGGACAGGGGGCCGGGGCGGGCTGGTGGCCTCGAGGACAAGTGCCCTGTTCAAGGGCAAACCCTCTGCAGCCTCCATCCAGCTGGGCGCCAGGGCAGGTTTTGCTTTGCTGTGTGTCCCCTGAGGTCCTTGCAGGGGATGTGTGCAGCATGCTGGGTCTAGGCTTGCAGGACGCTCAACGCTCCCTGCTAAAAACCTGGAATAAAGTGAGGCCGTGGGATCGCAGAGCATTTCCAGCAGATCTCCTGGAAGGAGGGATGCAGCGCATTAGGGAAGCTTCTGGTTGGATCAGCGCTTGCTCCTTGGCTCTGCGGCGGAGGGAGCTGCTCGGGTTGCCATAGCTTTGTGCCTCGGGGCCGTTTTCCCTGTGCTTTGCACTACAAGGGTGTCTGCTCCTGCGCTCACAGCTGCGGGGTTTGGGGGGAAGGAAAGCAGCAGGCAGGAGTGCTCAAAGAGTGTTGCTCGAGGCAGGAGCCAAGCAGGAGGCAGAGCTGGAGAGACGGATTTCATCAAATGGAGGAAAGGGTTAGGGAAAAGCCGGTGCTTTGTTCCGAGCTGCTGTTCCTCCATGGAAGGGGGACGGTTTTGGTTCGTTCCCTCTCCTTTCCCCCAGCCTCAAGCAGTGCGGACAGCAGAGAGCAGCCCGTCCCATGGGGTTTCTATGGGGTTTCTTTTGTCTCTGCAGAAACATGCCAAAGGGCAGGATCTGCTTAAGAAGGTCTGCGACCACCTCAACCTCCTGGAGGAAGACTACTTCGGCCTGGCCATATGGGACACGCCAACCATCAGGGTAAGGAGCTCCCTGTGCTGTGCTCTGTGCCCGAGGGCGTCGCTTTGATTGTGATGCCCTCGTCCCCACGAAGGATGGGATTAGGGTATCATCGAGGTAGGGAAATGGTGGATAAATGACTATGGCAGTGAGCTGCATGAGCTTGGATCTTCACCTGGAAAAAATTGATTAGAGGTGTTTGCTGCAAAGCGATGTCATTAAATTGCGAAGATTAAATAGGATGCAAGATAAGATTCTCTCGCTTGAGGAAAATGAACATTTTTTATTTTGTACTGAGCCTTCACGGGTAAACCAGCTGCCGCTAAGGGAGAAGGACTGAGTGGAGGCAGCTGCAAAGCCCTTCGTGCTCTGTGGTCGCTGCTCGCCCGAGGCTCGGGGCTGAGCAGCCGGCAGAGCCACCCTGCTCTGGGGTCAGCAGTGCAGGAATCGCTGGGCACATCTGAAACACTCGTGTAAGGCACAAGCAAATGTGCATCGTGGGCTGCCAAGGGCCTTGCTGTTACTCTCTCTTCCCTCTCTGGCTCGTGGCTCCTCTGCTGCCCACTTTGCACAGCAAATCCCAGCCTTTGAATTCAGGCAGGGTTTGCTTTCCCCTTGGTAGCTTGCCCCTCCAGTCCAACATAGGCAGACGTTGCTGTTCTTAAGAACAGCTCCAGCTTGTTCACTGGACGAGGTTGTTCTTGGCATGGGTGTGGAGCAAAACTCACAATTCCCTGCTGTGGAAGTGCGGATCTGGGGGTTTGGGGTGAGGTTTTGCCCTGCGAAAAGGCACATGCAGCTTTTCCTACCGAAACTTGTCCTGCTGTGGTTTTGCTCTGAGGTCTTTGCTTGGGTAGACTCGAGCAGTATCTTATCTCTTAAACCCTTGGATACGCTCCGAGTGCCTGACAGGTAATTGCTGCGGCTCTGTGTAATGACGCCAGCCCCAGGAACGTCGAGTTGAAATAAGGGGCCCCCTTCGCTGCCCAACTGCGCCCGTCCCCGTCTGCTGGTTGCGTTTCACATGCAGCAACCGCCCGTGAACCAGGACACTGCAGCTAAGAGCTGTTCAGCACCAGAAGACTTAATAATCGCAAGGAGGCACTTTTAATACACAGCTAAATACGTGGTGCTGTTTGTCCAGGTGGAGCCACCGGCTGCGCGAGGGTTTAATTCCAAGCGAACTGCCCCTGTTTGAAGTCTCTGGTTTGTTCTGATGGGGGGAATCTCCCCCCTCTTCATTTTTTTTTTCTTCTTTAATCCTTCTGGTTACGTTTCATTGAACCTCTAAATCTCAATTGCCATCTCTCTGCTGCGTGAGCTTCAAAAACGAGCCGACCCTACGGTGCGGATTCACCGGGAGAGATGATGGGAATGGGAATGGGGAATGGAGGGACGAGCCCCTGTGCTCCGCCTGCGGCAGTGCCGGGGGAGAAGCTCCTAGCCATGGTGGTTTTCGCCCGTTATAGGGATCAAATATTCCTGAGGATGCATCCGATCTGGGTTGCTTCCTCTTGCTTGGTGCTATGGCAGCGGGTAAAAGCACTGGGCATCCCTGCATCCATCATCATCCGCCGGATTAGGCAGTGGGATGGGAGCCACAACTGCGTGACTGCCCCTGGGGTGCCACAACCGGCCCTTTAGGTCATTAAAACCGGAGCTCTGGGCAGCAGGTCCTGGGGATCCTGCTCCTGAGCGGTGCAAGGGTGGGGATCGGGTGCCCGAATAGGAGCAGACGTCCTGCTGCGGCACTGGGCTGGGTAAGCGCCCCTGGGCCGGGCGAGCTGCAGCAGCTTCTGAGACGGGGCCATTTTTTTCTTTTAATAATAGTGCAAATGGGATCTGGTAGTGCAGAATATGCTCTGCACGGGTCACTTTGCTTGGAAGCTGCTACCGTAATGCTAGGAGCCAGCATCGAGTCTTTCCTTTGATTTGTTTCTACTCCTTAAAGAGCATCCATGTGGTTTCGTGTAATCCTTGCTTGTATGAAATGCTGAATTAATAGGATCACCTGAAGGGAGAAAACCTAAGCAAAAGCATATTCCTGTGCTCCATTCCTACAATGCTCTAGGTAAAGGATCGCAAATTCCCCCACTGAGGCTGCAGACCGGAGTACAAATTTGCACAACGCCAATATCGTGTTTCCATGGCCGCGGCAGTGTCACGCGTCGCCTTCGCGGTATTTTTAGCAAGTTGCCGTTTGCTTTGGTGTTTCTGAAACGTCTGTTAAACTGCCAATGTTTTTATCCTCTTCCAGACGTGGCTGGATCCTGCCAAAGAAATAAAAAAGCAGGTTCATGGTAAGTGGAGCACATTTATCCTGCTGGTGTCCGTGCGGTTCCCTCCCCTTCCCGCCCCCATTCCTGAAGGCAGACGGTCTTGGCGAGCGAGGCAGAACCCAGGGATCACGGAGAGTTCAGGCGCGGGTGTCTGGCGGGATCAGCACAAGTTCAAGCAGTTTGTGCATCCTTCCTTTTTTTTTTTTTTAAGATGTAGTGATGCTCTAGACTTGGGAAGAACGGCGGCATTTCCTTGTAGGAAGACATAATTTGCTGCGTGTTCCGGCTATGGAAATCTCTGCTCTCCCTTCTGCTATATAGACGTGGAAATAAGATATTTGCTCCCTGTGGTAGCATAAAAAATAGGTGTCAGGGAACCGTTTCAATCTAAACGAGATTGGGAACCCCTGAGGTTATATATTGAAGTGAGGTTTTGTGGACTCTTCTCCTAATCAGGAAGCCAAGCAGAATGAGAATGATAAAGATATAATATACTCCAGTAATATCAGGACAAGTAGTGAAATAGTCTTTGTGAAGACAAGGGCAGTAAATATTTTAGAGGCTTTTATTTTCCACGAGGGAAAAGCCTAAGGACTGATTGCTTCAACAAAATAATGCCATTTTAGGTACACTTCTGGCAGGGCGCGCAGAATGCAATTTGTTGTTAAGTTACAAATTAGCACTTGGCCCAGGAGTGGGGGGAATTCGGGCTAGTAAGGCAGTTAAACTGGCAAGCTGCTTGATTGTACGAGCAGGGCCCTTGCTGATGCCAAGGCAGTCGGGCTCCTTGCACGGCAGCCCCTGCTACCTAAAATATTTTCTTAGAATAGCTTGCTTTGAGCTGCGTGTAACAAAAACAACCCAGCTGGCATTTGATCCCAGCGAGGCTGTTGCATAAGAACTAAATGCACGCGAGCTCCTTCCCCTTCCTCCCCGTTCAAGATCCGGGTAAATCTCTTTGCAAACGCACGAACATCTTGTGTGAGGCCAGAGCAGCGGGCGATTTGCAGGCGCCCAGACCCAAGCCTCACTGCAGGGCTCGGCCTGCAGGGCCGCTGTCTGGCACGACAGGGATGCATCTACGGCTCCATTTAAGTCTCATGTTTTTCCCGGGATCAGCTGTGCTGGGTTTAAGCTGCCAACACAACCCCCTTGTATGGGGCAATTGAGTGAATTAACACATCTGGTCCTTACAAGAAATTTGAAAATTGGGTCTTGAGTGATAAAGAGCCACCCATCCACCCCTCTGACCTCTCTTCATGAATCTTTTTTTTTCCATAGGTGATAAAATACTGAGTAATGCAGCCCCCTAGCAAATAGATTTTGTGTTTTCCACAAGTCATGTTGCCTTGCGAGTGTATTAGTCTGTCCTGCCTTGTCTTCTTGTGCTTACATCCTGATTCCTGGGAAAGGAAAGAACTAGCATCCTGCACCCTCTGCTGAGGCAGAGCTTGTGCTGTTGAAATCGGCTGACAGCCGAGTTCTGAAGGTTCAGTTGGAGGTTTTGAACACTTGCAGGGTTTAGTAAAGACTGATCAGCAGGAAGCTCTTGTACCCACGTGGGTTTTTCCCAAACTTGTCTTTGTCCTTACAGGAGGCCCCTGGGATTTCACCTTCAATGTCAAGTTTTATCCGCCGGATCCTGCCCAGCTCACAGAGGACATAACAAGGTGAACCACGTAGTAACCGTGCTGAGGGATGGTCACCAAAGCAGCCAGCGCTTTCAGGAAGCTGCCGGAACTGGTGGCCAAATAGAACATTGAATTGAAATAGAATTTGTTTTAATACACATGTGGTTTTCCTGGTGTGTCTGTGTTCATGTTGCTTGCAGCAGTAAGCTGTAAAGAACAGTTTTTTGTTGACTCTTGGGAACACATTTTGTAAGGTCACCTGTTTTCTGATAAACCTCGTTTTTCTCCTCTTTTCCTGCAGATATTACTTGTGTCTGCAGCTCAGACAAGACATCCTGACGGGGCGGCTGCCTTGTTCCTTTGCGACTTTGGCTCTGCTGGGGTCGTACACGGTCCAGTCCGAGCTGGGAGACTACGATCCCGACCTGCACAGCGCAGATTATATCACAGAATTTAAACTGGCCCCAAACCAGACTAAAGAGCTCGAAGAGAAGGTTGTGGAGCTTCATAAAACATACAGGTAAAGTGAAAGAAGCCACTTGAATAATGTGGGGATTTTTTTAGTGTTTTCCTCATCCCTGCTCTGTGCTTTTGCTTCCTTGCTGCACTATTATTTTTATTGGCATCGGGGCATTCATGAGACATGAATTTTCAGCTGTGAAAGGAAATCAGCTATTTGAAAAA
>VWPW01027169.1:0-17628 GCA_013389825.1 Crypturellus undulatus | reverse complement strand
CTTGCTTCACAGTTTTGTTGCCAGAAACTCCTGCTCCATCCCCTTGGATAGCCTGACAATAGTGGCAAGAAACCCCTGCTTGGCTGTGGAGTCACGTACCGGATTGCATTTTGGTTGCTTCTTGCTTCGTATCCCAAACACTCAAATATTTGCCTTTCCTTGTATCATCTCCTTGTAGAAATAAGAGATGGAAGAAGAAAGGCAAAACACTCTGAGCTCACCCATCTGTCCTCCACATCGCTGCAGGACTCATTAAAAGAGGGGAAATAATTAAAGAAGAAATAAATAAAAACCGTGCTGGTCCTGCTTGGCACTTTACTGTCTACTGATGTTTCCCTAAATCCTCTCTGCTCAGCTGTTAATTCTTGTCCTACAGTAGCTGGATCCAAAGGGATCCTTTCTGTTTTGGGTTTAGAGCATTATATAAAAGGAAAAAAGCAAAGCCAAATAAAAAAAAAAAGTCTGCAGTGGGAAGGAATGCAAAACAAGAGCTGACCTTTGCATGGCTCCTTAAGTGCTATAAAGAGGAGCGTTCCCTGAGGACTCATGGCACTTGTGGATGTGCTGGCCAGCACAGCGAGGGAGCCTGGGCTGCTTCCATGGTAAAACCTCCCTTTCCACATGGAGTTGCTTCAGCTTCCATTTGCTGATGCTCTGCTGCGATCGGGGTGACAACCAGGTGGGCACCACTTCCATCGCTCTTCTGGGCACCTGTCAAACATTTTTTTTCCTTTTATTTTTTTTAATGCTTTTTGAGGTTCTCATCCTACCCAGATGCTGCAAAATCCACAGCCCATAAGCATGGTGGCAAGGCTTAAATCCCATACACCTGAGCTTACGGGACCTCTGAATTAAACCCACAACAAAAACTCCCAACAAAGTCACTTCTATCAGCAGCATTTTCATTGCCCGTGTTTGCAGTGCTCAGGTACCAAAGGCCTAGTCAGAGCTTTAACTGGTTTGGATCTATAAGATCTACTAAATAAAGGTGCTGTTTAGCACCAGGTCTCAAATGAGCAGTGTCATCATCAACAGAGCCTTTAGTGGACCAACAATCAGGGCAAGAAAATGACCATCCTGCTGTTCCTCCTGGGAATCTCATTTCAGAGACCAACATTTGAGATTTTTGCATCATTGTGCACATTTGCAGAGTGAGATTGTTCAACTGCAAGTCATACAGACTTTGAGTCTTGGATTCTGCAAAAATGACATCTTATTAAAGAGGATGGATGCTTCAGCCTAGGAGCCAGGTGTTTTTTTTAGAGAAGTCCCAAAATGTCAATGTCCAGAAACATCTCCCTGGTACACGTAGACCAGCGATGAGCAACCACATTGGGAATGGTCCTTCCTGCTCCACTGAGCTGTTACGGTTGCAGCCTCGGGATGCCGCTCCGGGCGAGCATCCATGCAATGCAAGCCTCATCCTCATTCCCAAAGCAGGTTCCAGCCCGTGGAAAACAACCAGAGGCAGCTCCTTCCCCTTCTCTCTCCTCCTTTTCGCCCAGGAAGCCTACCCAAGACCCGGAGTTTTGCTCTAGGGAGGAAAGACAGGCCGGCAGGGGTTGCAAAGCAAAACAAAAGCGCGTTAATTCAGCGTGGAAGCGCTTTTGTCTCCCATTCCCTTCTTGTCAAGCGAGGAATGTGCTCCTCAGCCGTTCCTGCTCATGACTTATTTGTATTCGGAGCTCGTTTCTTGCATCGAGAGCCGCGCAGCCCTCCAGCTTGCCTGGGAAGCACATCATGATGTGGTCAGAAACCCAGCTCTCCAAATCCACCCCTGACCTTCAGCTACTCCAGAAACAGCTCGGGATGGATTTGCATTTTGCACGTGGCTTGGACAGACTCAGCTTCATTTTCTGCCTCTCTGCTTCCTCGGGGCAGAACTGTGATTTGTTTGGTAGATCAAATTAATGATGCCTCATAAAATTTCCCTTTTTGCCCCGATCTTCTTTCCCTTGGTATCCATCCTGACTGCTGATACATGGGCTGTTTTTAGCTCTTTTTCCCCCTTAAGCCTCTGACACTTGTGAGATGATGCTGATTGTGTATCCTTGTATTTGTAGTCCACCCCCTCTTTCCTCCACGTAACTTGTAAATCCCTTGATCCCAACCGGGTTTGACAGAGCGCTGAATCTCAGAGATGTTGCATTCCCACAAACATTTAAGTGTTTTTCCATCTGCATATTTATCCAGCAGTGGAGCACGCTCAAGACTGACGACTCAGGCTACGTCTGCATCATAAACTGACCCTTGTTGCAGCCTGTGCTGTGCCCTGGGGACATATTCAGCTGTCGTGAAAGTGGTGGATAAGGCAACCAGGGTCATTTTCAGGGCTAAAACTGGGAGAGATTTACAGCGTCTCCTTACCTGCTCAATCTCTGCATGGCAGCATTAACACAGTGATTTTGGGGTGCTGCTTCCTTGCTGTGGCTAAATGATCCAAGGCAGAAATTGTCTAAAGCAAGAGGCCTTGGAAAGCATCTTGGGGGGGATCTGGGGAGATAACTGTCCTGCACAGGGTGGTCTCAGTCTCCTGCTGGCATCGCATGCAACGCAAAGCCGGGAGCAAAGCGTTGCTGTTTGCTGAGCCATGAGCACAGAGCGGCCGATATCATTTGTCTCCGTGAACTAGTTATTAATTCTTGCAGCCGGGAGGGAATGAATTCTCATTTCCTTGGCAGGATCCGATTCTGGCAGATAATGAAAAGGCAGAAATGCCGCTGCTCCCGCGTTTGCAGAGCGCGCGGACCCCTCGCCAGATCCGGGGCTCTTCCCAACCATCTGCGGAGACGCTGAGGAAGCACCTGGCGTATGTGCAATCCCAGCTCGAGCTTCTGCTCTCGGCTTGGCTCATGCTCACATCGAGCTAGATTCGGTGGATGTTTTTTATTCTTTTTTTTAGAGGGAAAAAGAAGTAAGCCAAAAGAAAACCCAAACCTGTGTTCATTTATAAATCCCTACACCCTCCTGTGTGCGAACATCCAGAGTGCCATATAAATAAGTAAACATGGGAAGACTGTTTTAGTTCTCCTAGGATTTTATCCTCACCCACTGCTGAAAACCAGAGCATCTCCTGAATAAAATCAGTAGTCAGCACAGACTCCCGGCAGGCTTCAAGGAGGCTCCAGAGTTGCTCCTTTCCTGAGGGAAAAAGAAAAAATACATCAGCTTTGGGGGAGGGCTTTGGGATTGTATTAATTCAGTTTCTGTTAATTCTCCTCCTCCTTTTCCTTTTGCTTGGAGCTTATGGGAGAGGGAGGGTGGTGAGAAATGCCCCTGTCAGGTCAGTACCATGTACGGGGGCAACTGTAGGATGGATTTTGAAGAGATAGGAAAGCTCCTGGGGGAGTTAGGAGCCTGACATAGGTATAAAGCACTGGTCTCAATCACAGCACTGTTTTTAATTCCAGTTCCATCTAGGTCTCTGCTCACTGCTGGGAATCTCATGAACCCAGAAGGACAGGATAAAATTCAACATCAAGATCTTGCTCCTGCTGTAGTCATTGGAGATGCAGGGCCTGGATGACTCTGATGGCACTGGCACATGTATAGTTGCCTATACATTAATAGATGGACAGACCCAAGGGTCTCCAGTGGCTTTAGTAAGACCTCAGATACAGGGCACATTTTGGTTGCCTTTACTGCAGACACNCAACTGTAGGATGGATTTTGAAGAGATAGGAAAGCTCCTGGGGGAGTTAGGAGCCTCACATAGGTATAAAGCACTGGTCTCAATCACAGTACTGTTTTTAATTCCAGTTCCATCTAGGTCTCTGCTCACTGCTGGGAATCTCATGAACCCAGAAGGACAGGATAAAATTCAACATCAAGATCTTGCTCCTGCCGTAGTCATTGGAGATGCAGGACTCTTCTGATACCCGGGTGATTCCGATGGCGCTGGCACGTGTAGCTGTCCACACATTAGTAGAAGGACAGACCCAAGGTTCTCCAGGGGCTTTAATAAGACCTCAAATACAGGGCACGCTTTGGTTGCCTTTATTGCAGACACCAAAATACCATATCTGAATATAAAATCATTCAAACCCCAGGCACAGGATTCATTACCTAACACCAGTGCCATTCCAGATGAACGTGGACTAGCAGGACACAGCACACAGACCACAAATATCCCATAGGCCAAAACCGAAGAATCGCTGGAGCTTGCAGCCTAATCCCATCCCTGTCCATCCATCCTTGTCTCTTTGCTGTTGGAGCTATTCAGAGCTCCCCTGCTAATTGGGAGAGTTCAAAAGCTCCATTACTGTGATTCCGAACCACCCCCCTGCCACATTCCTTTGGGGAATTTGGAGTTGCTAGGACACTCACGGGGCCATCTAAGCCAAGGCAGGAAAGCTGCCCAGCCGAAAGGAGAGGAGTGAAAAACAGAGATTGTCCATGTCGAAACGGATCGGGTAGGAGAAACCTTCCCGGTTTTGCAAACAGCATTTTAAAGGATCATGGATTTTGCCAGCACCTTTGAAGGTGGAGGCAGGATATGAGCATTCCTAGAAGATTAGATATTGCTTCTCTGCCTGTAGAGATGAAAAGAAAAAAAAAAGGCAGAGAATTGACTAAAAGGATTTCTGAATCTCCAGCAACCTTTGAAAAGTGGTGTTTGATCAGGAGAAAAGCAAAGAAGCTCTGTGCTGAGGGTGAATTTTTACAGGCTTCAGGTTTGCATCTCACCTCTGCTAGGCTTCTTTCACCCATTCCCACAAGACCCTTAGATAACCCCCAAATCCTCATTTCTTCTTCCTGAGTCCCTTGGTTATCCAGGTGCAATGGTCCCGCTTGGTCCTCATTGCCTTCCCCCATCTCCCACCCTCTGGCTGCAGTTTCAACACGTCTTGGCCTTGTTTAGAGCTGAGCAGGAGGATATAAGCTGGTTGCTGGATTTCTGCTCATAACAGACCCTTCCTTCAGAGACAGTGGTAATGCAACTCCTCCTCTCCAGCCAACAACCATTTTTGACCAAAATGTGATTTTTTTGAGACCTGCTCCTTACCTGACACGTAGCTGTGATTTGCCGACATATTTCAAGATGATTAATCTCACAGACCAGCATAAGTCTGCACGGTCATGTAAGCCTCTTTCTCTAGGAAACCCAACAAAACGGCATTTCAGAGGCTTTGGTTGGCTCTTGGCTGACGTGAGGTTTTATTTCTTCCAAATGTTACTATGTAAACATTAATCAGCCCAAATTATTCAAATCACAACTGACGAGCATGGAAGCAGCCTAGGCGTTAATGAGGAAGCAAAGTGAACAGATTGGCGGAGCAGAAAGTGTCCTTTGGCTGGAGGTCAGTGGCTCACATCCAATATATGCAACTCATAGCTCTGCCTTGCACCAGGTGAACTTGGAAGGATACTTGGGTGAATACTGTAAAATGAGGAAGGATGTGAAGGTTTAAGTCTATGCTTCCAGGCTCCCTGTGCAATTCATGGCTATTTTATCCCATTTCCCAAGCCAGCTAAGCTGCCAAGTACTCCTGTTGTGGAATAAGCATCCTTTAGGGCAGACTGCTGTGGACGGAGCCTTTTGCCTGGAGACAAAACAATTTGCTGTCTTTTGCACTGATGGGTCTTCATTTTAAGACCTGACAGAGATGGTTGACTGCATCTGAATGGGGAGAAGAGGCTGTGGGGCTGCACGCCCCCATGATCAAGCCAGAGTGGTTAGAAGGTGCCTTGCCTTCAGCTCCAGCACAGATGTGATGGGGCAAGACTCATGCCCTACCATGGGGCCTGATGCAGCTCTGGGTCACCTCTGAAAGGAAAAAATGATTGAAGAGGTGGGTCAATGTGCTAGTTCATCTGTACCAAGGAGGATACAGACCTCCAAAGTCCACGTCTAAAGGCCACGACATCAGAGCACATTTCATAGAGCAAATCTGGGTGTACCAGGGAGGACGTGCCAGCATGTGGGCATTCATTGCCTCCCCAGGTTGTCTCTACAGAGCTCCAGAGATCAAAATCTACATATCAAAAAAGAGAGAAAAGGCCTTCATCCCAAGTCAAAGCTTTAATGCCCATAACCATGCCCTTGTTGGCCTCCAAGCACCAAACCATGGCATCTTACACAGGTTTTGGTAGCCACCTTATATGCAGCACGTTGCTATCTACACCCCATGCAAAGATTATAGATGAGACCAGCAAGCAACATACTTAGAAAAGGACAGTTGTGACAGAAAATTGTTATTTTAGCCTTCAGTTCACACTCCTCTGAGCCCTTACCAAGTTGAAGCCCATCAGTAAAACCACACTCATGTTCGAGGTGTAGGGCTATAGGAGCTCCTTTTCAGATGGGGGCCTCTTCAGATTCAGCATATTGGAGCAATTTTCAAAAAACAGAGCAGGTGTTATGTGCAAAAAGAGTAAGACAGACTCTGAGCTTGGATGAAATGACGTTGTCCCACGGAGAGCTGCTCATCTATGGTGAAAACCAGACAGAAATCACCTGCATTCAGTATGTCATCCAACTGCAGGATATACTAAAGCAGGAAACCATCAAATTAGCCCTTGAAGTTGGTGTTTAAACTACCCTGGAAAATATCCCAGACATTAAACACTTGGAGCTGCTAGAATAAGGTCAGAATAAGACAAATGATATCTGGGAAGGAAAAGAATGAACTCATCAATCTTCACGTGTCAGGAAGGACTATTTTAAAACCTTCAAGGGAAAGAATTCTCCATTTGGCCAGAGCATTGAGGTACACTGAAAATTATTGAATTATTGGCTTTCTCTCTCTTTTTGTTCTCTTTCTAGTCCAATTTTCTACCTCTCTGGCCTAGAAACATGGAAAGGACGTTAACTTGTTTTCTACCCATTCAGGTTGTTAAGGTGCAGTAAGGTTTTGTAGGCATTAGTGCTACGGACACAAAGCTGTTCCCTTCCTATCCAGTGCTTAAGCACAGATTGGGCTGGCAAAACCGTGGAACATCTTCCTGAAGGATGTTGTTGCTGCCAGAAATAGTCATGGACTCAATGGGAGTCCATGATAAATCCATGAAAGTGAAATTCAGCAGTGGTGAGTTAATATACAGAAACCACAGGGGAGTTCAGGAAGATGCTGAGCCATAGGATGAATCTGGAAGAAGTTTTAGGGTGAAGGATTATTTAAGTTTGCCTTATTTTTATACTATTCCCTAAGCATCATCTTCTAGATGTTGCTGCAGACAAGATATGGAGAGAATAACCCATGAGGGCTGGTCTTATGCCTGTAGGTAAAATTTTGCAACTCTAACCCATCTGGTTTTGCACATCCCTCTCCAACAGAGAAATTTGTGCTCTTGGGTCTCTGGATTCATGCAATGCAGACCCCTACTCTTTACATTTTGTCCTGCTGTCATTAAAAGAGTTTGGTATTTGGGGACAATTTGTCCCCCAAAAAAAGGAGAGAGGCCTGAGGTAGCTTCCACTTGGCTCCAGCTTCCTCCTGAGAGGAGACCAGACTGGTGGGGTTTGTCCATGTTACCCAGAGACTCCCAGATCAGATCTTCATAGTTCAAGGGAAGGAAACATGAGAGCCCCAACCGCAAATGCAACTACTTGATTCAGAGATGTCTATACTGTGATCTGAGCAGATACCTGTAACAGAGCTAAAATGGGATTGGGAATTATATTTCTACCCCCAGCATGTCCTTGATTAATGTCTAAATATCTGAGTTATTTAATTTTGCATTGACTTTCAGGCGTCTTTCAGGTAGGAAGCAAGAAGTGCAGGGGGCTTGTGCGGAATTTATGCCATCTGTGCACAGGCCCTGCATCATATTGTGCTACGTGTTGGGTTTCTGAACACCAGAGATCAGAGCATTGGCAGATTTATTACCTGCCCCCCAGCTCACTTCACCTGGAGACAGCTCTGGAGTGACAGAATTAGCATCACGGATCCATTACGCAGGCGAGATGGAGGAGGAGGAGAGAAAATGACCCGTGAGGGCTGCAGCAGGAGCAGCTCCTGCATTTCCCAAGCAGATGGAGAGTGGAGGGGTCTCAGCACTGAGCCCTGGCACCACATGTGTAACTTGCTGCCTGCCACCAGCCCTGGTTTTCAGCTTGTCCTTGCCCCAAAATCAGATATTCTGAATTACTTTTATCAGCTGTGGAAACTTGGCTCTGGGGATGGCAGTTCTGCACAGAGCTGGTTTTGTCTGCTTTCACCCGTGAAACCATTTACGTGACTTGGCCCTTTGCTAAATCCTGATGGCGCATTTTACTGGAAATCCCCGGGGAAACGTGTTCGTCCTTCACTGTGGGATGTGCAGAGCAGCCTCGCACGTTGCCAGCTTCCCTCACGAACCAACCACTACTGTTAACAAGAGGAATAAGACGTCAGCATCTTCTGCTCCTCTTGGAGATGGGGTAACCCCAATTTAGCCATCCCCTGCTTGGCTGGGTGGGCATCTCCTCTGCTTTTTATGGTATGATGCTGAAGCCAGGAGAACAGCAGCAACATAAGACAACATCCCAGCAGCTCTCCTGAGCCCAGCTCCCAATGAGACTGATTTCAGCAGGGGCATTTGGCCCCCAGATCCTCATCTGAAAGTAGAGGCTGTCAGGAAGCAGAGACCTACCCGCTAGAGGACATTTCTTGCCTGTTGAAATGCCAAGGCTGCAAAACTTATCACCCCAAAAACCTGAACCTTGGCTGTATTAAAAGGAAAGAAAACAAACAGAAAGGACTGTTGTTCTCCATTCCAAGGAGATGCATCCCAGGCCACATTGCTAAGCCTGGCCAGCACACAGACCTCTCGCAGAAGGACCACCTTTTCTCTCACAGCCTGTACAACCAATGCTTGAGAAGTAGTTGCTGTTCCTAGTCTCTCCCCATCCCCTATTACTACTAATCCTCTTCCTTCCAGATTTGGGGTTAAAAGTACCTACTTATGTAAGCTTTTCAGCCAACCCAGGTCATGCTGACCATGTCCCTCTAGGATGCAGCTCTGCATTTGCCTGGAGGTGGGAGGTCACCATCAGTGGGTGATATCTGGGTGCTCTAGGAGTGATGAGTCCTCCTCACAACCCTTAGGGCCTCAGGCCTACCCAATGGTCCTGTGCCAGCCCAAGGCAAAAGTCCTATGAAGGACAACACTGGGGTTGTCTTTTAACAGCGACCTCTTGACTAGTGTTGGGCCAAAACCGTTCCAGGGATAATGACCCAGTGGAGATGACCATGGGGTGGTGAGTGGGTGTTCATAGGTGCTGTTTTGTTCCCTGGCATAAATGTAGCCAACAAAATCCCACTTCATTCTCTCCATCCAGTTGTGTGGGAGACACGACTGGGGTGAGTCTCAGCTGAGACACATCAGATGATGTGAGAGAATTGTAGGAGACTTCACCTCGTATTAACCCCATGTTCCTTCAAGAAAACATGGCAGGGACCCAGGGCTCGTCAGAGGCCAAGACATGCTTCATTATTGTGCAATTATGGGGGTAATTACAGAGGGAAGCTAAAAGAAACCTGCAGAGAAGGGCCAGCCCCAGCCGCAAGATAATACCTCACATCACTGCCCTCATTCTCTGTATTTGAGATGAAAAAGAAAGTCTGATGGGTCCAGGAAGGGTGATTTGCTTGCAATGCTGAGTGGGAGACTGGGAACAGCATTAGCGCAGCATATATCATCTTTTAAATGTCCTGTTTGTTTATAATATTCTCCCATGACCCATGCCCTGAACTTAAACCTCCCCTCCTCGCTTTCTTATCCACTCATCTCTGAGTTTTCATATAGCTGGGAGAAGGGAACAAACAGCTTATTGCTTAGTGAGCTCACCCTGGTTCTTAGGAAATGTAGATTAAAGGAGCTAAAGAGGACCCTAAAAGGTCATTCAGTCCCTTTTTCTACCCCACAGGAGGAGAAACTTCACCTATAGGGTCCTGGTAGAACCTACCTGATGGACTCCGCAAGCGGTGGATACCAGCCTCCCATGAGAGGTCCTGTCTATCCTCTGTCCACCCCACCACATAAGCTGGAGCTGCCTGTCCTGTCCACCTGGGGCACAACAGACACCTCCTTCCCATTCTTTCTGTTCAAAGACCCCTATCAAATCTACCTGGGTCTTCTCTACTGCAAACTGAACAATCTCATTTCCTCAACCCAATTGCTCTTCTGCGCTGGTGGACTCACCCAAGTCCCTTTGGTTGGGCTTTCCAGCCCAGGGCAATACTGACAAAACAGAGAAGCCCATAGCAGGGTCTTTGTCTCCATCTACACCCTAGAGGTGTCTTTTGAATAGTCCCACGTTCTCCTTGTCTCCAAAAGTCTATTTTCCACCCATCCCCACATACCCATGTAGAGGGGTTGTTTGGTTCAGTGAGACATACCCAGGGCCAAGCCTGTGCCCATAACAGGGTGGGTGATTTGGTTCCAAGCTGGGCCCTCACATTGCNGGCTTTCCAGCCCAGGGCAATACTGACAAAACAGAGAAGCCCATAGCAGGGTCTTTGTCTCCATCTACGCCCTAGAGGTGTCTTTTGAATAGTCCCACATTCTCCTTGTCTCCAAAAGTCTATTTTCCACCCATCCCCACATACCCATGTAGAGGGGTTGTTTGGTTCAGTGAGACATACCCAGGGCCAAGCCTGTCCCATAACAGGGTGGGTGATTTGGTTGGGCCGTCACATTGCTTGGTGGACCCCAATAATCTCTCAGACGCCAGTTAACAGAAGCAGTGAGAACATGGTACCATGTTCTCCATTACCTACCTACCTACATTACCTACTACTATGTGGTAGGTGTCCAATACTACCTTTCCCCCACGGCTGAAACTTATCTCAACTCTTTAATTATTCCAGGATTCTCAGAAAAGGGATATTTTTTTTCTACAGAATGGGTTTAAATACATGTTGTTTAATGTATCTCTTTAAGCAAGCACTTACAGCAAGCCGGTATGGTATGGATGGGCCATGCTGGTCTCTGAGCTGCTCCAGTGCTGGATGTCAAGAGGTTTGTGGACATCTCCCAGTGCCAAACGAGGGATCTCTGGGCAGACAGGACTGGGGCAGGGTGGATTGTCCACAGGTGGGAGACTGGCAAATCACCCCTCGCTTTAGCCTGTTTGGTGCAAGAGAAAACCACATGTTGAGCCCTGTGATAAAATAAGAAAATATGCTAAAAATAGCTTGTTTTGCCTCTCTTCGACCTACTGGTAAGTCCCGTGGGAATGGCAAGTCCCTTGCAAGAGGATTCTAAGCTGGGGCAGGGTGTTTCATGAAATGGCTTGTTCCAAAGACCAATGACTTTTATTTAAGAGCATCCCTACCTCTTCAGAGATGCACATCTCCAGTTCACCCCACTGACAGCACCCAGCAGCACTTCGGGGCACTTGACTGGGACTTGCAGCTTTGATAAATGAGCATTTAGTGCCCCCAAACCTCCTGGAAACCATTGAAAAGTCAGAAGTCATTTTTAGACTCTTTATGAGCAGCCCTTGGGCAGGACCCACAGAGGCACCAAACTGCTCTTTACTAGTGCCAGGGGCACTTTGCCACCTATGTTTAAATCTGTGCAGCTAACCTAGCATTTTCTGTATCCCTGTATGTATAAACACAGCCCGTTGCTCACTTTAAGTCTGGGTCTTTGTGGTTTCCTCCCTCTGACCTATACACCCACTGGGACCACTGTAAAGAAGGTCCCAAAGAGTAATGCAGGATCTGCCTTCTCCTGGTCCCCATACAAGGGCTTTCATCCCATATAAGTGGGGCTGAAGACCCTTTGGACAGCTCTGACTCTCCCCAGGCCTCTTTCTCTGCCCGTGATGACCACAGCTGAACTTCTCTCCAACAACCAACCACCCTTACAAGCCCTCCCCACGGCTGCAGCTCGTTGGAAGCCTCTGAGCCTGGATTATACTGTGAGGGTCTCTTGCCAAACCATCTACCGGCAGATGTTCCCCTTCCACAGGGTCCTTGGACATCCCTTGCTCCCCTCCTCCCTTCCCCATCAGCTGAAGCCAGAAAAAAGAGGAAAAAAAAGCCACAGAAAGAGAGGAAAAAAACGTCTTTCCAGCTTCAGCCCACAGGGAAAAGGTCTGGAGAGCTAATTATAGACTAATGCATTAGGGCCATCAATTATGTAGAAGGCTCTGAACCTGAGCTGGAACGGGATGCAGGACAGCGATGCTCAGCTGCAGAAGCACCCAAGGCTGCTCGGCCGCGGGCTGGGGCTGTCAGAGCACTGGGCAAACACTCAGGACGTCCCACTGTCACCAAGAGCAGTGCCTGCCCCTGTAGATCTCCTAGGGTTTTGTCAGGGCAGCTATTCTGAGCTCAGGTCAAAGCTGGGGTGGATCAGAGGCTGTGGACCTGGAAGATACGTCAAGATTGGGGTTGTGAGAGGATGAGGAAGAGCAGGACTGACTTGAGGAGTCACTGGCCACTACTGTGTGCTGGAAGAAGGACCCTTGCACGCAGGACCTGGGCTCGTATCTCCAGCAGGTTTGCTAGAACTCCAGAGCGCTCTGCACATTATTCTGCACCCCTCCATCCTTCCTCCTGCTTTCTTTTGAACACCCAAAGCCAGGGGGCTGTTGCCACATCCTGATGTTTTCCTGGCTATTAGCTGAGTTCAGATGGACTCTGGGTTTTGACAGCACAGGGCTCTATTTCTTTTCCCTCTTGAAGAACCAAAGTTTTGCTCACATCCCTCCTGCCCATCTGTGCCCAACCACATTTCCACTGACTTTCATGGTGAGCGATTCCAGCCAAGTAGCTGCAAATCACTGAAAGGAGCAGAGACCTGTTCATCTGCTCATCTCCTAGTCCTGTAAATTACCCTACATGCATGAACCCACGGGCTTCAAAGTGCAGAAAACAAATTGAGACCCCCTGTCCTTTTTCCCTTCATCATCAGCAAATGAAGACAGTAGGATCCTGCTTTTCTTGAGGCTCCAAGTCACCAGACTCCCACTTGCCATCACCTCTCGTTTGGCAATGCACAAGGCACGTTTATCACCTTTTCCCACTCTCAGAGCTCTGCTTTTCTCTGCTTTGGACAAGATCTATTTGTAGGGTTGGGGACAGGTTATCCATACAGCATCATGCATTTTCCAGGCCCCTGGAAAGGCTAGACACACGGTTGTCCATGGAGTCGACCCCATCAGAGCATCAGTCCTGTCCCAGGACTGTCCCCATGCAGCCTGACAAAGTCCCAGGCAAAAAAAGTCCAACGCAGAAAGAATTTGGGGGGCCCAAGAGCCAGTTGGGCTAAATTTGGGTTTCTAACACCACAGGAATGGGAAGAAAGAAAAATCCTGCCTAAAAATCTCACACAGTCCTCACAGAGCTGAATAAAATTCAGAGCAAAGGTCCCATAGGGCTTAAAACTGCTGCCCCACAGGACACTGATCCTGCATGCAGACTCTTTGGGGCATGTCTTGCCAAAAATTAAGCATCCTGAAAGGGCTCTGAAAGCCTGAATTGCTGGGCATGTTGTGAGCATCGTCAAATAGCATTGAGACCAGCTTCAAAACGGTGGTGGCTGCTGTCTGGTCTCAGGGTGCACCATAGCGGGGCTGAACCTGCCTCTCCATGGATCTATAGGAGTCTCCTAAATTTGGAGCTGGACTAGGAGATGTGGGAGACCCTGTGCTGAGAGAGCTGAGCAGAGAGCCCTGATCCCTGCGCATACTGAAGCTCTGGCTCCCTCTCCTGACACCTTTTCCTATTCCCCAAATCCTCCCAAACGTGCTGGTGGGGAAGGGATTGGAGTCACTCCACGTGCATCAGGGTGGACTTTCAGCATGAACACACGAAGAGGTGTCAGCAAAGCTCCCAAACACCTCAAACATCCCTAAAAAACCCCTACATTTAGTGGTGGTTCACCGACCGTGGAAAGATCTCAAGGAGAAATCGGGTGTGATGTATTTGGTCAAAGCTTAGTTCTGAAAAAAAATAATATTAAGCATGCAGAGTCTTGCATATTGGATATATCGCTATTGCAGAGATGTGGCAGAGAGCCTGAACCTGCCCACCCTACATCCCTCGGGTGCATCAGTTTTGCCTTCAGGAGAGCTCCTCTTGCTTCTTGAAGCCTCCCCGAGGTCTCTCCTGGCGCTGGTGGGGTATCCCTGCTGTTTTGCAGCCCCTTGACCTCACCAAAAGCCAACGATCCCCATGGGCCAGGCCGCCCAAGGCTCATCTTTGTGATCTCCGCGTTCAAGGAAATTGGAAGAGGTTGCAGAAGAGACAAGCTGGAGGAGGAACATCCCTGAGCCAAAACCAACACAGAGCAAGGAGGTGGCTACTTCTTGTCCGCAGGGGTGTCCTCAGCAGGACAAGGTCTCCAGAATGCCCTGAGCTCCCCCAAACTCTTGTCCTGAAGGTCCCCTCTGCTCCGTCTGCCTCTGCGGAGCTCCCACCAGTAGATGGCAAGAAAGGCCCATGTTTCGGGGCAGTGGAGAGCAGATCCAGCTGGGGAGTGGCTTCTCTGGTGTCTAATACAAGGATCTCCCTCAGTGCGGGAACCTGGTTCCTTGCAGCTACCTGTGCCCCCAAATTCCTACAAGCGTGGTATTTTTTAAATTTCTCTAGCTGAAATTGGTCACTGGATTCATTCGTTGCTGAGGGAGTGCGGATGGGCACGCAGGCAGCCGGTTGGGTGCATATGCTTCATTTTCAGAAAAAAAAAAAAAAAAAGCCAATGACTCTGGAGTTGGGGGAAGGCGAGGAGCAAGGAGCAATGGCCAGATTTCAAGTCCTTTAAAATGTAATTGAGATAGCAGTGCCCAAGCTCATTGCCCTCAAAAGAAAGGTTTTTATCTTCATCATTCCCTGCATTGCAGCAAGGTGTTCCAAACCTAGGAAAGGAGTTAGCCACAGAAAGGCCTTTACTCCTCCACCAAGCAAAGACTTCTGCTCTAACAGTGCCATTTGCTTCATTTTTGCCCCAAATCCTTGCAGTTGGATCTTGGCCAAGAGTGTCCATAGGGGTAGCAGCGTTTACCACATCCCTTTCCACCTGCCAGCCAAAGGAAGAGCTACTTCATCAATGGCTACTTGGGAGAAGACAATCAACTCTTAATTAAACTTTCCACCTCAACAGCCATCTCAATAGGGATGGAGACCCCTGTCCTGCTGGCCTGACATCAATGTGACAAACTCAACGGGAAGTCACCAGGATGCCTTGGAAGAGACAGAGATTTGGGGTTTTTTTGTAGCATCGCAGGCGGCAACAATACGAAGAGCTTTGGAAACCAGTGTCAAGAAGTTCACGTTCTGAGCTCAGTAAATGTCTAATCACTATCCCCGAGAAATCAAAAGCCATCATGAAGGCCTGGCCAGAGTCATGAGCAGAAAAGTCTTGGTGATATCTGCAAAACAGCCAGAGAGAATTTCCAATAAAGAAAATAACCCCTTGAAAATTGTTACTTATTAAAACCTTGCATTTTTTGTTAAATAAAGAAAAGATCTTGAATATTTTTTGATCCAAATAACGACCTTTTTAAATAAATCTCCAGACCTGAAAACTGAAGAGGAAAAGCAAACAAGCCAACTTCCAGGTCCTGGCGTGCCTATAGGATATACCCTTATCCCACAGACCTAGCAAACGGTTTAGGGGGTGCGGGTTGAGATGAACCATAGAGTGATTTTTCTAAAATCCCCTTGCCCCTTAACTCCTGCTGCATCCCTGTGCATCTGGGAATGGAGAGGGAACGTCCTTCTGCTCTCTCCCGAAAGCTCAGTGTTACCTTGGGCAAAAGGCCTGGCTGCTGTTGCAAAGTTTAGAGGCTGGAGGTGGAAAAATCTGCTCTTGGCGCGGATTCCCGGGACGTGCTGCCAACGGAGCAAACAGCACCGGGCAGCCCGGGGTCGTCGGGAGCCAGACATCTGCTACATGCTCTGCGACACGTCTCAATAAGACCCCGGCGCTCCGTGGGGATGGATGGGCAGCCTTTCCACCTGGCAAGGCTGGAGTCGGGCGTCTGCGAAATCAAAGGTGTTGCTGTTCTCCTGCCAGAGAGAGAAAAAAAAGCAGTTGGATCAACCTCTGCGCAGGCTCTGTCCTCTGCTGAGTGTCACGCAGAGGTTTTGCAATTGCGCTGCTGGTATCGCAGAAGGCAGCGTTCATGGATAAGGGCTGACGTGGTGGTGCCACGGAGCTGTCCCTGCCAAAGCCAGGGCTGAAGCTCACGCTGGGCGTTCGGAGCTGGGTTGCATGGGGAGGTGTGGACAGACACACAGCAGACCGTGCACTGAGGTCATTCCCAGTTCCCCGAGCACACTGGGCTTCAGCAAGGCCAACTTTGACACGCTCTGGGCTTTGGCAGAGCTTCAGACCTGCAAACGCACACGTAAGTGGGGAAAAATCCAAGCAGTCAGGCAGGGAGCTGCACCCGAAAAAGAGGCAGCTGGAAAAAAGGGGAATTGCCCGTTTTCATCTATTTCCCGTTTTCATCTATTTCATCAAGGGGAAAATGTGATGGGAAGAGTGTGGAGGGACATGTGGGTTCATGTGGGAATGAGAGCCCAGACACAGGCAGAAGGAAGGGTTGTCTTTGCAAAAGGAACATTGCTGATCTTATAAAATAATTATAGAAAGTTTCCTTTCTGAAAAAGCCAAAGGAACGAGAGCAGTGTATTCATTTTCCAGGATAATTTCAGCCTGGTTTTACATGGAAACAACACACAGTATCTAGGTCTACTTCTCTGCGTGCTGTTTCTTCTCTCGATTAGATAATGCAGAAATATTGGATTGCTACGGCATGCTCAGGGATCCACTAAGGAAAGGGGCTGCCCTTTCAGCCTAATTCTGCACCAGGCATGAGAGCACCAACCCACAGAAGAGCGATGGAAAAATACATCAACGATGGGAACTTTTGGTGGGTGCCAATATTAATCAGCTTCAAGACACAAACTGGTGCTAAACCAGTGCTGGCTGAACGGGAAGGGGATGGTTCAAGGATGAACTCTGGACTTTGGTTTGGCCTTGCGACAGCTCTACTGACGATGGGTCTTTGCACCAGTGTTATCGTAGAATCATTATGGTTGGAAAAGACCTTCAGGATCATCAAGCCCAAACATAGAAAGTTACCAAAAAGGCCAGTTGGATTGAGTGCCTATGGCACAGGATGGACAAGAAGAGACCATCCTTGCAGCAATGCTCCTTCCTTGCCAAAAAGCTACTGCTTTGTTGGTGACCATGGAGCTTCACTCTGATGTCCCCTGCCAAGAACCTCCTCCACTGAGGATTGGTCTAAACATCATCCCACCCATTCGGCCACATGGGTTGACGCCACCGTGCGATGGGAAATGCCCAGGGATGTGTTGATCCTACCGGGAAGTCGGTCCCGGGGGATTCTCCCTGCCAAGTAGGAGGCTGGGGAGGCCCATAGGAGTAGGAGCAAAGGTTGCCCTCGCCCAAGGCAGCTGGGGCCACGCTGAGCATCCTGCAGCAGGGCATGGATGCAGATGGGATTGGTGTATAGGGCATGTGCATAGGTGGCATTTAGATAAAATACTGCTCTCCCCCACCCAAAACTCCCCTTCCTGCCCCAAGGATATTTTCCTCACTCCCAAACTGAGAAGGATGGAGCTGCTTGGCTTCTAAGGACAGAGCCAGATTGCTGCCATTGCAAGTCAAGGATCCAGGAGCACCCAGAACCACGGCACGGGCTTGAACAAACCCACACCA
>VWPW01027165.1:0-22986 GCA_013389825.1 Crypturellus undulatus | reverse complement strand
TTTTTTTCCCTTTCTTTTTTGCTCTTTGGAGGTGCTGCTGGGCCCTGTCGCTCTCCCCCCGGCCGGCCGCATTCCTTGGCTGCGGTTGAGAGGCACTGGCGCGTTGAGCTAATCCGGTTCCCACACTGGCGGGGACCTAAAACTAACATCCCCAAATGAGGTAACGGCGCTTGAGTCAACAAACCGCCCTGGCCAGCTGGCCAGGCCACGGGGATGGAGCTCCTGCTCCGCACAAGAGTCCCCAGGCTGTCCCAGGGACACACCTAGGACACATGGGGACAGGGAAGGAGGGTGACAAGGTGGCCCGGAGCATTGAGGATCTTTCTTCTTCTCCGGGCAGTGGGGAAAGGAGTATCCTGAGAGCACCAGCATGTGGGAAACCAACCGCCACAGCAATGCCGCATGGAGCTGGGCAAAGAGGGGTTGTCCATGAAGGTTTTCTTGCTCTGTAGAGGGTGTTGGGTAATGTTGGGCTGAACACAGAACCGGTTTGTCCAGAGTGGTTGTGGAGTCACCATCTTTGAGACCATCCAAAACCCATCAGGGCAAGGCTCTGTCCAGCCTGCTCTGCTGACCCTGCTTGAGCAATTGGTTGGACCAGAAGGTCCCCTAATTTCTGTGTCATGGGCAAGGGTGACCAGACGAGCCAGGATACCTGAGTTGAGGCCCATGCAATCTCACTCGCTTTTGGCCTCGGACATGGTCACCTCCTTCTTCAGGAATTTTAGGCTGGGGATGAGAAACAGGGCAGCTGCGTGTGCTGGTGAGCCCCAAAGAGACAACGAAAGTAAATTAAAATCCAACTTGACATCAGTGTGTTAGCTGAGCCCTTGAAAAGTCATCCTATCTGAAGGCAATCTAGTTAAATAGTGTCTCATTAGGGAACCATGCTCATTAAGATTCTCCCATAACTGAAAGAGGAGGCGACAGAGAGAGCAGATGAACCTGGCCAAATTGATGAATCTGATTAAAGGTGCCAACTGAAGAGGAAATATCCTAGGAATGCTGCAGGAATGTCAGTCCAAAAAGTGTTACCAATAGTCACATTTTTTTTTATTATTATTTTTTTAGGATATACAATGTTGGGTTTCTAAAAATTTACTGCAAGTGGCAAAATGAAGGTGCAGTGGGTTGCACTGACTGTGATTCCCAGGGTCATTCCCAAGTTTGCTCCAGGCACTGCCCTGATGTGCAAAGCACTGAACAAACCTTAGGGCAACGTGGGGCATTGAGGTGCCATCATCTGGGGATCCATCATCTTGGTCCTCTGTGTTCCCTCTCCACCCTTTACCTCTCTTGTCACTGAAAACGAGCTTTGGTGTAAACTGCTTGCGTATACATCACCTAGCACAATGAAATCCCTATTTTGGCTTGTTATTCCTCACCAGGATTTGAGCCATTTCTGGAACATTTCTCCTTAGTACTCTCACTTTCCTGTTTTCCCACGGGTTGCAAAACTCAGGGGAATTTTTTTTTCACTTCGCTGTCAAGATTTGGCTAGAGACTTGTTTACCAGGTCTACAAAGTAGGGAAACCAGATAGTGCCATTTCTGTTATCTGCTCTGCTCGGGAGGCATAAAATTTGCTACAGTTTTCAGGAATTTGCCGAATGGGAAACTAACAGGTGGGAGGTGCATTGACACCCGGTGAGGCCGATGCTAGAAGGATGAAAAGAAAGCCGGTACTTACACAGGTTTTAGCTTCTTTAAGGCTTATGATGGGCCAGCTATTTTGCATCTGGTCTTCACAAATGACCTAGAAAGACAGAGGAAAAGCAACTCTTAAGCCACTGCCATGGATTGAAGGACAGATCATTGATACAACAGGCTGCCCAAAATCAGAGCTTTGAAAACAGCCCAGCCAAATCTGTGGGCTGTTTTATGCAGAGAAGACAAATGAAGGAGCCTTCGTTCATCCCCCTCAGCCTCTGCATCTCCTTGTTGGAAAGCTAGAGTGGAAATGGATTGGTCTGGTTTGTGTTGCTGGCTCATGTCTATACACAATTTTCCAAAGACAAGTCTCTCTCTGACTCAGACACGATGAGAAGAATTGCAGGTTTTACACGTGGATTACGTACCAGCTAAAAATTAATATGTTTGGAGTAGCAGTTCAAGTTTTTATTATACAAGCCTGCAGAGAACTGCTATGTGCATAAGGAATGCCTGGCCCCTGCTCTCGAGGGCATCACTTGAAGATGTTCCCAGTGTCAGAAAGATCATTCAAGAAAGAGCATCATTTCTTGGACACCATTATGAAATGCCCCCTTCCACGGGTGTCATCATTACCTCGTTTTGCAAGGTTTCATTAGGGCGCTGCTGGCCCGGCCTGCTGCTCGTCGTCTGGTGACCGGGGGTTGGGGACGAGGGCTGCGCACTGGTTGGGCTCCGCTCCGCGATCACAGGTCTGGTTGTCGTAGGTCCTTGTCCATGGCTGGTCTGACCTGGATTCCCAATGCACACCGAAAAGCAAGCAGAAAGACATTGATTCAGTAGAGAGGAGAGGGCTGCTACAGCTCCATCTGTGAGCTGCAAATTAAATTTACAGGGACATTTATTTGGATCTCCGGATCTGCCTTGAAGCTCCCTGTGTCTAGCAATGCATGTGCAGCTTGGGGTCTTCCTAATAGTTTCTCTGAAGGTGACAATCAAAGAGAACTGAAATGCCATAATCTGCTTACAGCCTGTTTAGGGGGTTGCTTTGGTGATTTCCATGATAAATATGATAAATGATGATGGTTATTTCTCTCCCATACACATTTTGAGGGCTCCAGGAGAGGGCGTATTTCAAAACCAAAAACCTTACTTAGATGCCTTCACATTCAAACTTCAGGACAAATTTGAATCAACACAATTTTGTTCCTTATCCTTTAATGGGAAACAGACCTCTGGAGCATGAAGGGAAAGAAACCCCCTGCGTGATGATACCCATTTTACCTTCTCTTGCCTGGTAACATGCCTGAAGCATGACCTGAATGGGCTTGTATTATGTCTGTGGCCTGTTTTGTAATGCTGACAACAGGAGGAGCTGCAAGGCTGAGGGAGCTGCAATGGAAAACACATCAAGACAACCAGCTATTTTCCAAAGAAAGGCACAGATGAGCTTCAGTGTCACAGAAATGTTTATTCAGGGTCAGACATGAGCTGTGTCCACAATCTCCCCTAGGTCTGAAAGGCTCCATGAAGACTTCACGGTCCCGCTATGCAGCTGCTTCCCTGTAAATTCTGCAAGGCAAATGGCCAAGGGGAGCCTGAAGCTGTGCCTCTACAAGGGCATTTGGACACCCCCTTGGACACTTATTTCATGGGATGAACTCTGAACCACCAAAGGGTATAGATAAAGTGTACTAATGGTGTTCAGCAAGATGCAAAACAACACAAGGACACTCACAATGCTGCTAAGGCAGAACCAAAACCTTCCCAACTGCTTAGCCCCTTTAGAAATTGTAGACTCAGAGCTTAGCCACAAAAACCTTGTTTTCTGTGCAAGCCCAGGCGGTCTCCCACCTTCAGCCATGCTGGTATCAATTCATTTCATTGACTCTCTGAATCTACAAAGTCAGACTCGTTCACTAAACCCCTTGCCATGGGCTCCCTTTGCAGTCACTGAAGATTGAGTCATTGCAGTCGATGGTGCTTAGAGCAGCTTAGTCCATCTGAAAGCAGCTGTTTACATTTGTCAGAGGATCTCACCTTGGATTTCACTAACTGCATTGACCTGATTGCCAGCTGAGGACAACGGGAACCTAAGCACTCAGTTCACATAGACTCAACTATTCTGCAAAGTCCCCAGATGAGGCAAGGTGAAGATACCTCCTAACGACACCAAATATTTAGAGTAATCAAAAAATCACAAAAGCAGTCCCCATCCCAGATAATAAAGGCTCTAGTTTTCTGGTACCTGCACCAGAAGTCAGGGTGGTGGTTGGCAGAGAGACCTTGTCCACACTCCCAGGTGTTAAAGACTGAGATGTTTTACTCATGGGGGAGAAGGGGGTGGAGATGGATCCAGCAGAAGGGGCAACAGAAGTGCTGACACTTCCAGGTTTGGTGGAAGAGGCTGGTCCCTGGACTTCAGAACTGGGAGAAGAATGAGGCTGCTGGGAGGCAGATTTGGTGGAGGAAACGTGGTCCTTGAGGCCAGGAGAAAGGCTGCCCGCAGGGATCGTTGTGCTGGCTGCAGTGCTGGGCAGCTGCTCCGGAGGATGGACCCCTGGAGCTGCCTTGGGAGATGTGGCAGTGGTGGTGGTTTGTGGACTTGCTGAGCTGCCTGGAGGGCTGCTCTGGTGCTGAGCCGCACGGGAGGTCACCGCAGTGGTGGACACCAGTGGTCCTGAGCTGGCCGAAGGGTTGGCACTGGATGATGGAACAAGGATGGGTGGTGGGTCTCCAGGTTTGCTTGTAGGGCTGATCCCGGCAGCTGCGCTGGGAGACAGAGTAGGGGTGGGCGATGTCTTTTCTGGGGCTTTTGTAGGACTGGTCATTTGAGCTGTGCTGGAAGACACGGCAGGGGCGGATGGTACCTTTCCTGGAGGGTTTGAAGGGCTTGTGGCTGAAGATGTGCTGGTAGGTGTAGTAGGTTTGGATGTTGGGCTTCCCTGGTTGCTTTTTGATGTGTCTTCTCGAGTTGTGGTGGGAGGCACCACAGATGTTGGGACAAAAGGTGAGTTTCCTGCGTTGCTTTTAGAACTCATCGCTTGGGTTGTGCTGCTGGCTGTGGTAGAGACGGGCTGGTCATCACCTCCCGGCTTGGTACTGACTGCTGGAGAAGTGCTGTCATCCTGAGAGCTGACACCTGGAGAAAAGCAAAAAAAGCCCAAATAAAACCGAAACTAAGGAAACCAGCACCAAAAGGCACAATTGCATAAATGTACAAAACAATGCACAGACTGAAATTCCCTACTGGGTAAACCATGGAAATGTTTATTCTACTTGCTCCAAAATAATAAGTCAACACTGAACAGATTTTCATGCTTATTTGTAGCTCTGTTATTTTAATTTCAAGGATGTCCAAATCTACTGTCCTTGGCAAACAGTATCATCCAATTATGATTCCTTGTTTGTTTAGCTGTTTTATTTTTTCTTTTTACTCTTCAGGAAAGATGAAGGAAATTGCATAAAAATGATTAAAGTCAGTGTACAATTTCAAAGATAAATCTTAAAAATAAAGTAAAATTAATCAACAAATAATCAACATATAAAATATTCCTTTAGGTAAGAAATGCAGAACCAAGTAGGGGAACAACAGGTTCCATCTACACTGCCCACACAAGCCCCAGTACTGTTAGGAAAGGAGGACAACCTTAAGCATAAAATTCCCACATGCTTTTCACCCTGTGCTCATAGAGCCTGAAACATCACTTAGAAATGCTGCTTTTATCACTGCTTATTTGTTTTTGAGGAAACCCACGAAGCCTTTTGCTGAGAGCTGACATTACCTCAGCGGGAAAAGAGCTTGGGCTCAATGTAGAGCCATGCCCGGGGCTGGCCGTTGCTCGGTTATCTCACATTATCATTCACAAAGAGATCCGAGGGCCTGCCAGTTGATTTCTGAAGAATACTTTAAATTCTCAAATTATGAGGCTGTTTCTCAGTGAAGTAAGTGGCCAAAGGACAGCTTGAGTAAGAAAAGAGCCATGCCACAATGATAAAATGTGCTGCATTCATTATCAGACTGGATACAAAATTCGGGGACTTTTTTGTTTGTTTCTGTTCATTGGAAGAGCCCCCTCACTTGCCATGAGATAATTTTTATCCAATGCTCTTACAGAATCCTTTTATTCACACTGGTTGCGGTTCAAAGATCTGATGCAAGCGGGAGTTTCTGAGACCATCACCTTGGCTTCAGCTGAAGAAATCTGACCTCAGCGCTGCCAGGCCTGGATCCAGGAGGTGGAAGCATGTTAGGGACAAGACCTAGGAGCAGGATTCGGAATGGGTAGGCTGGGCAACGTGTGGGCTCACCAGAGGACCCTTCGAAGCCACCTGAGCATGAGGTGGCTTTGGAGGGTATCAGAGGGCTACAGTTGGGATCCATGCCAGTAGGGAAAGGCATCCATACAGGGAAACTCAAAGACGAGAGAAAGGATATGAAAACACCCATTTCCAAACACATTTGCTACTTTTGTTTCCCTACTAACTGTTTCGGAGACCACCATTATGTCGTGAGGGCACTTGGTGTGTTTTGAGATACATGATCTGAAAGGTGCCATGACTAATGAGCTTAACTAAAACCAGCATGGTGGATTACTTGAAGAAACCTTGGATTTGGAAGAAAAAAAGGATCTCCGGCACATCTGTGTGAAAAGAGCATTTGTGGAGGGATGCTATATTTCTTGTTAAATCAATTGCTGTCTGAATGTGAAGAAGTGAAATATGGGAGTAAGATCAGCCACAGACACCCATCAGGTACAAAAGGTAGGATCGAGTTGTCTTCTTTTTCCTTAGATGTCCTGAATCCTTAGTGATGGCTGCTGCAAGATAGAAAACTGTTATCCAAAAATAGATATATAAGGGTTTGTCAGGAGTCTTGACAACAACTAAACCAAGAAAAAGCAACCTTCTAAAGGTAGAACAAAGACAAAAGGAGTTTAAACAAAGAAAGGATAGGAAGGTGGAAATATCCCACTGTTGTCACTTCCTCTTCATCCCACAAAGCCNAGATAGAAAACTGTTATCCAAAAATAGATATATAAGGGTTTGTCAGGAGTCTTGACAACAACTAAATCAAGAAAAAGCAACCTCTAAAGGTAGAACAAAGACAAAAGAAGTTTAAACAAAGAAAGGATAGGAAGGAAGGTGGAAATATCCCACTGCTGTCACTTCCTCTTCATCTCACAAAGCCCAGGCCCAGAGGGGAGGAAGCAAGTGCTCACCGAAGGAGAGGTGGAAAAGACAATTCGACTCAATTTGATCTAAAGGAGAAAGAGGAAGGTCAGTGCCTTGTCTCTGGACTAGTGCCAGTGACTAGCCAGGATGCCGTGAGCCAAGAAAAGGGCAACCCAGACTCAGTGCTTCGCCCATCCCAGCCCAAGGAGCTGTGGGGCCATCCAAGAGCTTTTTCACCAGGGTGTTTGTAGCAACTATTAGGTAAAAATGCCCAATGCAAGGGGTCCCTACGCTGAATCTGAGTGATCTTCCAGCTGAGGTGGTAGCAGCTTCTGCTTTGAGGAACATGGGTGTATGCCTCCTGAGAAAGCAACTGGGAGAAGAACTGAGATTTTGAGTCGATGCCCACAAAACTTAACTATTCATCTAACTTTCCATTCTGCATCCAGTCTTGCTTCATGCACCTCTCCCGCTAAGGTTGAGAGATCTTAAAACATGAATTTGTTCTTTGTTCTTGAACCATGCCTGGGGATTTAAGTGGCCTATGAGCAACCTGAGGAGCCCGTCCACCCTCCTGGTTTGGGAGAGGTGAGTCACCACCAACAGTGGGGACTGGATGAATGGATGTATTCAAGGGGTGCCAACCATGCAGACACATAGGACACTGTAGGACACAGGCCAGGCCTAGGTCAGGTGATGCTAAATGCTATAGTGGTGGAAATTTTTGTGGGTAATGACCTGCATCTCTCTGGCTAGCAGCACCAAAAATTATTCCATCCAGAAAACACTTTATCACATAGCTCTTTTCCTACAAACCCGCTCTTGCTCCAATGGGCTGGATGGCACCACTGAAAACCCTTAGAAAACAAAATCTCCCTTCCCAAAACTGACTTGAAGACCATGGTCAGGACAGAGGGAGATCAGTTGCTGGCTGAGTCCTCCCTTGGAGAGCCTGTGATCACATCCCTAGATGTGAACCCCAGGTTATTGGCCACCCATCTGATAGCAAAATATACCAGGACTCTGCTGAATTAAACTATTCCTCCATTCACAACAAGCCAGACCTTGCTGAGCAATCTGGGCTGGACACCTTTATTCTTTCAGATTTAATATTAAAAGTTTGTCCAGAACTTCTGTCTCATTATAGCTTTAGAAAATATCTTTTTTCAGACTGGAGAAGAATGAAATGCATTTTTGGTAACAGTTCCACTACCTGGCTTAGGAAAACTCTTCACTGTTGTTTTGAACCAACAGCCTACCAAATACCCAATTCCAAAGCAGAAACACATGCAAAACAAAGAGCAAGAGCAATGCAAGGCCAGGAGTCACTGTTTTCCTTCTACACGAGCTGTAGAACTATTTATTTTTCTCTCTTCCTTCCTGACTGTCCAAATCCCTGTGGTGGACCTGGCAGTGATAACTGGTCATGAGCCCCATTGGGGAGGATTTGGTCTAAAAAGAAGAGAAAAACACAGATCAATGGTAAGAAGAGGCAGATAGGACAAGATGATGCTCAGTGTCCCTCTACCACCCAAACTGCTCACATAAGATGCTGTATTTCCTCCAACAGTGTAAGAATGACCCGTTCACACAAGAATGTGCCCAAGGATAAAAGGATTTAAGGTATGCAAAGGGAAAAAAAAAGAAGAAGGGAGGGGAATTCTGCCAAGTCACCAACGTCAACCCCCTCCCTTACCAGGAAGAGATTATTTCTATAAGCCTGAAAAGGAAAGTTCACTTGGATTTCAGCCAGGAGCCCTCACCCGGTCTTCGAGAAAGCAGAAATAAAATTACCTGCCTCTGACCTTCCTGGTTGGCTTTCGGCAGGGCAACACCCGTTACTGGGGGGTCTCTTGTTGGACCATCATCATTTCATCAAGTTATGGAAAAATAGCCTAAACTAACAGTTATGAGGCTGTGTGTCTGCCATCAAGATGTTCTTGTGACTGGATGTGGGGAAGTCTTTTAGCACTAATATGAGTCTAACAACCAGGGTCTGCACCTTTCTTCATGAACCCTCCAAATCCTTGCATATCTTAGTGGGAAATGGTGCAGACCTGCCTGAAAGATAGATAGATAAATAAACAAATAAGTCTATTTCCAGGAGAAGCAGGCAAGCCTTCTACGCACGCATGCATGCACACAGAGAAAAATAGCCCGGAGGAAATGAGTACACTGCAAAAACATGATTTCATTTCCTGATGTGTGCATCCTATGACTACATCTGCAATACAGTGTCTCTGCAACAGGGAGAGCCCCGGAGGGCTGAGAACTTTCCCTGATTGCTAGCTACAAAGATGGGCTGGTTTCACCCAAAGGAAGCAGGTTTGGAGAACCTGGAGATGCTGCTTTTGGTCCCTGTTGCCCTGGGTCTCCTCTTGGCCAGCACTGGAGGATTAGCATCGTGATGAGGGGCTGCTCTGATGTGAAAAATTGACCCAAAATGGGAAACGTGTGGTGTTTTGTGCCAATGGAATTGCCCTGCCATCAGCTGAGGACCACTATTTCCAGCACGCCACCCAATAATGCTCCACTTTGGACAGCTCTTTGTGTTCACGAGGTTTTTGCAGGGAAGATGCCCAAAGCGGAGGAGGTTATTTGGAAAGGCCGCAGCTCTGAGCACGGAAAAAAAGAAAACGCGTCAGTGCAAAAGGCAAAACGAAAGGACACGTCCTGCTCCTCCTCTCCACGCAGCTCCCGTTGCTAAAGTAATTCCTTGCCTCAGAGCTTCCTGTTTCCTACTTCTGTAACGCCCCTGCCAGCCCCTACTGCCTTGTGGAAACAGCTCAAGATTGGCTAAAAATCTATTAATAGTGCGAAAAGGAAGCTCAGAAGAATGACTTCGGAAACGGCGGGTGACACACCCTGCTGTGACGGGCCTCGAAACCCGCTCCCAACGGGATGAGAAACCTCGGGAGACTGAGTGACCCAGGGAAGGGGAGGGGATATGAGCCGGTTCCTATCCGCCTCGCCATTCGCAGCCTTTCCTAATCCCGAAATTGCCAGGGGTTGAGTTTGGCACGGGGAAAACGGGGTGATGAGGTTCTAGTGGTGGCCTTTGAGAGGGACCACCTCAAGGGTGCACACAAGGACCCAGCAGACCAGAAGAGCACAAAACGTTATTATTTATACTGGAAGCGAGCTGGGCTACCGGAGCCAACTATAATCACGAGGTGTTCAGATTTCCCTTATGTTCAGATTTCCTTCTGTCTAGAGAAAGACAGGACCAAGCAGCACCGGCCTCCTGAGCTACCCAATGAGGTTTTGGCAAGGGCCGTGACCAAGCCATGCTGATCGTCTGTCACTTGTCACCCTTCAATTGCAGCTTCATCTCAGCATTACCCAACACCTTCACTGCCACCCTCACCTTCACTGTTATGAAATGGTTTCACATGGGTCAGGGACAAACTTGGTCTCCTGCAGGAGATAACATGGGAAAGGGTCAACGGGCTTTGGGAACCCTCACCCATCAGCCCAGCTTTCCAACACAGGCATCTTTATCCATCCCAAATTCTGTCAGAATAAAATAATGATGATAATCATAATCATAATTCTGCTGTAGTATAGTCTTGAGAGAATTGCACTGTAAAATACTAAAGACGAAACCTGACAGTTGGATCTAGTGAGGGCTACAATATCTCTCGGGAAGGAAACGAGTATGTCTGGACCCTGATTGAAAACCACCGAGGTTGTTTTCCGCAGGGAGCCTCCTTATCCCCTGTTGCAAGGAGACTTGCTTGATAAAAGCTTTCAGTTTGGTGCTGGTTGTGCACGCGGGTGGCAGAAAGGGAGGCAACAGTAACGACACGGAGCCTTTCCTCCGCTATCAAATGGAAGAATCCGGAGCTGCAGCCTGCCCAGAGCCTCTGCCCAGAAGGACTTACCTGATAAGCTGCCCCCCAAGGGAAAAACAGCCATGAGCTTCAAGCCCTGAAGGATTTTACTCTTATCAAGCCTGTCCAGATGGACTGGAGTGTCCGGGGGCTTCCCACTCTGCACCACCATCCCAAAGATATGGCTCAGCTGGAGCACCTTAATGTGAGGACTATTAGTGAGCTGAAGGATTGTATAGTCACTCATGCGCCCAAATAAGGCAGAAACTGCTCTACTTTAATGCAGACTAGGGGAAAAAAAAACTATTTTAGTTGTCTCTGTTGCATCTGATGGAAGGGATTCAGACTCTCACAGCATGGGTATGTGAACCAGATCTCAAGCTTCTGCTGCTCTATCCCTCCTGTTAGACCTATCTCACTTCATTTTTCTTTACATAAGACATTTTTGGGGGGGTATGAGAAGCAAGTTGTACAGTTCGATAGCCTGTTTGGGAGAAGAAAACACCATTCCACGTCGCAGATAAGCTACTACAGTTAAAACTTTGATCAAGAAACCCAGGCAAAGCCCGAGATGCTGTTCCTGCCACAAATGCTACATATCCCCAAAATTTATGTTCTGATGAACTGGCATTTTCTGGTGAGAAACCTGCTTCATTAACAAATTCCCTATCAGCTCTTTCTGCAAGTATTTGAGCCAGCTCAGCTTGTCTGTTGTTTCATTTGGAAGTATGACAAACTCTTAAAAATAATCATCCCAAGCACATCTCCCTATTTGGACACATTCCTCTTCAGCGTGCAAGGAGATGTTTGCTCTTCTGGAGGAGAACACTTTGATTTACAACTTCTAGGGCTTTTGGAAACTTCAGAGCAATTAATTAGATTTTCTAAATGGCCAATTTGGAGAAGCAGAAGTGGGTTCCTCTCAGAAATGATCATTAATGTCAACCTTGGATTTCTCCTGATTTTTTCCTTGAGGACTGCTTGTTGCCAAGAAATTGTGTTTGGGCTGTGACATCTTTTGTCCATATGGACAACTGGCCCATTCCAGGCAGCATCATCTACATGGCCAGGCCAGAGGTGAGAGATGCTGGTGATGGGAGCAAGTTCTACTCCAGTCTCTCTTATGGATATCATAGGACATTGTATGAAGGACTGTTTCCAGGTTTTTTCCCAGTACAGTCCATAGCTATCTAAGAAGTGAAGGGAAAGGGAAAAAATAATAAAAAAAGAGACAGGAAGACCAGTGTGGAAAATGAAGGCTCCAAAATCCTTTCGCACGGTGTTGTCAAGGAGGTGAACAGACACATACACATATGCACATCCCTTTCCATTCTACCCACAGCTATTTTTCATCCCTAAGCCTGGAAAAATCCTCTTCCGCTGGGTGATGATGAGATTTGGAACCGATCCGCCTCCAATCCCACACCGTTCCCAGGCTGCAAAATGAACCGTGGGCTCTTCACAGCCCAAGTAGAAACCCTCTCATCGCTCAGGAAACGGTAGCGGAGCTGTTGTGGCGGAAATGCTGGGAGCACAAGCCAAAAGAAAAGCATTTCCCTTGACCAGACCCTCCAAAGCTCAGTGCTAAGCCATGCTCATATCCTTCTCAGCCCTTTTTTTACACTATTTGCAAGGATGGAGTTGTCCTGTAGCTACCTCGCTCCTTTGAAGTGCAATTTGTGGCAGTGCAACACACTCCTTTTCCAAGCTAGTATCAATCTCCCCCCTGCAAACAAGCCCTGTAGGAGTTTTCCACACGAAGCCAGCATCTGAAGGACATGATGTCTGGCATATTTAGCACTGAAAACTCTCTGTTTCTGCAAGAGTCATCTAGGGACTTTGGAAGAAACTCAAGCTTTACATTGAGAAACGGGTCAAGAAGTTGCCTTGGCTGCAAGGCAAAGCCCAGCTACCTTTGGCCTGAACGAAGGTCGTGAATCAAAATCACACTGAAAGTCACAAGAATGCCTTAAATCCACAGGATATATATTAATATATATAATAAATACAAGTGTATTTTTGTAGAAAATTTGAGATTATTCCTATATAACTTCTAGGTTGTTAGCCATGAAGATAGTCTTTCATGCTTTGGTCTACAAGCATGAATGCTAAATAAGCCTTTTCCCCTGAAAAATAGTAAATATATTAAAAGCCCAGATTTCTCTGAATGTGGAGAGGAATCCCAAGACCACAATAAGGGCTTAGAGTCTGGATAAGACTATCAGAGTTGGTAATGTCACCTTGACTCCTCAGGGAGACAGTTGACTTCACCACCTCTCCATGCTTTTCAGCCCAGAAGGATGAATCATCCCTTCCAGCTTTCCCTGGAAGACTGACAGCTTGAAAAGAAATGAGGACAGGAGCTGTCAAACGCGGAGCTGATTTTTATTCAGCCCAATGGCTTGACTGTATAGAGATACTCAGGAAAATTAATTGAAAATTAACGCAAGGTGCGATTCCAAAGTGGATTAGGTAAAGTGCACACAGCTCGCCAGGTGGTGACTCTCATTCGGCTTTAAATCAGCTCCCGTTCATTTTAGCTGAAATGAAGTGGATGAAATCAAATTGAAGTCTCCTTAGTTCTGAGCACCAAAGGGAAGCTGGTGAAGTTTAAGCAAGTTAATTTTAGAGGAAGCTGGTAGTGGTCCACACATAAACAAATCCCCAGATTTTGCATTTGGCGATGATATCAACCTCATGCAGGACCTGGCTCCTTTCTGCTAACCCCCGCATCTTGAAGGAGGTGGGCTTGAATGCCCCTAGCAAGAAGCAGAAGCAGCCTCACTCTTGTCTGAAGGCCAAATTCACTGGTTTTGCTCCCCTCCAGCTGGCCAGGTTCATACTCTGAGCGATCAGAGCAATGTGGGGAAGGAGCTGGTCCTGAGCTGCTTCTCCTGACGGCGCCTGGGGAAAGTTGTCCCATCCAACATCACTCATTATCTCGTATCAGCTATGTGTATCAAGAGACGAGGGTTTCAACTCCATAGCCTTCCTGGTGGGTAGATTTTGCAGGCAAAACCTTGCACTTATCATGAGGATTGTGCTAACTCTTACAACAGGGCACCTTGAGCCAGGTGATGCTGACATAAGGGAGAACAGAGGTCAGCTTGGGTGCATCCTCCCTGCTGGCACCCGTCCTCATCCCAAATGCCAGGCGGAAGGAAGGAATGCAGAGCTGCACTAGCTCTCTGAGTGAATGGACATGTTTAGTTTACTCCCCTCTCCCTGCCTGTTTTTACCACACATCACTCCCTCCTGCAATAAAAAATGCAGAAATAGGGATTTTGTGCTTCTCTAAGACCTCAGAGCCTGACAAGCTGGACCATGGGAGACTTTGGGCTTTAGGACTGGAGTTAGCAGCAGGGATCAGATCCCCAGACTTGTGCTATCTAAACTGAGGACCTCAGCTAGTCACCTCTATAGTCAGTGCAGAGACATTAGCATCTCCGGAGGATGACTGTTTATTTGAAGCAGAAACCTCTGTGGACAGGGCAAACTGCCCTCTGGAAATGTCAATGTCTCTCCACTAACAACACTCAAATCCAGAGCAGATAATTTGCACTTTCTGGGTGTTTCTAGTTAGAAGAAGCAGGTCCCACTTTACTTCTAGTGAACCAGGAGTTGCTAATTGGGACAGAAAACTTCACCAGCTTGATATCCATAAGTTAAGAGTGGTTAAGAGCAAAACGGAGCCCACAGAGAAGGTGTTGGAGGCTCAGTAAGCTGAAGTTTGGAGCTGCAGACCTGAGAATTAGAAAATGAGAAGAGAGACCCTAAATCTAAAGAAATAAGGGATCCCAGCCTGGTTACAGGAAGCTCCAATGGAAAAAAAAAAAAAACCCACAGGCACAGGGGATTGAAAGGTCAGTTTATCTTGGCACAGAGCACCACTGTGGCATTGCAACCCACAGCCCCTGAGCTGGTGTCCGCTTCTTTGTACCTCCCTTTCCTCCTTGCTTCCCCATCAAGATTTATAGCAGGAATCACGGTCCTGGGTACAGCCTTCCCTTCACAGCTCCCAATAGCTTGCGCTTGCCACGGCCAAGGGAACAACGAGAAGATCCATGATAGGGGTAGATGATATGGGTAGATTTCCACCCAAGGAGGCTCCAAGGCTTTCGGCAAGAAGGTAACAGCCCAAGGCAGCACCATGGCCCTGGAGGGCTCTTGCTTGGCATGGGAAAAGAAGGCAACGCTCAGAGGATGCTTGAATCCACCCTAGGAAGCAAAAGGAAGCGCATGTGCCAGCGGAAAAGCGATGGAGAGGAGGTGATAAGGCCTGCAGCCTCACCCTCCTTTGTACGCTTTGATGACTCATGGGGTCAGCTCAAATTTACGTCCTCAGCGCTGCAGAGAGTGGCATTGCAGCGTGTTACCCAGTACGGACCCAACAGCACCAGCTCCATCACCCACCGCACGTCGAGGCTGGTTGATAAGACCCTCCTCGGTTCATTGCTGCTCTAGGGTGGTGAAGGATGTTGTGAGGTCTGGTGGCTCATAAAGCCACAGATGACGCCAAGTGACGGAGCCGCCATTGAGTGGGGACCCGCTAAAGTATCTCTCAGTAAAATCTGGGGCAATTCCCCGCTTAATACCCACTTTTTACTGCCACCTGCTTTCCCTGCTCGTTCCAACTCCATTGGTACGTTACGGGGCACCTGCAAAACATGCACTATTTGGGCAAAAGGCACCGCAGTGACATGAAAGCCACCGCCGCCATCCCTCAGCTGCATTTTGGAGTCCAGAGGGAGGGCAGGATAGAGGACTCGGTCTCCCATGACCTCGGGTAGTGCCGCGACGGGGCCCAAAGCCCATGGGTTTCCTGCTAGTGCGGCACGGAGCGGTCTGCAGAGCCTTTGTGCGTCGATACTATTTCAATTCCCTCTTTTCTTCTATTTTTTTTTCTCTTTTTTTTTGGTCCTTGGCTCTGCATCCACAGCTCAGGGTGGAGGCTTCCCGGATCGGGCTGAGCTCTATATATACTCCCCCATATACGTACTCATGCACATATATTTACAGAGCAGCGCAGGCGCGCCGAGCTGTGGGGTGGACGCGGCGCGTTTGGCAGGAGACTCCGTACTATTCTTTAGGTGGGGAGAATCGAGGAAGGGAAGGACACGGCTAACCCTCCCTCCTATTCAAAACTATTTAAAGCCCGTCTGGCACAGACCTGCTTTCCCACCAAATGGTCCCAGAGACGATCTGGCTTTAAATCTGCGTAATCAGATCGGCTTCCCTATTGTTGGCAAATTCATAATTGCCTCATTATTTAACTCTCCTGAAATGGGAGGTTTTGCAGGAAAAAAAAAAAAAACGAAAAAAAAGTATCAGTTCTAACTCCTTTTCTCTCTCGTTTTTAAGAGTTTGGGGACTATATCTCCATTTGAAGAGCTCCTGTTCTTCAAATTCAGACATTCTTGTGCTCTTCCTCCTTAAAATAATAGATATAATTGCAGGAATGGATGATGAAAGACACAGAAAGTAAGAGATGAGCTGTCTCAGTGAGAGATTCTTCCACACAATTCACTGATTTTTTCAGTGGCAGTTTTGAGCAGCACAAGGCTGTTTTTTTAAAAGAAAACCTTTATTTTTCCCTCCAACAAGGAGAGATGCTCCTATAGGATAAATTTCTTAGCCTCTCCCTATGCCCACATGTGGGAGGCGAGAGATTTTGGAGAGAGGAGCCCTCTTCATTTATGTGCCGGTCCACCTTGCTACCCGGGGCCCCAGCCTTGGTTAGGTGCCACGGCAATACAAATAATTACTAATCCTAATCCCCACAGGAGTCTACTACATTATGGTTCAGTTTCCTCCCAAACAATCGCTCCTCTTCCTTGCTTTGTATGTTCTTCAAAAGAAGCGGCTGCTGTGCTTTAGGGCTGGGACACCAGCGGCGGTAAACATACGCCCAGTGTTCCTGCTCGGCTGGGCCCGGGCAGCAAAAAGGAGATTAATCTGCTGTAAAGCAGACACATCGTGGGCAGGAAAAAGAAATATATATATATAGGGGTTTAATGGTGATGGAAACCTAATGGCACTAAACAGAATTTATCCCAGGAAGTCCTTAGGGCAGGTGTATTTACTCTTTATAAGATGATTTTTTTTTGTCAGAATTGCAATAACAGCAAGAAATGCCTAGAGCAGAAGTATCTGGTGGCTTCAAACATCTTTATTCAGAGGTCAGTGAAGGCTGCGGTCCTGATCCCTACGCTGCAGAAGCACTAAGCTAAGGGAAATAGAGTTTTACCATGTACATACAGTTTGCTGGCACTGCACTTGGATATTTCCCTGTTTTCTGCCATGCATTGGGCACTTTCACTGTCCACAGGCTGCATCATCCCACAAGGGGAAAAATGACCCTTATGTGGATGGTAGACACCAAAAAAAATGTGTGGGTCCACAGCTAGCCATGGGCGGAAGTCCAAGGTTCACCTAGAGGATCTTGCTCTGAAACACATTCTGCCACATCTTTGTGGTGGTTTCTCCACTGCCAGAACCAAGAATGTAGGTCTACGCAGCAAGCAGTGAAAATGAAAAAGGAAAAAGATTTTACTAATTAGCTGGCCAACTAGCTTGGCTTAACGGACTGTATACATTTTGGTTATCTCTTCTGAGTTGGATCATGCAACGGTTTTAATTAGTCACTTGAAGGTGGCTTTGTCATGAGAGATGAGACACAATCATCTGGAGTGACCAAGCAGCCAAGAACCAAGCCAGGTTCTTGGCTGCTGAACGACATTGTCTTTCCAGCCCAATTACCTCATTGTTATGACTCAGTAGGGGCAGGATGATGCTCTCCCAGCTTCCCAGCAAGGATGGGATTCCTAAGTGGTTGGAGCTGAGCACAAGAGCATGGGACATCACTGTAGCCAGGTCAAGGATCCAGGTCTTCCTATTCAGTGCAAGCAGGTCAACCAGTAGTGCTAAATGTTTTTGTGCTGAGATATTTCAGCAAGGAATGTCAGACAAACACAACATGCAACGATGGTCACGTTTAGTTCCCCAAAACAATGCAGTTAAGGGTGGGTTTGGGCATGAAAAGAATTTCACTGCCAATGTGCACCTAGTGTGGAAGGAAAAGGTCTCTGTTTGTGGCCACTCTAGAGCTCAGGACTTCACTGGCCTCTTCCTTCCCCTCAAATCCTTGCCTGTCCTGGTTGGGATGTGGCACAGCTGTGCCTGGTAGTCATGCAAGCCATGGAGGGCCAGGGGAAGGGAGCAAAGGAAGCAGGAAGGAAGACAGAGCCGTATCCCCTCCCTGACATTCATCATCGTCCTCATCTTTCTCCCACAAAAGACCTTTCCAACCTCTCCCTGGGCTGCCACCTCGGAAGAGGCTCGGGAATGTGACCAGCAGCTCTGGGACACAGGCTAGACACAGAAGGTGGCACAGGGCTGGGCTCCATGACAATATCCGAACTATTCTGCTCCAGAGCATATTTTTGGCACCACAATGAAGCTCTGACACATCAGTGTAGCTCTGACACATTCGGCTTGCACATTTCCTTTAGAATAAAGGTCTGGAATTGCAACACTGTTGGAGGCAGGAGGAGAGGGCAGGAACTGCAGTCTAGGTTCACAATGGGACCTACAGATAGTCACTATCAGAGCAGAAGAGTGGCAGAGGGGACACCAGACTGAGATCCAGTGGGTGCTACCGGTCATACTCCCTGACTTGGAAGTGCAGAGGGAGCAGGAGAGGAAAAACAGCCACAGGTCACCAGTAAAGGCTGATGCTATGTTACGTTTGCAAGTGATCACTGCTGGGTATAAGCATGGCTTTGCTTCAAAAACTACTCTATTTTATGAGATTCAGCATCCCTGCTTACAGCATGGCAAGGCATGGACACTCCAGATCCATGTTCAGAGACAGACTCCTCCAGACATCCAGAAAGATGTCTCTATTGTCCTGTGTCTCATCCCATGCAGAAGTCCCTGGAAATTGTCATCCGAGCAAAGCATTCTTTGAGTCCAACCACCTTCCAGGAATCAGACTTTTGGTGTGCTAACCATGTAGACAAAAAAAGAACTTGAGACACCAAAAGCAGGTTCTGACTTCTAGCAATGCTTATTGATAACTCAGTAATCAATATTTGTATTATTGCTTTAGATAGTTAAAAAAATTCAAGAGCATTACTGTAAGGGCTGCTTATCCAAATAGGCCTTTGAGCCATTTTTGGATGGCTACAGTTCAGCACCAAGAAGAGGTTTCTACTTAGAACAACTTCTTGCCTAACCTCAGAAACCAGAAGAAGGGCGAGAAGGCAGCAGACCCCAGAGAAGAAGAGATTGCTCTTGCCAGGACAGAGCAGGAGGAGGATGATGTTGACTGAGACAAGGCGGTGACGTGCCACAGCAGGTCCATGGTCCATCCTCCTGCCTCCTAGTTCTGCACTGAGCCAAGCGGAGGGCGGCTGGATCCTTGTGATCGTGAGAACGGCCTCTCCCAGAGCAAGTCAGTTGTTTTCCTCCCATTCACATCTGGAAGCGGCCAGCAGCTACGAGAGGAAGGAGAGGAGAAACAATCCCGGAGCTCTGCGGAAGCCGGGACTTGACCTCCAGGGCGCGGTTGGGAGCTTGAGTCTCCCTTCCTTGTAGCTGAGCTGGTTTGTCCGACTCTATCTGATAAAGCCCAGGCTCACACATTGCTCTGCAATTTCTGGGAATACGGGAAAAAAAAAAAGCCCTGCTTGTGAGTCCATGGTCAAACTGTCTCCTCCAAACACGACTCCCTGGGATCGGTGACTTATGGCCCCCACTTGGCTGGTGTCACCCAGAGGATGGCCACCCTGTCCATCCACCTCTCTTCCTATCACTCAAGTTTCTCCACAAGGTACAGAGAAGAGCAGCAGAATTGCTCAAATGATGCAAAATTATGCAAAGTGATGCAACGAATACTTCATCTCTGTTCAATAGGGAGGCCAAAGAAACCAGACATGGACCCCAAAAGGCACTCTGGGCACTTCAGTGTTTTTGATGGCCAAGTCCCTTGATGCTATGTGTGAATCAACTCTCCTGAGCCAGAACACGATGAAAGCAGGGGGGAATCCATCTCCTAGCAAGGACTCAGACACTGTGGAAGGGCTGAGCACACTCAGCTCCAACTAGAACCAAAAGCCGATACTCACTGCTGTGAAATAACCTCATCTGCTCTAATCCGAATTAGCAAGGAGAGCTAATCTTACCCCTTGCGCGAGCCCTTCCACCCGCTACCCACTGTGGCAAGAATGAGTCCCCAGGATGGGAACATAATAAATAAATAAATAAGGAATCCTAAAAGCATTTTCCAACAAATTGCCTTCAAAGCCGATCCGCCTTCTGAGGTTTCCCGGCGGCCGCCCATCTCCGGCCGCGGTGTTATCAGCGCTGCCCTTCCGCCAGCCCCTCAGCACCTCAGGCTGCCAATTTTCCCCGCCGAGAAGGAGATAAACCCCTGCCCCTAAAACGCCTCTCCTGAGCTGGATTAGAAAGAAACCCTTCCTAAAAGAGCCTAAAAGGACCAGCCGGTCCATCCTCGCTGACAGCCTGCTCCAGGGGTGAAGGAGCTTAGGACCCGCCGCAGGCAGCATCGTGCTATTCGGGAAGGCAAAGCAGAGCTCTGACATCCTCTTTCTCCTGCTTAGACCCAAATACGGCCTTGAAATAGTCGGCATTCCTTTCACATGGCTATCCCAGAAGTATTTCTGCTGCATCTCTCAGGGTGCTCCTGGGCTGCAAGGGGGGATCCCAAAGCTTTTGCTGGGTCTTGGGGAGCAGGAGGTGCCTTGCTGTTCTCCTCGGAAATCCTAAGGGGCATTATTGAACCACATGGAATATATACTGCCAGTGAAGTCCTCCTTCACTTCTCTTTCTGCAGGTTTGACCTTAAGTGCCCACTTTTTGCCAGCTCCCTCCCACCAGTCCACCCTTTCCTCTTGTTGTGTTTCTTCCTTTTCCCAAAGGACATTTATTTTCCCTAGCTCAGCCACCCTAAATCACCTCCCGCCAGTTATAAACCGTGCGTCAGAGGAATGGCAAGACAGGGAACACGGAGCCAGAGGAGACCTCCAAGAAGAAGCAAGATGGGCAGAGCTCCCATCCTGAAGGAAGAGGCTGGGAGGGAAGATGGTCACCATGAGAAAAGGCCATTTGAAGTCCATTGGGCAAAAATCAGTCTGCTGGGGTACATTTTGGTGTCTGAGTGGTGATGGGTGGCTTGACAGCCTGCATCAGTGAGAATATTGGCCGTTCTTGCCATCACAGGCTATTGCTTCCCCATCTAGTTCACCTTCATGACAACCTTATCCCTAGAAAACTCCGCAGAAAAGGTATCTGGGGCAAGATCGTAAATTATAGGCTGGACCTTGAAATCCTACCCAAGATCCCACTTCTCTGGAGGATGGTCACCACAGCATATTGCTCTGCCAACAACCTAGGAGGGACTTGCTCTGACTAAACCCAGATTTAGTGCCTGGCAGATGTCAGTGCATCCTCCACCTTGAGATGGGGCTGACTGCAACGTATCAGACAGCTTTGGCAGGCTTAATTGATGTGTTTTAGCAAAGGTAGATAGGGCTACACGGTGGAGGTGACACCTTGAGAGCCATAATAGATGCAGACACAGCACAGATGGCAGGCCCAGCAATTGCCGGGGAAGTTTGTGGTCATCATCCCAGCAGTGAAGACAACTTTCAGATGCCACCTGCTTAATGAGGACATGTCCTCTGAAAAGGGCATCCCATAGTGGGAAGCTCAACACACTGCAGAGAGGATGTGTCAGTTGTCAAGACATAGTGGGGGTTTTGCAATCATTGCCTTGAACAGTGATGTTTTAGTTGTTAGGACTGTCAGAGAAAATGTTCTCCTACAGCAGCAGTGGTGAGATGCATCTGAACAGGCTGGGTGAAGAGATTCAGGCTCCACCAGGTTTTGCAAAATTGTGTATTAATAACATTTTACTCTGGAAAGAACAGGAGGAATGGAGCTTACAGCTTCCTAGACTCCTCAGACTGTCATAACGAGCATACTGTGTGGATGTATGGAGATCCACCAAGCACCTGCCAGGTTGCTCAATGTCTTATCAATATGTATGTATGTATATATGATATCTTATCGATATATATAAATACCTGAGGGGAGAATGTAGAGAGGATGGGGCCAAACTCCTGTGGGTGGTGGCCAGTGGCAGGACAAGGGGTCCTGGGGACAAGCTGAAGCCCAGGCAGCTCCATGTCCATGTGAGGAAGAACTTGTTTGGGGTGAGGGTGCCTGAGCCCTGGCCCAGGCTGCCCAGAGAGGCTGTGGAGGCTCCTGCTCTGGAGATCTTCCCAAGGCGCCTGGATGCCCCCCTGTGCCCCGTGCTCTGGGTGTCCCTGCTGGAGCAGGGCTTGGACTGGGTGAGTCCTAGAGGTCCCTTCCAACATCAACCATTCTGGAATTCTGTGGGATTTGCTTTCCTGGGACACAAGATGGATTGCTCTAAGCCAACCATGTCCCACAGGAGGACCTTGCTACGGACCACTGTGGGTGTCCTCCCAATCTGTGACATGCCAAACTCACAGTCTAGCATAAAAGATGAAATTAAGAATATTGCACCAGGTCTAAAATCACCTGAGACCCTCACTGCACTCAGACAACATGGATTTTCCAGCTCAAACTGGTCTGAATTCTACTCAGAAACTGGGCAGCTAATTAAAGGAAGCCTCACAAAAATCTTGTTTTTCTTTCTGTTAATCACTGTTCTGTCTACACCAAGGTGAAAACATTCAGGATACCTGGACGCTGGTATTCTCCTACCTTCAGTTAGATATTCAAAAGTTACTCATGTAAATCCAAATTAACCATTTTAATTTCCTTTACAGGTAATGGAGAGCTGGCAGCTGAAAAAAATCAAATTGCTTCATCTTACTGTTTTAAACACTAAAAAGAGAGTTTTAAGAGAATGATGCCTGTTGATTTTAAAAACCTCAAGAGACATGAAACAATTCATGTACTAACTCCCTCTAAGTGCTCAAAATTCATTCAATAAATTGCTTAGTTTCAAACTCAAAACTACACTGAAAAGTTTATATGCTAGATATCAAGGACATTGATTAGCTAATGTATTTTAAAAGAATTATAAATGACACTTTGCCTACATCAGTTTGCCAGAGTTTTTCATCCACCAGTGAAGAGTGACTGTCTGCAATAAGCACTGAACTATTACTATTATTCATTGCAAAATAAAAAGCATTTAAAAGATACATAAGGTAGAAATCAAAATAGAGCTGTGACAGGCTGCTTAACAGCTTAAACAAATATCTTCATAGTGTGCCCACCTAGTGAGAAAATAAAACCAAAAAAGCAAGAGC
>VWPW01027163.1:13278-45862 GCA_013389825.1 Crypturellus undulatus | reverse complement strand
CCGGGCCGCGCGGCGCCTGTCTGGGCTGGGCGCCATGAAGGACTGCGAGTACCGGCAGATCCCGCCGGGGGTAGCGGCGCCGCCGGGCCCGGCCGCCTCTCCGCCCGCCGCCCCGGAGCAGCCCGTTACCGCTGCCGCCCGCCGGCCCCGCCGGAAATGGGAGGTGTTCCCGGGCCGCAACCGCTTCTACTGCGGTGGCCGCCTCATGCTGGCGCGGCACAGCGGGGTCTTCGCCCTCACGCTCGGCCTCATCCTGGCCACCAGCGGCCTCTTCTTCGCCTTCGAGTGAGTCCTGCCGGCGCCGCGCTCGGGGCAGCCGCGGATCCCCCGACCTGAGGGCTCTGCCTTCTCCTTGGGGTCCATTCCCTCTCCAGGGGGGCTCTGGGGACCTGCCGGGGCTCTGCGCCCCTTCCTTGGTGTCTCTCCCCCGGGCTAGGGGCTCTGGGGTGCCCTGCGCTGGGGTCCACCTCCCCACCCGCCCCACGGCCTTCGCCAGTTCTCCTGCAGGGATGTGTTCTGCCTGCAGCCCCCTGTGCGGAGCCGCTAGCTGGACGGGCTGTCCCCACACTGCTGTACTGGCTGGGAGAGAGCAGGGCTATAGATAAGATAGAGAGTCCTGGCATCACTCCCCTTTCCCCACTCATTTTCCTTAAATCGTTTCCCTGCTGCAAAGCTCCTGCCCCTGCTCTGGGGCAAAGCTCTGATTCTTCTGCCCTGTCCCCTTACCTGGGGAGAGGGAGGTCCAAGTCACCCCAGAGCCCTCTCTGTGATGCTGAGGAGCTCAAAGACTTTCCCACTATCTTCCAGTGACTTTCTTCTGTGCCAGAGTGGGAGGGATGGGTAGAGGCAGCCCCAGAACTTGTCTCACGAGCCTGATGTTGCCGGTAGGTTTAACATCCTCAGTGACCAATGCAGGGAATCACCTTCTTAGCTGCCTGTCTTGGGTGCCCTTCTGCAATCTCTTCTCCTCCAAGCCAACCAGGAAGGATTTTTTGGCTTCTGCGAAGCCAGAAAATCAGTAAGATCAGTGAAAATCAGTGAATTTTGATGGGCGGAAGAGGCAGAAGTAGAGTTTCAATGGATGGCAAAATCCTTTCTGACTTGTAGGGCCTCACTTTGAGGGTCCGGGCTGGAACTCTACCTCCCTTTTGCAGCTGTGTCTGGGGAAGGGAGAACTGCATCTCTGCAGATTCCCTCTCCTTTCGGGAAGGTGGCTCTGAGCCAGACCAGGAATCTCCCTGATCCTGTGCCCTGTAGGAAGGGAGAGCCCAGGATGCCCGTTATGTCCTGCGCTGCCCGAGAGAGCTGCCGAGGGGGCTCCATTTATCCTTGGCATCTCCTAGGGCTTCTGCTGTTCTGTCTCTGTCGTTCTGCCTCTCGGGAGGGAAGGGAGTTTTCCCTACTCCTCTATTGAGTGTGGGTTCCTTCCTGCCTCGGGATCTGTGTTATCTTTCCAAGACCCAGAACAGAGCTGCCTGAGCCTGCAGTCAGCAGTACTGAGGTGTTTGGTCAGGTTAGAGGTTCTGAGAAAGCACAATCAGACAAGCTGAAACTGGGAGGCAGCTGTGGGAGGCAGTAATAGATACCTGCGCAAAACCTCCTTTCGTAGTGTGACTGTGACTTTTTGGCAGCTTTCTCTGCTGTATCTGAAACCAATGGATGATAATAGCGCAGTAACTGCTTTGTACAAGGCTGAGGAAAGGACATCTGCGCTTCCCATCTTGCCTAGTCACTGTTTCTTGGTTGAAGATGCCCTGGGGGTTTCCGAGTTGTTTTTATAGCGGTGCACTTCTGTTGCATGGGTTATGGTTTGCTAGATATATAGCAATACGTCTTACCTGTGTCTGCAGTTCACTTTTTTTTTTTTTTTTTTGTATGATTTCTTCTGCTGCCTGAAGAATGAAGTCCAGAGATGCCCAGGAACAGGGTGGCAAGAAAGCCTGTGTCCTGTTCCAGAGGCCCTTCTGTGCTTCCATGCCAGAGAGCACTGAGGGGCTGGGCAGAGGGGTTTTGATGCTTGATGGCTGCTTTGTTCTGGACAGCTGAGCTCAGGAGTTGAGACAAAAGTTCCTTAATCCTCTCGAGCTGCCTCGCTGTGTCATGGAGACTCAGAGCTGCCCATAGCCATTGGGACTGCAATACATTGCGTGTCTGTGCTCAAGTTCAGGTTACTTATTAGTGCTTATAATAGCAAATCCCTTTGCAGAGCGAGGAGTGCAAGGAGGGCTGCAGCACAAGAACTGTGTTCGTGTCATGCTGTGAGCAACTGAGTTGCGCTGCAATCTCTGCGGTCCCTGCATACAGGAAAACGTCCTTGGGCTCTGCTGCTACCTGTTCAGGAGCAGTAAGACCAGCAACGGGCATCATTTGCTTAGATGCTATCTTGTCGCAGCAGTCTCAGTACTGAAATGTGTCCCCACGCAAAACATCTGGCACTCTTCGAAGGGCACACAAGTCAACCCGAGACAGCAAAGCTGAGTTGAACCAAAGTAAATTTCCCTTTCAGCTTTGTGTTTTGAACAAGTGGGATCATGTTCATGGCAATTTCGGTCCCTTGTTAACTTAGAGCATTTACATATATATGTTGTAGAAGATGCCCAGGTTTTGAGACGGCTGACAGCTTTAGAAACGCTGTTCTGGGACTTCACAAAGACCAGGAATCTGTGTACAGGAGCTGGTACTGCTACCTTGGCTTCAAAGACCTGTCTTTCCCATGCACCTCCAGAGCAGCAGGATTTTTTCTGGGCTGTTTGCTACTTCTCCAGGGGTCTCTGCAGAGCAGCAGTGTTTTAGTCCGCCACTCCATAGTAATTTATAGTATTTGGTGCAATAGCTGATGACAAGTACTCTAAGCATGATCTGTAATGATTTCTTTTTCTTTGTTTAACAGCTGCCCCTTCCTTGCAAGTCACCTGACCCTGGCCATCCCTGTCATCGCAGCAGTCCTCTTCTTCTTTGTCATCAGCTGTCTGCTCCAGACTAGCTTCAGAGATCCAGGTATCTTGCCTCGAGCCACCCCAAGTGAAGCTGCGGATCTGGAAAAGCGGATCGGTGAGACTCCTCTGTCCTTTCCTGTTTTGCTTTGATGCATGTGGCGAGGGGCATTTCAGGCTCAGCCAGTCTTGGCTCCTTAACAGTCATCTTAGGGGAGAAGGGCTCAGGATCAGGAGGCTCTAGGGTGTCTTAGGAGCCCTCATGAGAGGTGTGAAAACTCCTGCAGCACAGCAGGCTGGGGAAGGGGATCTGCAGGGAAGCACTGGTGGTTTTCTTTTCTGGTCAGTCCCATCACTTTCCCAGGCAGAGGACTGTGCAAGGGATTGGAGGCTGTAACTATACCTGCCCTCAGGACTCAGACCTGCCTGGGCAGTGGCCACATGCAGAGTTCAGATGAAGAGGAGCTGGCAACATCAGTGTCCGAAATCTTAATACTCTGGAAGCCTGTTTACCTGCAGCTGAAGAAGTAGAGTCCCCAGTCAGAGCCCCTCTGTGCAGTTATTTTAAACAGTGACAGAGTTTTCAATATCTAAGCAGTGGTTCAGATCTGGCACTGGGATTTGTGATGGTCTGAATTCCACTGAATTTTCACTGAATTCTAATCCAGGCTACAAAACTGTTATTTTATTTTATTTTATTTTATTTTATTTTATTTTATTTTATTTTATTTTATTTTATTTTATTTTATTTTATTTTATTTTATTTTATTTTATTTTATTCCTCTTGGAAGAGCCAATTCTTTGCTACTTCCACATTTTTTTTCACTGTGTGACATGATGTGGTTGATCCTGCTAAGCAGGAAAGCTGCTGAGGATTAACTAAGTAATATTTATAAAACTGCTGAAACCAGGAGCATGCCTAGAAGATAAATAGCATTAATGCTTGGCCTTTTGTTGCACTTCCCCCGTCTTCTGGAATTTGAAAGGAGAATTTTCCTTGTCCATCAGGTGATGGGACAGGATCCTTGAGTTGCCTTCCTGGATTAGAGAAGTCATTCTAAAAACATGCAGATATGAAGTGTTCTTTTTGTGTTTTAATGAAACAGTTGCAGCTAAACTCAATTGAGGCTGAAAAAAAAGAGACTCTTCTAAGCCTGAGGATGGTTCTGCAGGCAGCCGAACCCATTCTGAGTGTGGTCCGCTGCCGAATGGATAATCTTATCTCTGACTGCTCCTACTGCCTCCCTTGCACTGGTGTTTGGGTGGTCACCAGTGAGCAGGAGCAGGGAACTTGGTTGGACAAACACTGACATAGTGTTTCTTGCTACTGTCAGCACCGGGAAGGTGGCAGGACCATGAAGCAGACAGCGGGACTGAATTGCAGGGAGAAATGGTGAAGTAAAAGGAATTGATGGATTTGTAGCCTTAAAGCACCCTGCTGGATTCTTGGCTGCTGTACCTGGAGTGGAGGGGTAGATGACTGACACTATTTTTATTTTTTTGTGAAGACTGATGTGAGAGGAACTGTGCATGTAATCTGTATGCTAGCTGCAAGCTCCCAACGCTGGCACCACCCCTCGTGGAAACTGCTGCTGGTTGTAGTGGATTTTTGAGCTGCTTCTGGTAAAGCAGAGCAAATCTCTACTTATGTTATGCCGCAGGCTGTGAGGGTTGAGCTCAAAAGCTTAAGCCTTATAAGGAAAAAGGCTGTGAGCCGTGTTTAGCCCCCATGTCCTTGCCTTTCTCTACAAGTGTTTCATTCAGCTTGTATGAATGCAGTGAGACCCCATCTGAAAATGTCTCCAGGTGAAGGCACCACAGCTAGGGTGAGCAGGATTCCTGTTCCCAGGCAGCCTGGGCTGCTGCTTTGCTTGTCTGTGCTTTTTTTACTGACCAATACTGTGAAATTGGTGCATGTGCACATGGAACAGGTTTAGCCTGGAGCTTCAAGTTACCTTTAGTGTGCTTGGCTGTTGGGGAGTTTCATTCAAGCTTCCAAAGGCTCTGGAAGCCTTTGAAAATCCCATCCTTTCTGAAGGACACTGGGACAGGTGAATGTAGTGACAGCAAAAGATTCAGCTCAGCAACTGCTGCTGCTTTTAACTCCCCACGTCATGTTGGTGCCTCTCAAAGAGGAGCCTGGTGCTGAGGACAGATGCAGTGCAGAGGCGGCTGGCCTGCTGTTCTGCTTCCCTCCCCCCCCCCCCAAAAAAAGAAAGACTAGACTGAGAAAACCTATATCCTTTTGTTACAGTGTGTTAATTACTTTGAAAGTTATCCAAACTAGGAGGGAGTTTGCAGGTTTTCCTACAAAATATCAGTGGCTAGGGCTTAGGATAACTAATTTAGAAAGGAATGTTTTTTAAGGCAGTGATTTGCCCTGTAGCCTGCTGTGCCTCAAGGTCTCCTTTGTTAATGGTGTCTAGCAGTCTGCTAATATTTGTTCCTATCTAAAAACTGCTATGTCACACTGAGTTTGTAGTAGCCAAGAAAGTGTGTGCATTTGGAATCTGTGCATGGCTTTGGGGTTGTCCTTGGTAAGAGATGCTTTAGCCAAGTGAATGTGAGAGAACTTGAATCTGCCCCTGCTGAAGATGATTGCAAGGTAATAATTCTGTGTCTGCCCATGCAACTAGTTTTAAAATATCCTCAGAGTGGTTATCCCTGTTTCTATTTAAAAGTGCCTAAAGCTGTAAGCTGGCTTCTGAAGCTGCTAGTTGTGCCAGCTGTTACTGTTAATATAATCCATTAATTTTCTTAACTTAGTGGTAAATCTCTATTTTCAAAGACTTCCTCAAAGCTGAAAATGTGTTATTTTAAGGGTGAATTAAACGAATTACGAAATAACCCCCCAAATTGCAGACACGATAGGCTTCCCAACTCACACTTTTGCTGTTTGGAGAAACTCTGCAGTTCTCAGTCCCAAATTACTAGTCAAATGCTGGCATGCCCAAACGCAATGTGTAGCGTCCTCAAAATATTTTAATTTCAACTTGGAGGCGAATAGTTCCCCTTGTGCTATTAATGTACGTGTGTCAAATTTCAGTGAAATCTGACTGGAGCACTTGAGACCTGCTGTCCTCCCCTTCTATCATGAAAGCAAGTCTCCTGGTCATGGCTGCGCTGCTGATTTAAGCTGCAGATTGGAGAGACATAGGCTGGCAGTGGCTGGATGTGCTTTTGCTGAGATTACGCTAAATCGACAGTTTCCTGTCCTGTGCGTAGAGCAGAGGAGAAGCCGCTGCACGTGCATTAATGGATCACGCGCCTCTCTTGTTATGATCTGTCAGACGTGCAGAGATGAGTTGGTGTTGCTGGGCCCATGAACACTGCTGCTTTTATGCTATGTATATATTGCTTTATGTTTTCAAAGTATTAGGCAGATATTATTTCCTCTTGGTATCCCAGCAGCATTCCCACTGAACAGACAACGAAGGGAGCATAAATAAGGCAGCTGCTTGGCATGGTTTGCCCATCCTTCCTTCTCCTTGCAGATAACATGGGTACCTCAACGTACCGCCCGCCAGCCCGCACCATGGAGGTGGTCATAAACAAGTACGTGGTGAAGCTGAAGTACTGCTATACCTGCCGAATGTTCCGCCCTCCGCGAACCTCTCACTGCAGCGTCTGTGACAACTGCGTCGGTAAGTCCGGGGGCTGGGAACGTACTGGCATCCTCTGTGGAAGGGGAGCGCTTTAGATTTGTGGGCAGGTTGCTTTTGCTCCTTTTAGAGGATTATGAGGTGAGATATTAAGTTGTCCTTCTTGTTTCTCTTGAAAATGAGGGCCAGTGCAGTGGTTTAGGGGTGAGGATACTGCATTTCCTCTTTCTGTAAGGATGCAGAGTGGTGGAACAGTGCTATAGGCTCCTTGCCTGAATGCAGGCCTGTGGAGGCAGCATCACAGACTCTGATTTAGCCCTTCTGCATCTTCCCGCTGTGCCCTTGGGTTCTTTTGGGACAGGAGGAATAGGAGAGAATGAAAATCTGAAGAAAAGCCTCTGGTAGCTCTGCACAACCGGGCCCTAGGCAGACATGGGGAATGAGTGAGACAGGAAATGAGAGGATGACGATTTTCCCTACTCAATCTGGCTGCACAGGAGCAATTTGAAGTGGGAGGAGGGTGGCACATGGTGGAGTGGCATGACAAGAAAGTTTCGTGCTCAGGGGTGGGTGTCTCGTGTGCTGCAGGCAGCCGGAGGCTCTGCATTATGGTCTCTGCAGGGCTGACTGACCTGAGACTGGTGCAGGATCCCAAGGACTCTCTTAAGAAAAGGCTGCGAGTGCTGGCCATGTGCCTGGGGGTAGTTGTGGATGTTGTGACTCCTCCTTACACTAGAATAGCTCACTGGATAGTAGCCATGCTCGGCACAGCGTTGGAAAGGAGCTTTGCGGAGGAGTAGGTGTGTTCCTGCCTTGATGTGTTTTACTTGGATCAGTTGCCCCTACGCTGCAGCTGTAGCAGTCCTGCCCTTTCATGAAAAGACAACTCGTCGTGTTTCCAGATGTATTGCATCTGCTCTGAGTTCCTAGGCAGTTGTTGTGGTTTTTAGAGGCGTATCTTCATGACTTTGAAAACTATTTTCTGCTCGGAAGAATGCAGGAGGGGGCTATTGCACCAAAGGGAAGCAACGATGCTGAGTGCCCACACCCAGTACTGCAAGATAGCGGAAAAACATCTGTGCTTTCCCTGCTTTCTTTCAGTTTTAGCAATGGTAGATGGTACCAGGCGCAAGGTTTGTATTTATGTGGAGCTTGGAGAGAGAGAAAAGATTTGGCTTTTAATATTATAAAAGGGCATGTCAGCAGGCTGCAGTGCTTTGTTGAAACTTCATGTTAATGTACTGTTGCTAAGAGGTTCTGATCTTCAAGTGAAGTGGGTGGAAGCTCAGTTTGCAGCCTCTGAATCCGTGGAGGTTCAGCAATGTTCACTCTTACTGCGTGTGAGATGACGACAGTCCTCATGATGTTGCTTTCTTTCAGAGAGGTTTGATCACCACTGCCCCTGGGTGGGCAACTGTGTGGGGAAGCGCAACTACCGCTACTTCTATGCCTTCATCCTCTCCCTCTCCTTCCTGACTGCCTTCATCTTCGCTTGTGTTGTCACCCACCTCACTCTGCGTAAGTACAGCGGTTACTAGTAGCAGTGAGCGTACTGTGCTCCTGGAGACGAGTGACTTGAGGCTCTGTTGAACCACATAGTCCTTTTCTTAGTGGACAGAGAAGGGACTGGTCTTTGGTAATTAAATACTTTGCTAGTTAAATAAAAGGGAACCCTAGGTCCTGCACCTCACTGCAGAGAAATTGTGACACTTGGTGACTATGTTATTCGATCCAGAGCAGATGAGTTGTGTCTGATGCTAGGGCAGCCAGGGCTTTGTGTGCATCTACTCTGAATCTCACAGGGAAAGTGAATTGCCTGCCAGCCCTGAACCTCGCGGAGCTGTGTCTGCTCACGCACGTTTCTGCAGAGTTACAGACTCTGGATACCCAGGCAGATCCGTGTAACCTTCAGGAGGGCAGCTGTGCACTCGGGAGTGAGGGAGGTTGGCTGGAGATGCAAGGCTGCCTGATGGAACATAGTTCCTCGTCCTGTTTTGCTTTGCAGGCTCTCAGAGAGATGGATTCCTTACCACGCTGAAGACAACACCTGCGAGATATCCTTTTAATGCTCTGAGTTGCTTGGACTGCCGAGCCCTAGTGCAGCGACATTAATGGCGTAACGTGGGAGTGCAATGTCTTCTTCCAAGGGGCACCCTGATGTACTTTCCAAAACCAAATTTAGGTCTCTAGCTGCTTGTGGGAGCAGGCAGGCATCTCTCCATTGTAGACTGATACTACCACCAAAGTGGTAGGACTTTTAGTTCCATATTTAGGTCCCTGCCACTGAAATGCTCTCTCCTTGTTGGGCATGGGGACACCTTTTCCCTAGAAGAAGGCATGAGTAGGTACCTGTATTGTGTGAGCTTCTCAGCCAACCCCTCAATACTGAGGGTGCTTAGAGAGCCCAGTGCATGTGGTCTTCACCATGAGTACCTCGCCAAACAGTTCTTTGCCTCTCCCTGCAGGAAGATTTTATTCCATGAGATTTCCTTGACTCCTCTTTTTTTTATTATTATTATTATTTTTCACTGTGCTGGAGCTGGTGATTTGTTTTTTCTCAGTCTGGAGTATTTTGGGCCTCTCAGGTTTTCACACTTACTTAGTCGCCTCCAACTTGACAACAAACGAAGATGTAAGTACTTGTATGCTTGTCCTTTCATAGGAGTGCAAAGGACACCTCTCGGGTGTAAGCGGGGCTACCAGACCTGCTGCTTTCTGAGCAGAGGTGACATTTTCAGGGCATCCTCAACTGGGTGCAGTCTATTCAGATAGATGCATGCATAGAAAATGGTGCACAACAGCAGGGCATCCTGTTGGGAGGGCAGCGCATGTTTCTTGGCAGTGTCAGGCTAGGGAGTAACTAGCTGAAATGCTTTAAAAGTTAGTTGTTTTTTTTTTTTTTCCCCTTCTTCTTTTCTGGTTAAATTGGAAATTCCAATATCTAAAAAAAGGAAGGCTGCCCCCAGAGATTTGGGTTTTAGCTGGGGACATGGGTGGTCTTAATTCAGCATTCTGTGCAACCACATATTTCCTGTGAGACCCTGGGCAAGTCCCTTTGTCATTTCAAGTGCAATAGGCAAATAATGTACAGGCGTCTTCTGAAGATTTTTACCATAAAGCGTGTAGTGCTTGCAGGCTCAAAGGGCCAGATGAGTACCCTGAGCAAGGCAGGTTGTATGGAAAAGCAGGATCTAGCTAATCCTTAGGAAGAATCAAAATTTACCCTTCAGACCATAGATCCCTGTAATGCTTACTGGAAGCTTCCATTGCTACAGAAGAAATGCTTGCGTGTTGTTTTTTTTGTTGGGTTGGTGTTTTTTTTTTTTTTCTTTTCTCTCCCCTCTTTTTCTCTTATGTCTAGAGATGTTAGGCTGTGCAAGTGAAGCTGATGGGGGTTGCGCCCGTGTGCTGACGGCCCCTTGCTTCTCTGGTTGCATTGCCAGCTTGGGCTGCACCCGGGGAGGGGAAGTAAAAGCAAAAAGAGGAAACGTGGTGGTAAATGGTTCGCTTCAGCCAGGGGCTTGTGGCCAGGTATAGCATCTGCCCACGCTTGTGTGCCCATGGTTGACTTGTCTGGGGTTTCGAAATCAGAGTCCCAGTGGCAGCTGCTCACGGCGTGGACAGGTGATGTTATTTCCTTAGCAAATGGCCTGGGAATCCCCTTGGGGTTTGGTTAGGCTGAGGAGCACACAGGGTATCTCTAGCTAAGAGCGCTGCTTCCATGAGCTCTCAGCCTGGTGGAAAATGAGGGAAAAAGAAGCTTGAGTTGAAGCACTGATGCTTATAAGTTGCCATGAAGCATGAGGAGGTCATAGCTTCGGGGCTTTGTAGCTGCAAGGTTGAATCTAAAGGCAGGAGAACATGATTGCTGTCTCCTCTGGCTGCCTTTCTACAGCTGTCCTGCTTGCTAAAGCAAAGAGGAGGAGGTTATTTTTATCAAGACAGAAGCTGTTTGCCTCCTGATCAAGGATTTTAACTGATTTTTATTATCGTGTAATTATAGCACATCTTTCCCATCTTAATCTACGTGTATCTTTTTCCTCTCAGATCAAAGGGTCCTGGTCAAATAAGAGGGGCTCAGAGTTTGCCAATCCTTACAGCCATAAAAGTATCCTCACAAATTGCTGTGCAGTGCTATGTGGGCCGTTCCATCCCAGGTAAGAGCTTGTTACCTCCACTGCGTTGGGAAGCTCATCCTGCTACGAGAGGGGCTCCAGGAAGTGCAGGCTGATTGTAATTCACGAGGATTTGTGCCATCCAGACACATCTGCTTCCATGAAGCTGAAGAGTACTTGTTAACACACATACTTTTCCTCCTGTACTGCAAGGATTGATCGCAGGGCTGTAACTCTTGGCAAACAGTCAGCAAGGTTCTGTACCAGATCAGACTGTTCCTTAAACAACACTCGGGTTGCCTGAACTGCGTGATAACATCCTACCAAATTCTCTTACCTGAGAGTTAACCAGAAGATTTATTAAAACAGAGACAAAGGCAAGCAGTTCCCTCCTTGTGTAATAAAAGTTTTGGGCCTGGAGCATGGTCACCTCTGGCCTACTCTTCCTTCATCTCACCAGCAGTGTAGAATTATCAGCTCTTTGTCACAAGAGGGTGCAGTTGGGCAGTGTTGGGCTGGAGTCCTCTGACCTTTGGCTGCTGGAATTGAGGACCTGCACTCTGACTTGGAACTCCCAGCCTGTCTTAAGGACATGCAGGTCTCCTTGAGACATATTTTGTTTGCTAGGATCCTCTTGGGATTTACACAGAGCATCCCAGAGGTGCTAACTCAGTGTAAAGTAACAGCAGAGGAAGGTGCCTGAGACTTCAAGTAAGGACACATAGCTAGAGTCACTGTATTCTCTATTTGTGTCCTGCCCTGCTCTCAAAAGTACCCCTAAGCTCTTAGTTGGTCCAGAGCTCCCGAAATGCCAATGCTGCCGCTCGGTAATGATAAATCTGCAGATTGAGAGAGCTGAGCTGGCAGAAGAGCAGCATTTTACTCCAAGTTTTCTTTCTCATTTATGTTGTTTTCCTGTTGTAAAGTCCTTTTGCCAGTTGCCATTTGGGTTTGTGGTGACCCAAAGCTTTTACTGTCTAAAGACTGTGGTGGCTTGTGTGATATGTTTGTGGTGCATCTAATGCATGAGGAACTGCATTGTCCAAACCACTCCTGCTGATGCTCTGGTTAGCAGCTCCCACAAAGAGACCCATCTCTGAATGGCTGCGGGCTGTGAGCTCCCATCCTTGTGACAGGGGCACCTGGATGTCAGGTTTTGTGGGCAGAGTTGATTTAGCAGCTACTCAGCACATCCACTGTACTATGTAGGATCAAGAGCTGCTTTAAAACTCTATGCTGGGATGGGGGCACATGCTTGGCATGGCTGAGCAAACCAAAATCCTTTACTGAGCGCTGTGTGTTCTCTGCTCTTTCACCTGGCTGCTCTCCTGACACTGGGAAAGGGAGTTTTCACTACAAGACCTAGCACTTCCTTACCTTTTGCAAACTTTAAAGACCCTCTTTTATGCTAAGTATCTTTTTTTTTTTTTTTTTCTCTGTAGAAACTGATTGATTCAGCTGGCACGTAGCTTATAGTCTTCGTGTGCTTAGGATCATAACTCCTCTCCCTTTACTTAGTACTTTTCCCTTTTGTTTTCCAGTTTGATAGACAGAAGAGGATTTATTCAGCCAGAAGTCGGGACACTGTCCAATCCTAAGAATGAAATCTCCTCCTTTGGAGCCAAAACTGACACCAGCATGGTAGGAGGCATTCCCTAGTGGTGCTGCGTCGTAGCCCAGTTGTGCCTGCACCAAACTCCAGCCACTGCCTTCCCCTCTTACCATCTCACTGGCCTCAGGCGGGACAGCCCTGTGATACAGAGCTGCCAAAGACTCAGAGGAGCCATATGTTGCCTTTTTTAAAATTTATTTATTATTTTTGATTATTTGTCTGTGATGTGCCCTGCCTGGACTTTCGACTGATAGAGCGTGCAAGACCCTCAGACTCGAGCAGAAAGCAGGAGGTCCTCACTGTACCTGGGAAGCAAATAGGGGTGAGAGCCACCAACCTGCTGAGTCTGGAGCTCCAGAGCTCCAAAGAGTCGCTGTGTTCAGCACAAGGAATAAGGAGGTGGGCCAAGCAGGGGAGGTGGACATGGGCAACCAGTTCTTCTTCTGAGCTGTGTTCTCAAGCTTCATCTTTTGGGCTGGCAGAGGTGGAAGTTCCTTGGTGTTCCCAATATCTCCATGAATGCCTCTTCCTCTGTGCCTGTGCGGGGGGAGTCTGTGTCTTAATGGTTGGGTTCCCAGCAAACTGCAGGAGTAGCTTTCTCTTGTGGAAGCTGCTGTGCCTTGATAAGTTGTGGTTGTTTTCCTGGGAGCCTGCTACTCCCAGCAGACGTGGAAGCTGACTAGATGTCCCAGCTGCTGTTTAATCCGATTTTCTGGCTGGTCCCTAAGGGAGTACTGACGAGCCCTGAGTGCTTTTGTTTCTGCTAGAAAGAGCATGTTTTGCAACCAGGGCACAAGTTAGGAAAAAAACTCATCTTCATAGGGAAAAATGTGCGGTGTTCTGCAGCTCTCGTAGCGAGACACTGCCTGGAAAGGAACAGATATAGGATTTGACCTCAACTTGCCAGGAAAGCCCAGTTGGCTCCTGTCTTTGGGACACTTAGTCAGCAGAAGGGCAGGTGAATTCCTGAGGGTCACATCCTTCCTAGCTGGAGTCACCCAGGGGAAGCAGAGAGTGGGTGCTGGTCTCAGCCTCATGTTGTGCTCTTGGGTTTGAGTTTCTGCCCAGAAGATGAGAGCAGGACTGTCCACAGCCCCTCAGGAATGATTCTTGTGTCTTGGCATGTCCCAAGCTGCCTCCCTGCCAGGAGAGTAGGGCTAGGCAGCTCTGTGGGTTCCTAACACTGGAGCATACATACAGGAGTCCCAGATCTTGTTAGCAATACTTGAATCGCGTTATTAAAAGCTGCTGGATATTTTTGCACAATTTGTAATTTTTTTTCTATCTAGAACATTTTATATTTGGTGTAGATAGTGGTGTGCATGTTAGCACCAGGGCAGAAACTTGCAGTGTTTCATGTCAAGCCGCCTGGTTCATGTTTCCGTGGGTCGGCCGCATAGGTTTCCACACCGGGCAGAGTCAACGTGTCTGCAGGAGCTGCTGAATTAGCCACCCTTGTGCTTTACCCGCTGCCACTGCCAGTGCTGCCTCTGCTAGTGCAGGCGTAAGGGAGCGGGGCTGTTGGCGGCGCTTTGGGGTGGCTCTCAGAGCTCCCTCGCAAGGCCCTTTGCAACCTGTTTTGGTTTTCAGCCATGGGATCTTCCAGACACCCCCGGTACTAACATTAAAAGAGTCCCTTTGCCGCCTTCCCCCACCTCTCTGGGGGTGGCATGTGGCAAAGTAAGTTCCTGGCTTGCTTTTCCTTTACCGTTTTTTCTCGCACCTTGGAAAGGTTTCCCTGGCCGTGTGTTTGGGATCTTGGTGTCAGCTCGCTGTGATCGCCAGCGCTACCTTCCCCTTTGCCAAGAGCCAGGGAGGTATCGCAGGAGGGCAGGGCGACTCCAGCACTGTGACACCCTCCTGCTCCCTCCCAGAGGCTCGTCCCAGCCAAACGGTTCCCGTTTGTTACCTTAGTGTGACAGCGTCTTGCACCTGGGGAAGGAGGAAGCTGGCGCCATGCGGTGCCATCCCTGGTTCTCCTGATCTTCCTGAAGGGATTTATCACTGCCTTCAAGGAACCTGGGTGCTACCTTCTAGCAGCAGCTGCAGGACAAGGCAGGAGCGCCCGGCTGGGCGGAGAGGGGCTGGTGTGCGGGGAGCGCCCATTGCGAAGGCTGCCGGGATGATGCAGGGTGCTGCTGGGGGCCCAGCGCCTTCCTGCTTTTATTTAAACCAGTTCCTTTTGTTACTCAGCATAATAAAATTATATTTTTAAAGAGTTAAGTGCTTGGAATTTCTTTTTATTTATTCCTTTAACATGAAAGAGGGCAGGGGCCTGCTTTTAACATCCCTCTGTCAGGCGGGAGTTGGACTGTTGGTCTCAGAGCTCTCCTGGAAGCTCCTGCACCTTCCTGCAGGATGGGGACACTTGGCAGCAGAGCCCAGCAGCTGTCTGTGGTGCTGCAGCTCTTGCTAGAGCCAAGAGGCTTTTCCTGCCCCACGGTTTCCATGGACACAGTTTCACCCTGCATCCAGCTCCAATTGCACCATCCCGCAGAAGCTGAGTGTCCTTTTCCCGCCTGTCTCCGAGCCTGGATCCAAGGTCTCCCTGCCTAACCCAATCTGCTCTGTACCAGCATGTGTTGAGCTGCATAATCTCTGGTGTCTTCCCCAGGAGGACGCCTGCGAGGACTTTGCCATTTCCTGCACAGCATGACGGGATAACCCCCCTCCTCGGCTGTTAGCCCCATTTCTGAGGGTTAGCTGGTAAGGCAGCACTTTATTCTTCCCCCCTTTCAGTCATCCATCTTCTCCAGTGCCTCATCTCATGCCCACCACATGACCATGGAGTTCCTCACCTACCAGCTGCGCAGAGGTCCGTGTGACACCCTCTCGGGCTGCACTGCAGCCGTGGTTTGTGCTGCTGCTGGGGTTTGGGTTAGAGCAAGCCAGGGCCTGAGCAGAGGACTGAAAGCCAGAAGTACATTTACGCTCGCAGATCTCCCACTGCTGCACTTGTGACTCGGTCAATCCCTCTCCTCCTTCCCCCTGTACCTCAGTTTTGCTCTCTGTAATCCCAGGTTGCTCCTTGGCCATGCCTGCAGCGGAAGTAAGTTCGTTTCAGAGCACATTGGGGCATCCCTATCACCTCCTTCCCATCCCTCCCATCATCCACGCAGCCTAGCGTGAGCTCAACCCCAGCAGCCTCTCTCCCACCCTGTGCAGACTCATCTTCCTCGCCACTGGCATCCTGCCATCCTGGTGTGATCCGTGGAGCAGGTCGGATTTTGGGACCTTAGCAGTGGCTCCTGGGTAGAGCAGCCACATCCCAAAGCACCTTCTGCCCTTGCTTGGCTGCCTAGGGTCTCATGCACCTGATCCATCCCAGCTTGGGCTGGTTGTAGGATAAACCACTGTCAACCTTGCTCCTACCAGCATGGTGCTCCTTCAATCCCTGTAGCCAGCCAGAATGATGCTCCTTGCTCTGTTTCCCGCTCCCACTTCTTGTGCTGTTTCTGCTACTAACCTTCTCTTTCTCTCCCACCTTCTCTGGTCCCACGGGCACTGCAGTACTTGAGGGCGCTAAAGCTCTTGGGCCTGCAGCCCTCTGCCTCTCTTGGAGCACCTCAAGAGAAGCAGAGATGCCACAGCTGCTCCCCGGAGCAACGGCCATCACCACCACGTGTGCCTCCGCTCGCCAGGCCATGCCTGCTGCCCTCGCGCCACCGCGCTCGAGGAAGAGCCTCTGTCCCGCGGCTCCGAAGCTCAAAGCCATAATGAAACTCTGCCCAGCGCAATAACCATAGCTCCTACTGACCCCTGCATGTGGGGACAACGGGCACGAGGCCAGACAGGGCTGCTGGAGTCCCGCTCTGCAGTGAAGGTTGCTCCCTGCTGGTACATCCTGGAAGATGCCACATGGGGTTTGAGCAAGCTTGGAAAGCAGCAACTTCCCGTGAGCACCTCTGTGGCCGAGGCTGTCTTGGAGCTGTTCTTGCCACCTCCATGTCCCTGTGGGCCTCCGCCTCGCAGGGAGCTGGTGTGGGTAAGAGTTTACCCTTCAAAACGCTCTCTGTTTTCTGTTTGGCACCTCTAGTTTTCAGGGCAAGGGGGTTGGAGCCCCCTAAGCAGCTCGTCTTCTTGTAGCGTTCCTCTTCCTGCGCTGCGCACTCGTCGTTCCTGGAAGGCCACAGCAGAGGCTGGGTCCTCTGGCCATGGACACGCCGAGTCCTCCAGCTGCAGCCCAGCCGGACGTGACCCACCAACCCAGCTTCGACCCGCTACAGTTTGCAATCTATTTTTTTGCCTTTTGTAACAAATAAATAGTTTTTCTCCTATTTACTGTAAGTGAGTGCCTGGCTCCTGCTTGGGCGGTGCAGGGGAGTGGCTCAGGCCCGTGCACGCTCGCCCGACGTGGGGTGCGGAGCTGAGTCCGGTGTGGCCGACCCGGCTCCATGTGCCTCTGCCTGGGCCTGCACGGACTGTGAGCCAAGAGCACCCGACTCTCCGCTCCGGAGCGAGCCGGGGCCTTGAGGCCAGTGTCGGCCCCGGCTGGCTCTGCATCCTCCTGCATGGGGAAGGAGCTGCCTCGGCCCCTTGCTGCGCGTTGCGGCGTGCTCCAATGCACTTGCCGGGGCGAGCCGGGCCCTGCCTCCTTGGCCTCCATGGGGTGCGCGGAACCGGAGCTCTTCCCTTTGTGAAACCGGTAGAGCGGAATGTTTTTTTGCAGCAGCCTCTTGGCTAATTTCAAACCTATTTGGCAGTGGTTCAGCCCCCTTGGCAGGGGCTGGGAGGCAGCCCTGCTCCTTGAATGACTTGAATCAGCTAAGGGGGTCCGGCAGGAGTCTCTTCCCTGTGGAAAGATCCCCATGGGGACAGATAGCCAGAATGCTCATGCCACAGGGACCGACCGGTGCAGAGCTGCCCACGTGCTGGGGCAGCACTTTGAAGCCAGGTCGGGACCAGAGGCAAGTGCAGGAAACTGCTCCCCGCACCGGGTGTCTGTGGATGTTGCCCAGCTCTGGGGAGCTCCATGCCAGAGTCCATCCTGGATCCAGTGGGTGGGAGACACACTCGCAGCCCCATCAGCTCCGGCTTTCCGCACGGGGCCTGTGCAGACGAGCACGGTGTCATCTGCTCCCACGGCAGAGCAGGGGCTGGATGCCCAACTGCCAGTGGCCACTGCAGTGCATGCGGATGCACCCCTCTGGGCAGGAAGAGATGGTCAGAGCCACCAGGAGGAGTCCCAGCAGGAAAACTTCAGGAAAATGGCAATGCCAATCTGCCCTGCCCGGAGCCTTATCCATGTGGAAAGATCCCGAATCCGCCCCATCGGGAAGGGACACAGCTGTTTGCAGGGATGAGTCAAGCGGCGGTGCCGCCGATAAGGCGCCGGGTGCCGCCCCATGCTCCTGTCCGCTCCCGCGCCGCGGCCAACCGCCGAGGCTGCCGCGGGCGCCTGGCGTGCGCCGACAGGCTGAGAGCGAAACTACTGCCGAGCGCCAAGCTGATCCTAATCGCCCGCGCGCACCCCGCACCATGAGGCTTTCCTTAAAAACAAAAAAAAAAGAAGGAAAGGGGAAAAAAAAACTCTGCAATGGTGTTTTTTTGGGGGAGGAGGGAGGGCCGGGGAGACTACTTCAAAAAGGCCCTGGGAATGGCAACCCCTGACTGTGCTGGAGCGCAGACGGTCCTGCTGCAGCGCCTTTATCCGGGGGACAGGGGAAGAGCTCAGCTCTGGGATGCATCTTGGGTGGACAGCCCCGTGTTCCCCCCTGCCCCAGCACTAATATGCATGTTTTTTTGGGGAGGAAAGCCCTAAAAAGCATTTTAACACCCAGTCTCACCCCCCCCCCAAATGTGCCATGTTTCACCATTTCACCCCTTTTTTCCCCACCTCTCCAAGCAGCAGGATGAGGCAGAGGCATCCCTGGGGCACGGGCAGGGTCCCTGAGCCCCCATGTCGCCCCCAGGGCACTGAGGATGAATCAGGGCGGGTGGCGCTGGGGCGGGGGCCGCAGCGGGCAGGGCGGCTGCGCGGGGCCGCCTGGCTCCTCCCGTTCTTGCTCCAGGCTCCGTCGCTCGCCCAAAAGCAGATCCCGGCAGCGGCGCTCGGCACACGCTCCCACGGCTGCCGGCCCTGTTCGTCGCAGCTCCGTCTCCCCCCCGCGCCACCACCACCATGGCAAGGAACCACCAGGTGCAGAAGGCCAAGCTGGCCGAGCAGGCCGAGCGCTACGAGGACATGGCGGACTTCATGAAGGCCGTGGTGGAGCACGGCGACGAGCTTTCCAACGAGGAGCGCAACTTGCTCTCGGTGGCCTACAAGAACGTGGTGGGCTGCCAGCGCTCCGCCTGGAGGGTCATCTCCAGCATCGAGCACAAGACGGAGGAGGGTGACGACAAAGCGCAGCTGGTCAACGAGTACCGGGAGAAGGTGGAAGGGGAGCTCAAGAGTGTCTGCAACGTGGTGCTGGGCCTGCTCGACAAGTTCCTCATCAAGAAGGCCGGCGAGGCTGAGAGCAAGGTCTTCTACCTGAAGATGAAGGGCGACTACTTTCGCTACCTGGCTGAGGTGGCCACTGGCGATGACCGCAAGGAGACCATTGACAGTGCCCAGAAAGCCTACCAAGAGGCCATGGACATCAGTAAGAAGGAGATGCAGCCCACAAACCCCATCCGCCTGGGGCTGGCCCTCAACTTTTCCGTCTTCCACTATGAGATTGCCAACGCGCCTGAGCAGGCCATTGCGCTGGCCAAGACCACCTTCGACGAGGCCATGGGGGACCTGCACACGCTCAGCGAAGACTCCTACAAGGACAGCACCCTCATCATGCAGCTGCTCAGGGACAACCTCACGCTATGGACAGCCGAGTGCTCGGGCGAAGACGGTGGCGAGCCTGGCGAAGAGCCCAAGAACTGAACTGCCGCCGCAGGGCCAGGACCTGGTGCCCACCTCCTCCTATCTCTGGTTTTCCATGGTTTTTTTTTGTTTGTTTGTTTTGTTTTTGGCAAGGCGTCTCGGTTGTTCCCCTGTCCCACCGGGAGCAGCGGCTGCCGATGCAGGGGTTCTGCCGGCAGCCGGGGAGCAAGGGTGGGAGAAGGCGGTGGGATGCCCACGTTCATCCCCCCCTTCTCTCCCTCTTTAATCCTTTCAGAGCTGGGCAAAGCTCCAGGGCGGGGGCGGGGGAGGCTTTTGGCTTGCTCTGCATCTTCCCTCGGGTGCGGGGCCAGGGCCGGGGGACACTGAGCTGGTGGGCAGAGCGTCCCCAATAAACGTTCACGTGCACCCCTGCCTCTGCTCTGCGTCGTCTCTGCGAGGAGGAGGAGGACGAAGGCCATGCGGGAGCAGGGAGGGGGGTTTGGGAGGATGGGGGATAAAGGCTTTTCCCGGAGGGTGGTGGGAATAGGATTGAGGAGCCCCAGCAATGGGATGCATTGATTTTTTCCTACAAACCACTGCAGCCAAGAGGACTTTTCCCGGTGACCACCATCCCGGTTTTCCAGCAGAGCTCCCTGCTATCCAGGCCCTGTACGGGGCATCATTCCCTCTCTCCCCCCCAACGCCAGGGCCGTGCCTCCCCCGCCCCCCCGGCCGTGCAGGTCCCGGCACGAAAGCGCTAATTAAGCAGCGAGCGCAGTCACGCCACCCCGGGCAGGAATGAGCTCACCGGATCCAGGGAGGATCCGGCCCGGTGGGCGGGAGCGGGACTTTGATGGGAAAGGCCGGGAGCAGCCGCGCTGTGACTCAGCCGCCGGTGCCCGCTGTGCTGAGCCCTCCACCCCAGGCCCCCTCTAATCCCCCCCGGATCCTCCCCCAGGGGCTTCCTCACTGGGGAACCTGAGGCCGAGAGAACCCTGCAGGCGCTCCATCTCCCTGTCCCCATCCCATTCCTATCCAGGGATGCTCCTTGGCCGGGCTGGGCCCCAGCCCCTCTCATCTGCCTGGGGAGCTGCCGCTGCCGTGCTGAGGTCTGCGCGGGCTCAGCAGGGCCCGGCCTCGTGGGAACCCGCTGGCTGCCGCGATGCCGCTGCGGGAGGCTGAACCTGTTCTCCCAGGATGTGCTGCCCCGGGGCCCTGCTGCCATTAACCCCTGAGACCCCCACGCGGCTGCTTTGCCCCATCCTCTCGCTCACCCGCCAGCCCATTTAGAAGCCAAACCCAGGGCTAAACTGGCACAGGGTGCAAGGCCTGGAGGAGCTGTGGGGAGGACAGTAGGGGGCTGGGGGGGCTGCTTTCCCCCCCAAAAAAAGTGGGTTTGTGGGTACATGGGCAGCTGTGTGTGGCACCCGTGCTCGGGGTGGCTCTGCAGACCTGGCAGGACCCCAGGGCTCCGGGTTAACCGGGTGTCCGGGCGGCAGCAGCAGTCCCATTTCAAGGGTGTCCAAAATCGCAGCACGGTCGCGTGGGCGGCTGCGATGAGGCACCCCAGCCTCCCTCGTCCCAGCCGGTTGAGCTGCTTTTCAGGGCCGGGAGGGCTCCCATGGGGGCCGGCATGGGAGAGCTGAGGGACGGTCACAGTGTCCTGGGCACGGGGGCTGCTACACGCACCAGTATCTGGGGGGCTCCGATGCCCCTGAGGCCGGGGCAGGCGCGATACTCGTGCTGCAAAGCAGCAGCTTTTGGGGTGCCCTGGGGGGGTTTGAGGCTTTAGCCCCAGCTTAAGAGAGGGTTCAGGTGCCCGAGCCCACCCGGTGCTAAATGCAGCCCGGGCAGAATTTGGCTCCCTGGAGTTTCTTGGCTGGGACCAGGCAGAAGCTTCCCCGGATTTTCAGTCTCCCTCTGGCACTGGCACAGTCCCGCGGGGCTGAGGTGGCAGATACCGCGGGGGGATTAAAATAAGAGAGCCTGGCTACTGCGACGCTTTGATGGTCCTTGATAACACCACCCTGACCTCACAACACCCTTTTAAGCTCCAAACCTCTCTAAGGCATAAAAATCAGCCATAAAATTCCCATTTTATAATCACTTCTTGCATCCCCTTAATGCAACCATGGAGTTCCATGCTGAATAGGACCGAAGTCTGCAAGGTGCAGATACATGGGTGACATTTTGGTTCTGATTTTTCAGCTTAAATTCCAGCCTGAGATAACACTGAAATGCCACCACCACAACCAAGAATAGCCAGGGAGGTCCCTGTGCTTTTAGGAAAAGCGCTTAGGAGCTGATGACTGAGAGCAGATGGGAATTTGACTATATTTGAAATGGCTGCATAATCTTAGCATGATGATCCAGTCGATGGGCAAGGTTGTGTGTGTGTGTGACAGGGTGTCTTCTCAACCCTTCTCCCTCTTGGCCTTGTCTGCATTTCCCCAAGTTTTGGTCACAAAAGCAGCAAGATGCAAGAACCAGCCCAGCTCCCAGCGTTGACTGTCCTGCAGGGGGTGCAGAGGAGGTGGCACACGCGGTCTGGGAGCAGCTCTGTCCGGGCCAGGAGGTACAGCCATTCAGAGAGGGAATTACACAGGAGCAGGGACAGTCCCAGGGCTCGGAATCTGAAGAAGCTGCTGTAAAAAAAAAAAAAAAATGCCCAGAAAAAAAGGAAGGTGGACGAGGGCAGCAAGCCCAGCCGCTGGGGAAGGGCCTTCATGTGCTCCAACCTCCTGCAGAGTCACACAGGGTCTTTCTTAATCAAAAGGCTGCAGAAGCCGCGCCGGCAGCTCGTGCGTCGCTGTGAGCTCCCTGCGCGCTGCAGAGGAGCGCGCGGGAGTGACCTGCTTTCACATCCCACACGTGCTCAGCCCCACTCCCTGCAGCAAACGCTCTGTCTGTTCTCAGGTAGATCACAGGGAAACGCAACGTTGCAAGCGTGCCATGTTCTGCCAACTACGCAACGCAGCAGCAGCTGTGAAGTTCCCACCACTGCCTTTCTAGCCCCGGGCTTTGTAGCACTCTCAGTTTTATTTATTCAGGTTCAGCAAACTCACCAGATGAAAGGGAGATGGAGAAGTGTTTTATTAAGAAAGAGTCCATCATTATTTTTAAAACAAAGGAAAACAACCATTCTTCTGTCCTCCTCGAGACAGATTGAAGGCTTCTTAGCCTGGATGCGTCTCTCAATATGAGGATCATGCACATTCCTCCTATGCCGTAAACCAAAAAGTCTGTTACAAAACTCACTGGAGACGAGACAGCTCAAACTGATTTTCTTTTCTCTCTGGATCGACCTTAGTCATGATGGGGAGGAGAAGATTGGCAAAGGCCAGTCTCCTGCGTCTTGCTTCTCTTGCTAACCGTGCCTTAACCTGGCTGAATCTCTCTTGCTCCTAAGGAAAGACCTGCCCTGCCCTCAGCCTTTGGGGCAGAAGCACTAGAGATGGAACCTGAACTAAGAGGGAGCCCGACTGCTGCCTGCAAAGGCTTTCACTTGGTCTGAATCCAGCGACACAGAGAATCCCTCAAAAAAAAGGAGAGCTGCAGAACAGCGAGTGGTGGCAGGAGAGGCACGCATGCTACATGTCCATCACTTCTTCCTCCACGGCCTTGTCCTGAGATTGCACATACTTCTCCTGCACTGCAAGTGTGCTGATAACTCGCAAATCAAGGAAAACGGGACAGCAAGGGCTGGGCTCAAAGCACTGCTCTCTGCAAAGAGTTCTAACATTCTCAGCAAGGAACCAACCCCAACATTAGCGTAAAGGCTGGCAGGAAGGAAGACAACAGTAATGGTAATACCATGCATCAGCTGAGTTATTTTTGGCTCTGGTTGATCACAAACCTGACAACTACAAGGGAATCAATTATATGGTTTGGACAAAGCGGAATGAAAGAGTGCAAGTGAGCATGAATAAGAGGGAAGATGTCAAAAGATTCCTCCCACATTTAAGACATAAATTAACAACAAATGTGGTGGCTTTGGTGTGGACAACTGTCTGCTAAGATCTGGGCTGAGCCACACTGACCTGTTGCACGTATATCACCAAACAGCATCATGTTATGTTACTAACAACCTGGGCCTGCAAACTGCCAGCTCCACACACAGCCTCCTTTCCCCAAGCCATGAAAGAGAGATTAAAAACTCAAAGCAACAGAGATCAGTGGAGAAGGATACGAAGTGAAGTGGAAATCAGCTCCCATTGCTGCCGACATCAGAGCTTCAAGGCTCCTGTGCTCCTGGTCTCCAAAGGAATAGCCATTGGCTTTGTCCACCGCCTGCATCACCCGCCGCATGCTCTCCTTGTCCTGGAATAGAGGAGGTGACGCACAGGGGCCTTCCCTGGAGGCGAGAGCTAGCGCCGTGCGCACTGCAGAGTGGGCCAGTGAGCGCAAGGTCGAGAAGCAGAAGGGACTGAGCTGCAGACTAGATGTTTTCTGAGGCACTGAGTATACGAGGTGCCGATACCCTTTGCACGCTCACCCCCTCCTGCCCCCTCTCTGCACATCTCCCTCTGTCGCCACTTCAGCAAGCTGCAAAATAAACATCTTAGCCCTTCCTCACAAATGAGTCCCTCCCATCTTCTAATTATCTTGTGCTCCCTGATTTAACAATGTAATACTTTGCCCAAAATTGAAATGCAGGTGCAGAAGAGAAGTCTGTCCAGGACACAAGGCCTATGTAGCCCCAGTCTCATTAGCTTTTACGTTTTCTTCTGCGGTCACAAACCATTTACAAGTCTGGGTGCATTTCACTGTCCTTTTCCAGCCCTGCATCTCCTAATATTAAAGCTTTTCATGTCTCATGACCCTATTTCTTTCATCCAGGCTTCTGGGGGCACAGGCAGTGAGGGATTCTGGTGCATGACTGTAGCAGTTGCACCCTTTCTCCTGCCTGTCAGAAGCCCAAATGCAACCCAGCTGCTACTAAATGCACTGCCTACAAGTCCACTTCTCCTGCTGCATTACCTGGACATTGAGCGGAACGAAGGACACAAGGCTGTAGTCTTCAATCACCTCCACCAGCTTCTCATTGAGGCGGCGGTAGTTTTTAAAGAAGGGGTCAGAAGCTAAATGGTCAACCAAGTAGGAGAGGTCCAGGACTTCTGTGTAATAATCCAGGTTGAAGGCTGCGAGGAAACACCAGCCAAGGACCTCTCAGCACCTGCCTCCAAAGCACAGCATCTCCAGAGCGATTCAGCCCTCACATGGGCTAAACACACTCCAGAGGTGTCCATCTTTCTGCTTGCACTAGATCTTAGCCTAACTGTGCTCCTAACGTTACAGACACTGGGGTTTCCCCAGCCAGAATGTGCTACCAAGAACCTTGCAAAATTTACACCCATTCCCCAACCATCTCCCAGAAACACTGGCGAAGCAGCCAGTCTGTGCCAGACCCGGCCGAACCCCACGCTTCTCTCTGTCAAGGCTCTCACCCAGCTTGCCGTACTGTTCAATCAGGTCCATCTTGGAGAGGACATTAATGTGGGGCAGCTCCACGTGCAGCATGGTGGAGAGCGAGGTGCAGAGGACAGAGATGAACTTGCCAGGATCAGTGCAGTAGTGAGAATCCACCAAGTGAACTGCAGCCAGCTGCACGGCAGAGGCACAAGGGGAGAGCACAAGGTCAGACACAGCAAATGGTCCCTCCACTCATTTTTGGGACAACCTAAGAAGTGGCTAGAGGAAAACCTGTTCAGACTCAATTATAACCTCATTAGTTCCCACAAAATGACAGTTACCACCTAACTTCTAACTTCTATATGTGAAACATCCTCCTCATATAAATGGACATAAGCAGTACTGACAGACACTGCTCTCCTCTTTTTCAGGACTTCTTTATTTTGCAGATGAAGCAAATACAGACGCTCGTCTGAACTCTGCAGGTTGGGAGTTGCAGTTAACTCTCATTCCGAATTGTAGGACTGCCATGAGATTTCCACCTTCCCCACAGGAATGTTCATGCACGGCAAGCACTCAGTAGCAGTAACCGTAGCATAGCATGCTGTGCTGGGAGAAACAATTGTCATGTGGTTTGAAATAATAATTATTAATTAAGTTAATAAGCAGCTGTGTTTCATGCAGATGTAACAATGTGGTCTGAGATCTCTGTTAAGTTACTGCCTGTTGCACAATGTTACTCAAACTCAGGGCTCTCCAGCAGAGCGTGGTTGAGTCACAGCCTTGCTTTTGCAGCAGAAAAAGTAAGTTTAAAGCTCACAGGCAAGTGTAAGCACTGAGCATCAAAAAAAAGGAGTGTAACCATTTTTTTTTTTAGCAACTGGAATTTCACGTATGTTTATTTGAATAAAAATCAAGTCTAAAGTGCAGATTCCCAGTGACATTCTCAAGTAAATGAACCTGCCTTACTTGCTCACACCGTACATGGTTTGCACATTCATGGTTTGGCCCAAATGCAAAACAAATGCAACGTAGGCAAGTTAGGGCCCTGGTTATGGGGCTCTTCTCACCTGCATTTCCTAATTTGCATCTTCCATTGTGCAAGAAAGCACCCAGCACGTATGACACTGCGTGCAGCAACTCAGACTGGCTGCAGGAGTGGCAGTTAGGGCCTCAGATGACGCCTGACTTTCTCACAGAGCAGTGCCAAGGATCCCCACTTCCCCAGTACAGGAATCTACCTCCCTGCTCCAAAATCTGGCCCCACCTCAGATAAAACACATGAGCTCTGCAGATTGGAGCTGTGAGCAAGGCGAGAGTCTGGGAGGGAAGAATCAGTGTGTTCTATCCCGATAATGCCACTGTCAAAGTCCTGGACAAGTCCCTGGTTTTGCCAATCCCTCCAAGTATAAAATGGAGACAAAAACCCTCTTCTTCCCTGATAAACCCCTTCAACACAAAAGGACAAAGAGGTTAGTATAGAAAACAACTGCTATTATCCACATCCATGACCCAAAGCTCCCACCACACAGCGTAAAACCCCTGTGCCCGCACGGTGCAGGTGGTGACCCCAGCTGCCTGCGAAGCCCCAAACCTACCCTGAAGCCCCACTTGGCCAACTGTGCGAAGACGTTTTTCAGGGCGCTGTGGTGCGTGTAGAGCTCCACCTGCCCCGGGCAGTCAAACAAGAAGTAGTGACCGCGGAGGGCGGCCAGCTTCTCCTGCAGCCAGTCGCAGTTGGCCTCCAGGTACTCCATGCAGTAGATCAAGCCGCCGTTGGGTCCCAGCTTCAAGCTCTCCATCACGTCGGGCAGCGTGACGAGCTCGGCAATGTCCACAGCGCGCTCGTAGGGCGTCACCTCGTTGGCGGGGTCCAGGTTGACGACGGCCACGCGGCGCCCGATCCTGGCCAGGAACTGCTGCATGCCGTGGCAGTAGGTCGTCTTCCCCGAGCCTGGCGGCCCGATCACCGCCTGCCCGAAGGCCAGCGAGGCCCCTTTGCTGCTGCTAGACATGTCGGCTCATTTCCTGCTGCTCCTGGTGACACAAAAGCTGCTGCTCAGATTTGACGTTTTATCCACGTTGATGAGCGACCTGCTGGGCTCTGAGCTTGGCAGTGAATTTGCACCCCTGGAGCAGGGAATGGCCAGGGTGCTGCCCCGTTATCCCACCCGCACGCAGGTGCTGAACCTTGTCGAGCCCCACGGGGCAGGGGCCACCGTCTGGGGTGACTTTTGCCCCATCTGGGTTCTTCCTGACGTGGCGAGGCCTGCGCGGCCCTTCCCTGGCTAAAACGCTGTCCCTCTCCCACCGCCACCGCGTCCCCTGTGCCCGGTGCCTCCCCGTCGCCGTGTCCCTTCATGTCCCTTCGTGTCCTCCCCGAACACCCCCTCGTGTCCCCACGCGCGTCCGTGTCCCTCCCCGCCCCGGCCCCGCCGCTCCCCGCTCACCCCCCGCCGCTCCCGCCACCGCCACGGTGCCTCCGCTCCCAGTCCCGGCCGGCCCCGCAGCCCCCGCGCGCCGCGTTNNNNCCACCGCGGCGCCCCCTGGCGGCCGGCGGGACGCGCCGCAGCCGCAGGGAACGGGGGCGCCGAGCCCCGAGTGCGGGTCACGGGTTCGCGTCCCGACCCCGGCCCCTCGAAACGGGAGATTCCCTGCAAAACTCCCAAAGCCAGTCCCAAATCACACTGACACAAGCAGCGCTGGATATGGGGCCTGAACTAGGAAAAAAAAAAACAGAGGCGACTTTAGTTTCAGATCTGTTTCTTTCATTAAAAAAAAAAAAAAAAAAAAAAAACAGTGCAGAAGCAGGACCCACTCCTCTGTAACCAAGGGCCACGTTTCAGTACATGCCCAGACAAACCCACCGAGGTTTGGGAATAAAAGCAGCCTCACAAAGAGCAGTGAGGTCTAATCTCTGCTCCAAGAGAGGCCAGAGCTTGCAGGAGCAGCAGTGGCCTCACAGCCAAGGCCAAGTGCACCTGGCTGCCCACCAACCATTCTCAGACTTGGCAAAGAAAAGAGAAACTGCTCTCTGTGACACTCCCAACATGGCTAGAACCTTAATGAGGGAGTCTGGGGTGTCTGGCCAGTCTAACATGACCAAGTCAGAGCTTGCAGGCAGGGAGAATGCTAATGCAGGTCTAAGGCTGCAATACAGAGTCACAAGGACAGAGACAAGGGACTCTGGTGCCTGGGAAAGGCTGCCTGTGTCAAGGAAAGGGGCAGGACGTGGCCCTGCATGTCCGAGAGCCAAGGAAAGGAGCACCTCTGTACCCGACCGCAGGGAGACACCTCCCGCAGAGCTCCTCCGAAGGCTGCCAGGGCACGTCTTTCATCAAGGCAAGTTTCTCCTGGGATTGTAGAATCGTCACGCCCAGGCAGCACAAGGCTGCGGGCCAGCAGCAAGCTTTCTGCAGGACAGTTACCGTGCCACGTCCGCCCTTGCCTGTACTTGTCCTCCCCCAGGTCTCAGGCAGCATCTGTCCTCCTAGTTTTGGATTTAAAGTACCAATCAGACAGTCCCCATCTCCACCGAACAAATGGGATAAGCAGTGATTCCCCCCGGCCTGAAATGATTCAAGTAGTGGTTGTGGAAAGATCCCACAAAGGCAGTTTTTGTTACAACTTGGTTTCTTCCAAAAATAAATGTATTAACAGACCCGAGAGCAGCAGGAGCCAGCCTGCTGCTGGAGGGAGACGGGACAAGTACAAACGCTCCGTGACAGTCTGTGCTCAGTGCGATGGGGCACCAGGTCTCTTCCGAGTGCCATAGGATGCCCGGACAAAGGGCATGTCCTGTCTGTACTTCATGGCAGTGGTTGGCTGGCACCTGAGCAGCAGGTCACCGCTGTCCATGGGCTCAGGGTCATCATAGATGGTGGAAATGAGGACAGGACCATTCGGACGGGGCTTCTTTGCCTTGCTGAAGGTCGGCAGTTTCTCCCCATGGTACCTAGAGGGAAGCAGGGACAGTCAGTCCAGCACTGCCGAGGCGGTGGGAAGCCCCTCTACACCCAACTTATCTCCTTCCCATTCTGCATTGTAGGAGCAGGGTGACACAGGGAGAAAACGATTCATATCCTACTCTTAGCTGTGTGATGGCTCTAGAACAAAAGCCAGTTCCCACAGCATAACACAGAAATGCACAAAGGCTTTGGAAACCCCTGCAGAGAAGGCAGAGGGGACGTGCTCAGCTCCAGCTCAGGCCATTCAAGCTCCTCACACATGGGAGAGGCAACCACAGCTTCAGTCGAGAATGCAACTCCTGCACAACTCTTCTCTCCCTCCAGGTCTGGGTGCTGCATGAACCTGCAGTGGGTCTGGTCCTCCTACTCTAACACTGCAAGCCCACGGCCCCATAAATCCTTTCCAAGGAGAGCTGACCTGGCAGACTCTGGATTAGAAATGCAGTGTACTGATCTCCAGAGCACTGTGGCAGGTCCTACTGCCTGCTGCACAAGGGCAGGCAGATCCCTGGGATGGCCTTCCAGTTCTGCTTCTCACTCCACTCCTTTTGCTGCCAAGTATCTGCCCTCTCAGCCCAGAGGAAGTCTTGAACACGCGCCAGCAGAACAAGGCTAGGTACTTACCCCAGTCCCCACTTGCATCTGGGATTTTGACCCTCGTTGTCCAAAGCTTCAGCCATTCCCAAGTTGCTGCTCCCCAGACCTAGCCCCTCAGTCCAACCCTGCTGCTCCAGCACCTTCCTGCCAATGCCCTGGGAGGGGAAAAAGTGGATCCACATCAGCCTGATCCAGCACCAAGGCAGGATGAGCCCTATTATGGTCCAGGGTGACTCAAGGAGTGGGTTCACTCATTCTGTAGAGATGCTGCATAAAGCCCCATCCTGTCCAGAATCTTTCCCTCCTAGACCATCCAATTCCTTTGCTTCCCCAAGACCCACATCCTTTAAGCATCACCCCCACTGCCTTTCCTGGCCCATTCCATCCACTCCAGAGGGCTCACCCAAAGCTCACCTTAGTGTATTTCTCAAAAGTCCCAATCTGTTGCCCTGAAACAGACCCGTCCTCTAAACCATCATGAAGTCTCTGTTCCAGTCGCATCCGAATCGAGTCCCGAGCATCTTTATCTCCTCCATCTAAGGAAGAAAGAAGCTAAAATCAGAGCAGCACAGCCTAGGAAAGTCTTTCACTGCTGTGATTTCCCCCATGGTGCCAAGCAACAAGGAGGCAGAACCTGTTCTTTTTGGCAAGTCTTGCCGCCAGACATGGGAAAAATGCTGCTTTAACTATTCTGACATCTTAGACACTTTCAAAGAATAACAGAGTCAGAGCTCCCCATTGCAGAATTCTGCAGACTCAGAATTCCCTATTTCCGCCACTTCCTAGGAGGGTTTTCATATCAGATACCTTTGTCGTAGTAGATGCTCATGTCCACGTCCCAGTCATCTGCAGTCTGCTCATCGAAATCTGCCAAGAGAAGGAAACCATTGGTGTTGGTGGTAACTGTGAAAGCCTGACAAAGAAAACCTAACAGATTAGTAGTGCAGAGCTCATTTTCTCCAGCAAAATTAAACAGAATGGACATTGGGGATGTCACAAACCAGTGTCTGTATAACAGGCTGCCGGGAGGACCAGAGAGGTTTCTGGCCATTGGGTTGAACAACTACAGGTTTTAACTATGGACTCTGCAAGGGGAAGAATTAAACTGTGATGGTAAGATGCCTGACCAAGAATTACACACAGGATTACATCTGATCTAGCTGCTACAGCAGGACTGAGCTCCCAAGTCCCCAGCCTGTGCTGCCAGTTCGTGACTCAGACTTGAGACAAGCTTTGCCATTACCTCCATTCTCCTCCTGCCAGTACTGAGCATCCGTGTAGAAGACCAGCCCCGAGCCACCCTTCTCCCACTTCAGCTCAATCTCCTCTTCAAAGAGCCGCTCCTCCACACGGTCCTGTTTGGTCACATCCTCATGCAGAGCCTCGTGTCGCTCCCATTCCTCACAGGTATCGTTGTCCTGCAAAAGTGGCAACAAAAGGTGCAATAGTGACAGCACAAGGCCCGGCCTCCTCCCCACTGGTCCTCACAGTCTATTGCGAGGCCTTCCCTGCAAAACAGCTGTGTCAACAGAGCACGTTTCAGCCTGCTGTTCTCAGGCACTAACATGACTGGCACTGATGACTTCACTCCCCTGACTAATGCCACCTTCAGAGTCAGCAGACAGAAGTGATGAAAAACACCACATCACACCCACTTCACAGCAGCCTTTCAGCAGCACAGCCAATCCGTAATGCAAAGATGCCCATTTAAGGAGCAGGTGTGTTGTACGTAAAGTCAGCACTAGTGACAAATTAATTTCCTTAAGATCCTTAAGGAAAGATTCTATCAATTCAAGAGAAGTAGCTTGGTGGGAAGAGTCATAGATCAGACTGACATCTTTGCTGCTGGCTGCCCAGTTTTGGGCACAGCCCTTCACGAAGGCAGTAACCAACTAAAGAACAGCCAAAAGCACAACTGGAGATCCAGGAAACGCAGCCTGGGAGAAAAGACTAGAAGAGTCAAGTTGTTTAGTCTGGAAGAGAAAAGACTGAAGGCAGCTGTTGAATAAGTAGTTTGTAAACAAGGGAACAAAGTGTTCTCCGTGGCCACTGTTGCTAGGATAACCTAATGGAATAAAAATGCAGCAAAGAAAATTTAGCATCTAGGTTTATCCTGGTGCACACTGTCGAGGAGTGCAAGGAACGGGAATGGCTTGCCTGGGGTTTGTACTATCTCTCTAATGACAGAGGTTAATGAGAACAGGCTAGACGAGCACTTGTCAGCTGGGGATGAGCAAGATAGTCTGAAGGGAGCCTGTCCAGCCCTGTTGTCTAGGAGTCTCTGTCAGAAGAACCATTTTTCTCAGGACACAGAATGACTAATTTTAATCACAGGGGCATCCAAGGTCAAGGATTCACAGAGCTTCAAATGTTGGTTCGAGAATGCTAATATGCTTCCAAATCTCCAGTCACATCATTCACAAGCAGAGCCAGGTCAATCCGCCAAGTAGCAGGGCAGAGATTTCCACCTGGAGCACCAGTGTCAGCCTCTGCTTGTCCTTTTGTGCCAAGCCCTTTGAGCTGAACAATTTTATGCCACTAAAATTGGCCTGATTTGGACAACCAGCTTCTAAGACATTTATGTGCACCAAAGGGCTTGGCCACCAAGTTTCAAACAACTACGTTTTAACACCATTTTTAGACAAATGTTCTGTACAACAGAATTAAAAACAATTAGCTCTGAGTGAGTTATGTTGATCCTCACAGCTTTGCATCTGTAAGGATTAACCTTAGATGTTAACAGGAGAAATCCACTTACATCATCTGAGTGTGACTCCGCCGCTTCCTCCTTCTCCTGTCCCTCCCCATCTTCTTCAGCAGCAACTGGATCAGACATCTCAGATTGTCCCACAGGCCCCTTTTCCTCTGTGATCTCATCCCCTGCTGCAGTATAAACGCCTTCTCCTGTAACTGTCTCAGTGTCCTGGTATTCAAAAGGCACATTCCCATACCTACGGGATGAGCCTGTCTTGGGAAAATCCAGCTGCAATTTCTTGATAATCCGGGGAGGCAGCCTGCAGGCCCGGATCAACTCCAGGAAAACTTTCAAGGGTGTTCCCACGTTCCCGTGTGGCATGAACGCAGGGGGGTTCAGCTCAGGCAGCCGTTTCAAATCCACCTCCGTGACAGAATCGCTCGTGGCCACCTTGTCACCTCCATAGGGGAACGTCTCCGGACCTTGAGCAGAACGGCAACAAATTCAGGACAGGGGGGCAGAAGGAAGAAACACACATGCCAGAAAGGAGATAACCCTGGCAACCTCCTGGACAGCGTCACGGGTGTTTTATAGCTAGGGAAGATGAACGGAGCAAAACAGCCTCCTCCAAACCCACATTTAAGGCAGGGAGAAAACACTGTGAGGGCTTTTAACTGTCTGGGAGACAAAAATACGGGGGTGATGGGGAAACCGGGGTGCCAAAGGGTCTCAGGAGATCCCCCCGCAGCCACCCCCGCGCAGGCCCCAGGCTCCCCCCGTACCTGTGCCGGGGCCGAGCCGGACCCTGCGCACGCGGCAGCGCCCGGGCAGCCGCGCCCCGCCGGGCC
>VWPW01027163.1:0-13243 GCA_013389825.1 Crypturellus undulatus | reverse complement strand
CGGCCACGAGGCACGAGCAGGTGCGCGGCGCCTCCGCCGCCGCCTCCCCGCCGCCCGCGGCCGCCCGCTCGGGCCGGTGGCGGTAGTGGAAGCAGAGGAAGCCGCCGGCCTCGACGAACTGGCTGAAGTAGCGGCGGAGCTGGGCGGAGCGCAGCGCGGCCGGGATGCCGCTCACCACGCAGTACCAGGCCGCGCCGCCGCCATCACCGGGCGCCGCCATCTCGCCCCCTCGGCCGGGAGCCACCGCGCCGCCGCTCCACGCCCTGCGTCACTGCGCGCGCCGAGATGACGTCGGCGTCTCCCTCCTCACCCCCCCCCGGGGTTCCAGCGCCGCCTGGTGGCAGCGAGAAGCGCCGCATCCCGGAGCGCGGGCGGGGCGGGAGGCGCTGCCCAGGGCGGGGGGCAGCGGGGGACGGGAGCGGGGGGACCCAATGGGGAGGGGGCACAGGGTCCCCCGGGGGGTCACGGGCTCGGGGGGACCGGGCCCCAATGGGGAGGGGGCACAGGGCTCCCCGGGGGGTCACGGGCTCGGGGGGACCGGACCCCACGAGGGTCCCGTGAGCCCCGGCGGTGTCAGCAGGAGGCTGGAGGCTCCCCCGGCGCACACGGTTCCGTGCCCGGCTCCGGGCAGCTGCTGTGATGGCCCCGCAGGGCGTCCTGCGGCCGTGACTCATGCAGGTGTCACCTCAGCGCCTGGCCCGGGCTGGCACGGGCCTCCTCGCACGCGGTGACTCACTGTCCTCGTGGAGAACACGGCAGGGGATCACGCGGCGGCGACGAGGCACGGAGGATGCCCTAGGAAAACGGCCCTTCCTCCAACCAGGCCAATTTCCACCCCATCTCCCTGCTGCGCCCGCACAGAGCCAGCTCCCCGAGCCGCTGCGTGTGCCCAAGGGACACTCGGAGACGCTGCGGCTCATCCGGGCAAAGGAGGGAGGACTAGGGGATGAGGAGGGAAAGGGAAGTTTGGTTGGACCTACCCCTCCCCCCGGCACAGCAAGTTGCAGAAAATGGGATGGTCTTCCCGTCTCCATGAGGAGCTGTGAGCACATCCAGGTGAGTCACGGCATCCGCCTCCCACAACTGCCGCATCTGCCTGAGAGCCCTCGGGGCAAGACTTGGATGTTGAGAAAAAGAGGAGTGACAGGCGGCAAGGCTCCGATTTTGCTGTCTCTGCTAATTTCGGTCTATTGGGTGCGCAGAGGATTTCCTGCTGCAGGGCTGTTGGTCAGACAGTTCTTGCAAGTGGTGACTGCAAACAGTATGTGCTGTGTCCCCACTGCGGTGCTCCCGTGTCATGACAAAGCAGCAGGGTTTTTATGGGGAAGGTCTCTGTCTCTTGTAATTCAAATACGATTTCTGTGCCAGACTTGCAACAGGATTTTCTAACCCCACAGAAAGCTGCAAAACTTATCACTGTCTCTGAATAAAAGGTCACCAACATTTTCCAGAATGCAAAACATTTTATTAAAAAAAATAATTTACTGTCTCTTATATACATACCACAAAAACATTCACTTACAAAATACTGACATCTAAACTCATTGTGAAAGCTGTAGGCAGAAGGAGCGAGTTTTCCAGACATGTTACATGTGCAACTAGCTGTAACTCAAGGAAGGAATGTTTTGTTCTACCACTAAAATAGCTCTGCTTGTTTCTGCAGCGTGCACAGTGGGTCACTTCTTGTTGTGCCAATGGAGTTAAGCTGATAGTCCGAGGCACCCTCAAATTGGTGAAAAGCACCTACGTACTATAAAAGATGAAGTTAAGATGAAGCCCCTGGTGTTCATGCAGCACTATGGGCAATAGATCTGGCTACTCTTAAGTAATTCATTGCTCTGAGAGAAATCCTGTTGTATTTCTTGGCAATACCCAGATCAGTGATTCCTCGGCATGCCTAAATACTGCAGAATCAGGCCCTTCGGACAGTTAGTTGAGACCAAATCTCACCCCATTGGAGTTAACAGCAGGATGAACACTGATTTCAGTGAGGCCAGGTATTCACTGCGTGAGAAGGGATGGACATAACTGGCCCTGCGCCACGTTGCAGGCTGCTGTGTTTGCAGGCAGCGCTCGCTACAGAACGGGGAGACACCCTGTGATGGGCACGGGGCGAGCGACGGCTGCGGTGAACGTCTGCGGAACCCCAGTGATTCGCCGGTGTGTTCTGCACCCTAGCTGAAAATGACACCACCAGAGAGCTGTTCCTCAGGCCTAGCAACACACACAGTTCTCCTCAGTGTCTGGAGTGCCTGCCCCAATCCCACTCCCAGACTTTGTCACCCTGGGACACTTGCAACAGGGAGCAGGTGGCGTCCGCAAAGCTGTGGCCGCTCAGAGCGCCACAGGCAACACCGGAGCTGGCCGCCGGCTTGCGATCTCGTAGAACATTTCCACAATGAGCTCGACGATGTCCGCGTTGCCAATGACTGGCCTGAAGAAGAGGTCCGTGATGAGGGCGGGAGGGATGGATTTCAAGGTGGAAGCGATCAGCAAGGTACGGGCAAAGCGGCCCTGGTCCTCGGGGTGCAGGGGCCTCAGCACTTCTTGCAGCACTCTCTGTGCTTCCCGCTGGAGGCTCTCAATGTACAGGGAGGCCCTCAGCCCTGGGACATCTGTGGAGAGAAAGGAGGGAAAAACAGTGAGGAGAGAAGCTGGAAAACAGCTCCCGTTTCTCGTATTCCCCTGCCCTCCAGCTGCTTCTGCCAGGATCTCTGAGCGCTGCATTCATTAGACGCAGCCCTGCTGAAGACGCAGCCACTTTGGGGTTGCTGAGCAGCTGGGGAGACCCAGACTCATCACACTAAATCCTGAGGCCCATTCTGTGTGCAGGCCGGAAATGGGCTCTGGATTTTAGCTCCACATTCAACATCCCTCCTCCCTAGGTATCCATGATAAGATAACCAGCCCTCCTCTCCTGTGCACACTCCTGCCCATGCTCTGAACCACTCCAAGCCAGGAGATGGATTTTTAGGTGCTCATGCATACAGGGCCTTCTCTCCCCATGGACAGGGCTTCGGCACTCACCCGGATTGAAGAGGATGGTGCCCTTCAGGTAGGCATACTCCTTGGGGCTCAGGTCCAGGCTCCAGAAGGTGTTGAGGCAGCACTGCAGCCGCTGCACTGCGGCCAGCGTGGGCTGCATCCTCTCAGGCTCCTGCTGTTTGCTCTGGCCGTCAAGAAGGATCTTCTTGAGCATGCTGGGGGCCGGTGTCTCCATCACCTCAAAGGTCACCATCTCCTGCACCAGCCCCAGCAGGAAGAGCGGGGCCCAGCAGCTGTCCAGCAGCAGGAGCTGGTCGTCCCGGGGCAGCAGCTGGAAGGAGGGCAGGTTTTTCATGAAGCTGACGGTTTTCACGAGCACGTCAGAGGCCGCCTGGCAGGTGATGTGGGGCGTGCGGAGGCAGACGGTGCGGCGCTGGTGGCACAGGCAGCGCTGCTGGGCCGGGCCGCAGCTCACGCGGCTCTGGCTCAGGTTCTGGCTCAGGAGGGTGTAGAGGATGGCGGTGCGGGTGTCCTCGCTGTGGCACCGGCACCTCTCGCACGCCACGTCCACACTGCTGCTCGTCATGGCCAAGCGGGGCGTCCGGAGCCTGGGCAAAATTCAGCTCTTGCTGCTGCAGAGGGAGGAAATCGGTAACGCAGGACACGTTGTCTCCCTCGCCCCGTCACCACCGCGCGGGTGCAGCTCGTCCTCCCGGCCCACAGCTGTTAGAGACGGCCCTTCTTATAAAGCTCGGCGGCGGGTGGAACACCCCTTCCCAGCCTTGACCGCACTGTGATTAAGCAGTCCTCATTAAAACAAAACAAAACAACCAAAAAAAAAAAAAAAGAAAAAAAAAACCACGCGGCCATCCTGGGCTGATTGGCTGCCGCGAGCGCCTTCCCCGCACGGAGTCAATGGCCGTTTTCTGAATGAAGTGCCAGCGGGGCCCAGCCGCGGGTTGGGCAGCCCTTATCGCGATGGCCCCGGCAGTATAAACAGAGCCATTAACCCGGGCGGTACCAGGGCACCAAGGCCCCGCCGCGCGATCGGCAGCCGCTGCCAAGAGCTTCGCGCACACAGGGCCCTTGTGCGGCGCGCGGCGGCAGCACAAACAGCCGCGCGCGGCGGCCTTGGGAGGAGCGACCTGGAAGTCGCGTTATCGGCGCCTGTTTGCCTAACCTTGCTCCCAACGGACTCCCGGCGGCGCCGGCAAGGACAGAAACCCTGTGAACCCCAGGCGCGGGCCGCGACGCCCAGCCTGCCGCAAAGGGAGCTCAGGGCACAGCGGATACCTCCGACCGGGCCCTGCCGTTATGCTGGTGTTTTCCAGGTGTGTTTATCCCGCAGTGGGCACCATCCGGGACACGGAGGCCTCGCGGCCGCCGGCTCCTCCGCTCCTCCTGGCCCCGGTGCTGCCACCCCCGGGGAGCACCAGGCCCAACCGGGACCGTGGGGGCCCGTGGCGCCCACGTGACCCCCGCTCTTCGACCCCACGGAGCTTTCTGGAAGGGCCGCGGCCGTCGCCATGGCAACCCAGCCCGGCGCCGCCAGCGCCCGCCTCCTCACGGCCCCATTGGTCGGCCGGCTGCCAATGGGCGAAGAGCGCGGCGCGGGCGGGCGCTCGGGATTGGCGCAGAGGGAAAGGGAGGCGGGTTGCCAGGCGCGCGCGCTGTGCGGCGCGTGCGCGTCCACCGCCCTTCCGCTCGCGTCGCTTCCGTTTCCGGGCGCCGGCGCAACCAAAGCTTGAGGCCGCCGTTGGGAACCGTTGGGAACCGTTGGGAACCGTTGCGGGCGGCGCCGGCGGCCACCGCCATGGGGCTGAGCGCGGAGGAGGCGGCGGAGCAGGAGGACCGCTTCGACGGCATGCTGCTGGCCATGGCGCAGCAGCACCAGGGCGACGTGCGCCAGGTAGCGCCGCCCGCGGCGCGGCGGGTGGCGGAGGGCCGGGCCTCCTTGGGGGGTGTGAGGGGGATCGGCGCCTCCTGCCCCCCGGGGCGGGAGGGCTCTGGGCTCTCAGCGGCTGCAGCCGAGGGCGGGGGGGGGGAGGTGACGCTGTTACCAGCGGGACCAGCAGCTGGTCCCACTTTAGCGCTGCTTCCGGCTGAAATACCCACACAAACCCCATTCCTGGCAAAAAAAAAAAAAAAAAAAGAAAGAAACTGGGCCCGCCGGGGCTGTTTATTGCACGCAGGTGTATTTTGGTGTGCCGGTTCATACCTCAAGCAGGTGGCACTGCCTGCTTGTCAGGTGCCTTGCTGCAGAGCCCCTTGCTTTGAGGCAGTCAAGCACAAATCTGATAGTTCTTTGTAAAAAGAAATGCTGCACAGACTGAGGAAGGTGTGTTTGCACACTCTAAGGACAGCCAAAGAACTGGATTTTTTGGTGTATGGGTGTATCTATATACCTACATATGTCTATTAAAATACCTGAAGTTCCTGGGTCTAAGGAATAGCTCAGGATTTCAAAGCTGATGCAGCTCTAAGGGAAGATGACCTGAGAATGAACCGCTCACCCTTTCTTCACATAAAACACAAACACCTCTTTTGGAAATGGGGAAAACCTAGGCTAGGTCTCCACAAAAGTTCCTAATTGTTTCGCTAGGAAGCAGTCATGGGTTTGGTTTTAGTACAATCCTAACACAGCCACGGGTAGGGAAGGATGAGGAAGAATAAAGACAGCTGAAGAGACAGAAGATGACTGAGATCTGCTCTCACTGCTGCTCTTGTTATTTTCTTTCTCTCTTTACCCCAAACCCTGCACTTCCTCTACAAGCTGGTGAACACATTCTTTAGTTTCCTGAGGCGCAAAACTGATTTCTACACTGGCGGAGAAGATGGAAAAGCAGAAAAGGTAAAAACAAACAAACAGAAAAAAAAACAGAAAAAAATTCTCAAGCTTTTGTATCTTCTAACTTACCTACTAACCATGTCTGTGCCATGCTAAGACGTATCTCACTGAGCAGCTCAAAGCTCTCGCTGCCCCTTGGGGTTAGTAGTCTGTGATGCTGATGAAATACACCCCTGAAACAAGGTAATAATAAGGTGCCTCTACCTGAGGTGAGGCATGTTGCTTGCTTGAGTGATACCAATGATGCAGGTTTTTGCCATGCTCTGGCCAAAGGCCTGTTTGAAAAGCAAATCTGCCAGACGCTCTGACTTAACGGTGACAGACATTGCAGCTGTGATAACCCCGGGTTACCTTGTTTGTTCATCGCAGAAAAATTACAAAGTCCACATCTCTGCACATGGGGCTACCTGTTTGTCCTTGTGCTGCCCTATTTACACCCTGGGCAGCAAATCAGAGGGTTGAGGCTGCCTTGTTGGCCTTAGAGACCTGATACCCACCACATAGTCTTGGCCTGGCTCAAGGGTTGTAAAACTAATTAGTTTCACTATAACAAAACAAGAACCAGAGCTGTCCAAGCTCAATTAGACAGATTTCCTGAAGTTCTCTTGCTTGTACTTACTGATGTAGCAGCCATTCCGCTTCCGTTCAGATTGTTGACTCCTTTGTAACACTGTTGTCTAGATGCTGGGGGATTGCCCAGATCCCTTCACCTACCCTCCTGACTTCCAACCCGAGGGTGATTACAGCAGGTCTCGCCTGGAAGCCAATATGCATTGCAGGGCTGATGCTTTTTAGATCCTAGAGAATCTAGGGATGGAAAGGAGGATGGTTTCAAAGTAAGAATGGGATTAAGTCAGCTGCTATTTTCCTTAGATTAATAAAAAAATCTTTCAAATTCCTGAGGACTGTATACCCCTAGGGAATGAAAACCTAAGTAGCATGATGTTTTAGTAGAATTTCAGTGATTAGTGCTGATAAGTGCAGCTGGGGGTCCTGGCTACTGTTGTTGAAATGATCTATATCTTACTCTGCTCCCTGTAAAAGAAAAGTGTCAGTGTCCCTGAGGGGTGTCTAAAATGCACTATGGTCCTCTAAAAAAGTGCTGAATACAAAGAGTCTCTTAACTTGCCTCTGACACACTAGTAACCACAGCAAAATACGAAGTTTCTCTCCCCTGCCCTGCTCGTCCTTTGGTATCAAAGAGATTAAAAGAGAAGAGGGAGAGAAGGGATCTCTTATGTGGTGCCATTTCATAAGCCTTCCTGGTGTTGAGTGATGGGGTGAGGAAACCTGTTGAGGGAAATACAGTGTGTGCTTACACTGACCCACTTGGACAACTTGAATAGCTTTTACTCACTGTGCATTGTCCTACAGTTAGGAACAGGCTGGGAGATATAGGTCTTGATTTCAGTATCCTAGGAGACGCTGCACTCAAGTTGTGTAAATAAATCTGTCTTCTTTGCAGAAGCAAAGCAGGAATAATTGGTGCTTGGTTCCAAAATTACACAAGACCTGACTGCTCTGAACTACTGTAGAGAAGTGCCAATTCCTCAGTGAAGTTCCTGGAATAAATAGAAGCCAGTGCCTGAAACCCTTATCTGAAAATTCACTCCACTTTGATTTATGTTCTCAACTTCTGTCTGTGTGGTTTTGTGGAACAGAACTTAGATCTCCTACGTGCTGCTTTGCACAGTTCTGTGCATTATCAGCCATGGGCTGATAATTGCTCTGGCTTCCTGCCTGCATCCATGGCTTTCTCTCTGAGCAGCAGAGCATCAGAGACTTGGAGATTTTTCTTTACATAGTCACAACAAATGAGAAGATGGAGATATCTTTGGGGGCAAGACTTATGTAGGATCCAACTGGCAAAATGTTCAGTGAGCTTTAGGATAATATCTCCTGTAAATTGTGACAACAGGGTTAAAGTAATAACTAGCAAATGGCAGAGAATAGAAAGAGCTGTTACACAAGGAGCAAAATTTCAAGGACCTCTGTAATCTTTTTAGGGTAAAGGTCTTGTCCTTGTGCTATTTTGTAATCTAAATATTAATTTGAGAAGAATCTCTCTCTCATGCCTGGGAAAAGCCCAGATGTGGAGCGGGTCTGTTTCACTTCATCTGGAGAGCAGGTTATTGCAGTAGGTCGGATGCTTCCCTCTGGAGAGCTCAGAGTGCTTTGAAAATGGTTTTTGATGCCTTGCAATGCCTGGGGAGAGATTAAGAAACACCTCACCCTAAATCTGAAGTGGGCACAGAAATTAGGGTCTAGCGTCTCCTTGCTCCAACTTTCCTGGCTAGATTAGGCATTTTTTAGTTCCTCTTAGGACTGCACACAGTACAGAACAAACGGATGATCTGTTGTTGTTTCTGGAAATCTGCTCCCTGTGTGAAGAACTACTAGGTAGGGTTACATTCAAATATTTCGACATCCCATCAAACTTTTCAATCAAAAGACTAGGATGAAAACAAAAGGAAGTCACAGTGTGCTCTTGTTTCTCAGTTAGATAGTAGGGAGGTGATAGTTCATTTGTGTTTGAAAAATGTGATTTTAAAACTCCTTTGTTATGTGTTCCTGTTGTTCAGCTGATCACAGATACTTTTAACCATCACAACAAGCTAGCTCAGAAGGAGCGGAAGGAAAAAAAGGCTCGTCAAGAGGCACAATTGCGTGAAAAGGCAGAAAGAGCTGCCAAGCTCGCTAAGGAAGCAAAGCAGGAAGCTAATGAGCCAAGGATCAAGGAGCTTACGGATGAGGAAGCAGAAAGGCTGCAGCTAGAAATCGATCAGGTGAGAGCAGTGTTTGGTGCATGCAGGTACCATTGTGTCTGGCTGTCAGGAATCCCAGACCCTGGAGACCAAAGCGTTCTCCCAGTAGTCACTTTGCCCTTCTGCCCTCAACACGTCGTCTCGTAAATCGGCCCTCTTCTGCAGTGGTCAAGGAGTGTGAGGATTAAGGGAGTTCTCCTTTGGCAGCAGGACTTTCCTGAAACACTGGATTCCCTAAGTTTTGGGTGTAATTTTGTGTTGTGTTTTGGTAGTTTCAGCTGAAGAGGCTGAGGCCACCTACTGTCAGATCAGTAACAGGGTGCTAACACTATCTGAGCACGTTCATTCTCTTTTTTAACAGAAAAAAGAGGCAAAAGGGGAGATAAACAGTGGCTCAGTGAAATCCACGGAGGGTGAAGGTGAATCTTCAGATTCCAACAGACAGGTAAAGCTCACCTAGGAACTTTATTATAAACGCTGAAATACATGTTTCTGGACAGCTGTGAGAACTCTTGAGCGCTCGAGGGGATATCCTGTCTGCCTTTGAAAATAGGCACTGAAGATTATCTTGCCTTCTGTGCTAAGCCCTTGTCATAACACACCTCGTTTCCAAAGCCTGCAACCTTTTTTTTTTCCTTTTTAAAATCATGTTTTAACAGAGATATCTTTTAATTTTGGACTAAGTTTGTGAATGTCAAATATATGCAGCTGACTTGAGAATCTGATAAAAACTTAAAACTATTGTTACGCCTGAAGGACATCTGCAATTTTGGAAGTCTCTTTTACATTTTGATTGGTTGTTTAGGATTCAGAGGACGAGGAGGAAGATGAGAAGGATAAAGGAAAAATTAAGCCCAATTCTGGCAATGGAGCTGACCTTCCAAATTACAGATGGACACAGACCCTTTCAGAACTGGATGTAAGTGTTGCCTTGGATCTGAGGAGTTCTAGCTGTGAAATACAAGCAGGTGCTGGTAAAAATGAGCAGGGCCTCTGTAATAAGCTCTGTTATCTTAACTGCCTGTGCAAAGTGGTTAATAGTTACCAGCAGCATTTCAGTTGCAGTGAGAGAGGTTGGTAACCAAATGGAAGTCCTGGAAGCTTTAGCTCATGTTACCTGATTGCTAGTAATATTTAAACAAGACATTAAAGTCTGCTCACCTTATTATGGTCCCTTTGAGGAACATTGGCCATCCTGTTGCCAAATTTATGCTTATGTCCTTTTACCTTCGGCATTTGCATTACTCTGAGAAAAGTTACTTTGCTGGTGAAGTCAAGGCAGTAAATCTTAGAACAGCAGCACAAGGGTAAGAAGCGACTTTGCTGCTTTGCTCCTCAGCTCTGATCTCTCTCTGGTCCAGCTGGCCATCCCTTTCAAGGTGAACTTCAGGTTGAAGGGGAAGGATGTGATCGTGGACATCCAGAGACGACGCCTCAAAGTTAGCCTGAAGGGGCACCTGCCTGTCATTGATGGAGAGCTCTTCAATGAAGTGAAGGTGGAGGAGAGCTCCTGGTTGATAGAAGATGGCAAAACAGTCACCGTGCACCTGGAAAAGGTAGAACAGGATGAATCAGGGAGGATTCGGGCTTGTCTGGGAGTTCTGTGGGGAAATAAGGATCCAACAACCTCTGTTCTCTTTGTTCGGACAGTTAAAAAGCTGACAAACAAGGTTTGATTCCAGCACATTTTCACCGTGACTGAAACAAAATTCCTAGACCACGCCAAGACAGAGTAAAATATTTTTTGCCTCTTCCTTCCTTCAGATCAACAAGATGGAATGGTGGAACAAACTAGTCTCCACAGACCCAGAAATCAACACCAAGAAAATAAACCCAGAGAACTCAAAGGTAAAGATTCCTTTTGCTTTACTCAATAGAGCCCTCTCAGAGTGCTCAACCCAGCTCATATTCTGCTTTTAGCTCCTTGTTTTACAAGCATGAAAATAACAGTGGGAGTATTGCTGCATGTGATCTATCGTATAATTCCAAATTTGATAGAAATCCTTGGTTTCAGTTGTCAGACCTGGACAGCGAGACTCGCAGTATGGTGGAGAAGATGATGTATGATCAGCGACAGAAATCCATGGGCCTCCCCACATCTGATGAACAGAAGAAGCAAGACATTTTGAAAAAGTAAGTAGAGCTCATTGATTTGTGGGCCCTTATCCCAAATCCCTTTGTGCTTCTTCCTTCACAGAAATACATGATAATCATGCAGCTGACCAGGAAATGGGTTTGGCCTTGAGTCCTACCTGTTTTCACATCCACAGTTATATAGTCATGGAATTATTGACCAACCACTATTGTCTATAAAAGCCAGTGTGGGTAGGAATAGGAAATTCTGGGAACAGCCTACCTGCAGAATTCTCTTAATCTGCTGATTTCAAGTCCAGAAAGCATGTTTGGGGATGGAGGTACCATCTGGACTGAACTTTAATATGGTCTTGATTGTCTTCTAATCTCCCTCTGTTTAGTAGCCCAGATAATCTCCCCTCCCCATGCACCTGCCATCAGACAGCTGTCTCCAAGCCAATAGCACTTTTATGTTTTTATTGCCCTGTTTGGCATAAATGGCAGGGAAATTACTCATGGAACTCCCAAGGTCATGAGAGAAAGGGTGGGGTAACTCTGGGTCAGGCAGCTTCCCCAGTAAGCGCAAACCTGCGTCTTATCTCAGGGCTGGAAGGAGGATTAACGTAGCCACCTTGTCTCCTGCTCCTGTCTCCCCTTTTCCTTGATTCACCAGCACTGGCAGAAGCTCTGGTCAACACACAGTGTCTTGTGCTGAGTTCAGGGAAGGGTGAAACAGTATTTCAGAGCAATAACCACACTTGCTTAGTGTCTTTTTGTTGAGTTAGTGGAATGGGAGGCAGTCCTCGCCTCCTGGGAAGTGCATGTACAGGATAGCTCCCTGGCAAGGTCACTCATTCAGTATTCTGTAAATTTGGCTTCTGTGTTGGCTGGTAGAGAACGGATACAAAACTTAGACTTTGGCCAGGCCAAAGTGGACTCGACAACTCCCAGTCAAATCCCGATCTCTGCCAGTGAAGCCCTCCTGGCTGCTAAACAAGGACACTATTTTCACAGCACATATTTCCATGGAAATGGAAAGCAGAATGCCACGGTGACATTTCAGGGGAACTCATGAGATGAGAGCATGGATGGAGGGAGGGGCCAGCCCTTGCTTGGACCTCGTGCACACATATCCCTTGGTGAACCACAGGCCAGGGGAGGAAGGCAGGAGCTTCTGCAGGCACGAAGCACTTGCAGGCGCAGGGTGCTCTTCCCAGAACTTTCTGAAGTGGCAGCTGGAGATCAAACAACAATATCTGTTGGGACTACAGTTCATCTGAAATCAGGTTGCACCTAATCCTAAATCAGGAATCTGATTTTTCTGACCACTTCCCCTCATTAGTTTTCACTGTTGCAGCTGTGGAGACATCATTACCCCTGTCTCCAGTAAGTTTAAGCATGTTTAAGCTTAAGTCATAATCTCCCCTCTGCCCCACAATTGGTTTCATAGCTGCTACGTGTCTGTCAGAGTGTCTGATAATTAATAGCTCACATGCCTGCACTTGCTGGCTGGTAGTGCTGCTGATACCCGTGACATGGGGAGAAAGCTTTTCTAGAGTAGACTTGGACTCTGCTCCAAGGAGCTCAACAAAATGGTCCCAACAGACCAGAGGGGGGTTGAGGGGGGCACCAGGCTGTTAGGCACCGTATCTCTCTAAGCAGCACCGTTTTGTGACTGCCGCTGGCTCATACCAACCTCCTGTCTTCGTTTGTTTTGCAGGTTCATGGAACAGCATCCAGAAATGGACTTTTCAAAAGCTAAATTCAACTGAACCCTCCCTTTCCCCCCCCACCCCTTTCAGTCAGCCCATTGAATGGGGCAGGATATGTGTAGGGATCCCTTACCTTGGGCAAGAAACACTTCCCGCATCCCCACCGGAGCTTGCTGCAGAGGCAGCTTGGTGATGTTGTCCTCTCATCCCATGTTGAGGCGAGCGCAAGGCCACAGAGTTGGCCTGTAGCAGCGCATCAGTCAGAGCCACCTGTGACACTTCCCATACTGCAGTTAGGAGAGAAGGAGGGGGCTACAGNAAAAAAAAAAAAAAAAAAAAAAAAAAAAAAAAAGTTAGTGTCAAGTCTACAGGAGCCAGAGTTGAGAGGTTTTAGAACGTATCCTTAATATATTGCTGAGTTTAATTTCTTGAATCTTTAGAGCTGTTAATCCCCTCTTCAGCTATTTCAGTTCTGGTGGGAAGTACTCTTGAATTTTATGCCTTTCCCCCTGGCTTTCCTGCTGTCCTGTGGAAACAGAGGATGCTTATTTTGTAAAAGGAACTTAGTGGATTGCTCTGCTTCTGCCTCCTTGGGCCTTCAGAAGGAAACATGCTGGTGAGAAGGAGCTGTTGTTCTAAAGACGCTGCTCCTCCTCTGAATCGGTCTGCTTTATGCAGCAGAGGCCAGGAACTGAATGGGGAAACCCAAAACTGGTTTCTGTCTTCTCCCTTGTAATGGGTCAGTGGTAAATCACATCCACACAGGGGGTTTAGCAGCCAAACTGCACTCAGGTGCCTTCCTTCTTTCCTGCTGCTGTACTTGCCAGAAGGGGAACAGATAGAGTTCAGCAGGGATGTGG
>VWPW01027143.1:0-12360 GCA_013389825.1 Crypturellus undulatus | reverse complement strand
ACAGACCAGACCCTGCAGCACAGTCTGTGCAAGGTGTGGGGTGCCTGGAGCATTCTGGGGGAGAGCTGCTGCGCTCCTATGTGTCAGGGCTTGATTTGGTGATGTTTTGTAACTCTGGTTTGTTTTCATTCCTGTTGGAGACAAGGTTATTTTGGGGTTTCTGCAGCTACCAGGGTGATGGTTTGGGCCCACGCTGTGAGCTTGAGGAGGGGAAAGTTGTGAGCCTTTCCAGGAGAACTTTAGGGACTGTATGTGCGTGTTTTACCTTAGGCGGTTGTGTCTGTGTAGTCTGGAGAACAGGTAGCTCCAACCACGACTGCCTCTGAGCAAAGCTGTGCGCGCTGCAAGCGGGGACACGAGGGGAGATGTGTTTTATTGTGTTGTCCTGAAAACAGGTGGGTCAAGGTCTCCTTGCATGGAAAGGCATTTGTGTTTTAGCTGTATAAGCTAGTCGCTCTGCAAGCCGTGCTTGGAAATGTTGGCAGCTATGATAACATGAGATGAATAATGTGTGAGAGAGGCTGTGGTGTGATGTTTGAGGGTGGACGTACTTTAAGAAGGGAGGGAGGATATGGCGCTTCCCACTGTACAATGAGCCTGTCTTTAGCTGTACTTGCTGACAGCGCTCAAGATCTTGATCAAAGCCAAGGTGCCCTTTCGGATTTCAGGAAGAAATCTTCCTTTTTTATTTTTTTTCGCTTGGGTTTATGTTTGCCTGAGGTGTCCCTGTTTATTTGTGTATGCAGGCAGATCTTGGTCCAACTCGCTATGCTTTTGAAGGGGGAAATTTGCTAGGACTCTTCAAAAAATAGAAAGTATTAATATAAGAGAGCCCCTCTGAACATGGAACAGCAATGACATGAATTAGTCCCAAATATGTGTACTTGGTCAGTATGTAATGGGAGGTGCCATGAACTAAGATTAGGTGTAGCAATGGGCAATGATTTGTATGTGGGTCTGGCTAGAAAAGAGGCCAGAGCAGTTTGGGGCTGTCAACCCAGAGACAGGGAAGAGATTGAAATGCATCTGCATCTGGGGTAATTGGCATGAACACGTAGTCAGAAACATGATCAGTGGTGCCCGAAGGGAATCAATAAAAGGGGAAGCAGCCTTGGTTTGGTTGTGTCCCTGTCACCCGCCTCAGGGTACAAGAATGCCCACCTGGGCTGAGCTCCGTGCTGGTGTAATCTACAGAATTTAGAGTGGGTTGAAATGGCCTTTTCTTGCTGAGAAGCCCTTTGCTTGAGGCATTTTACAGCTAAACGAAGAAATTGCTGTGTGTGTGTGGGCCGATGCATTCTCCTATCTCTGATTTCCAGGTCATGTGGATGGATGGTGATGTACAAAAGAATGAGATAAGTTGGGTTGAACACAGTGTACCAGCATCACCGAGCAGTTACGCGTGACTCGTGGTTCCCTGGGAGGGAGGAAAGCAGGTTCAGGGAGCAGAAGAGCTTCGTAGCTGCTAGGATAAAAGCTGGCCTGATGTGGAAAGGCTTCCTGGTTGGAACACGTGGGAAGGAGCTTTCTCACACAGGTCATCCATCCCGCAGGAGGAAGAGCTGTGCATCGTCGCCGCAAGCTGTGCTCTGGAGCCGGGCGCAGCAGTCTGAAGACCGGCTGCTCTCCACGGGGATGGTGGAAGTGAAGTCCTCCAGTTCCTCCTCCTCAACACACTCTGATAACTTCCTGAGGCTTGGAAGTAGCCCGCTGGAGGTGCCCAAATCCAGGTGAGATGGAATCAAGCAGAGCATTTTTGGCAAAACTAGTGTCTGGAGAAGAGCTGGCTGCATTTTTGTAGCTCTGAGGAGCTTGGGACACGTGGGTGGTAGAACTCGAGACCAGGAGGCCAGTTTCTCTCTCGACTGACCTTATGTGTAGTGCTGGCCACTGAACACAGAAATTCCCGTCTCGGGTCATTTAGGGAAGACAGGAGCTGTGCTGATAACGTGCTGGTGTTGGTTCTGCCTGTGTACTTGGTCAGCCTCAGCTCTGCGGGTCTGGCATCTCTGCATCCTGCATGCCTGGGTCATGCAGCTCTGTGTCAACTGCACCCGCAAGGATATAAAATGGTTAAGGGCTGTGTGGGAGGCAAATCATCTCAAGCCAAGCAGACCCCACTCTGCCTCTATTCCTGTCTCTTTCCATCTGCTAACCTTCCTGACACCGCAGGGTGGAAAAGTCCAGGTGCCGGTGGCAAACAAAGGCAGAATCCGCTGGGAGCAGGCTGAGCATTGCGACAGCACAAAGGATTTCGGCCGGGAGGCTGCGCGTTCCTGCTGTGCAGCCGGGAAACGGGGAGCCTGGACCTCAGCCGAATCTCATGCCGTAACAAAGGGCACTCTGGCATCCTTCCAAAATCTGGTGCTGTTGTAGGGCAACGCGGAGCAGCGAGCTGGGCTGGGGGAAGAAAGAACGGGGCTTGTGGCACAAGCGCAGTGCGTTTAGGACGACAGGGGCTAAGAGACTCTTAGATAAGAGGTTGCTGTTAACAGCATCAAACACTTGTGTGGTCTCTGCAGGTTTGCTGCGGAGTCTTTTTTAGCGATTCGCATCCGAACAGCCACTAGCCAAACATTGCTACTCTCTTATCACATGCAAAATAAAGTGACGAGCAAGTAAATCATTGAAAATCTGTAGGGTTTTTGTACCAAATCAAGTTTTGATTCCAGAGAAAAATCTGTCTGACAGTTTGTAGAAATGGTGTTAGCTGCTCTCCCTGAAGAAAGAGAGCGATAGGATGTTTTTGAGTTATTGCTAGAGCTCACCTCTGTATTCCCTCTCCAATGAAATGCGTCTCCCAAGAAAAGAACAAAACACTGGGAGTGCAGCTTGTCTGGGAGCTTGTCTTTGTTCAGAACATTTATGCCACTAATGTAAACCCTGTGTGTGGTCTCACGCTGTCCCAAAACCTAACAGCGTGTTCAGTGCTGAGCTGCAAAAACTGCCTGGGAGCGACTTTGCAGGAGTGCTGGGGCAGAGGCTGTTCCCAGTGCGCCAGTGGACTCCGCTCTGCAAGAGCAAAGAGAAGAACCAAGAGGCAGAAAAGCAGGGGGGCACCGTCCCGCGACCCGTGTCCCTGGGGTTCAGCACTGGTGAAGCCAGCGCTTTCCTGTCCCCTGGATGTGGCAGCTTTTCAGGTTTAGACGGCTAAATGGAACAGGCGGTTGTAACCTGGGTCCACCAAGGTTTAAGGCAACAGGTAACCGTGGTGGGGAAGCTTGTCCTTGCACCACTGTCCTTAATGCTGGCCTTTCCTTGCACTCCATAAAATAACCAAGTTAAAAACTTGATCTTCTACCATTACGGTATGAATTAAATGTCCTGTGTATTCCACTAGGAACACTTCTTTTCCTGACCTTTACACTAGTGTCTGTACTCTTCAGCATGTGGCAAAGTCGCACCGGTCCATCTTCAATCCCTGTTGACATTTACAAGCCAAGCACTGTGAAAGGCTGAGCTGGAAAAAGGTGCATGAGGGGAATGGGGAATAAAAGGGACTTCCTTGGAAGGCTTGAAATGAAGGGGATGGGAGAAGGAAATGAATTGTGAGATCAAAGTGGTAAAGTTAGTTCTGTGCGAGGATGGCTGGTCTGGGTGGGGATATGTGCACACTTGTGTACTTGCTTATTCTCTAGTGTCACCTGGGTTTCCTATACTCCCCTCTGTGTGCAAACCAGAGGAAATGAGCCTGGAGACCCTGCAGGGAGTAGGTGGAATTGTCAAGGCAACGGCTGAACTGAGCTGCTTTTTCAAACCAGTCTCCTGGCATGTTTATGCTCCTTTGCCTCGTAGTTCCCCACCCGATCAGCATCAGCCAGACCAGTCCGTGCCCTGCCTGGTTTCCCTGGATTAATGCTGGGAGCAGTTGGACTAGCTGAGCACTTGGACCAATACATTGCCTTGTCAATGGTGACATGATTTCCACCTTTTGAGGCTTAAACATGGGTTTTATGGCCAGGGAGGAATGGGTTATGTCATGCTGCTTGCTCCCTGGTCAGACTGTGAATCATCTGGTGAACTCTCCACAGGTGGTGGATATCAGAGTATCTTCGTGCACCATTCTCCATCCTGGAGGGAGGAAGGGGCTCCTGTTTTGTGGAGAGAGAAGTGATGCATCTGTGGTGAAAGGAAGGAGTTAAGTTCTCTTGTTTCACCCTTGAGAAATGGTGGGACTAGGATGGAGACTGATGCACAGAGACTAATGATACCAAAAATATCTCCATCTTGATGGTGCTGTTGCAAGTTAACACCCTGGGCTCTCAAGATGAAGAAACTACTCTACTTGACTTTCTAATCCTCTGGTTGTGTGGCCATAGCAACAAAACACTTAACCACTGCAGCAGCAGTAAAGGGAAAAAAGGTTCCCTGTAAAATGCCAGCAGGCAGCGTTGGGGCAGGTCTCTTGGCTGTCCCCTCCGTGGGTTGCCAGGCGGGTGAGCTCAGGAGTGAACAGGACAACGAGCTGGCTTAGGTGAGCAGAGCCTGGGCAGACTCCTGGGGGGAATAACTGGGGTGTCCTAAAGGAAAGAGGTGCAGGTGCCAGGTCATGTAGTGTGATCCAGGCCCCTCTCCTGAGCAGACCGTGATCGTGATCTGCTCCTGCCTTCGTCTCACCAGTTGGGTCTTCGAAGCCCTGCTCTGATTCAGGGGTCCTGGATACTTATAAGTGCGTGGGGTCATTCTTGTCAGCCAAGGCATTTCAAAGGCAAATTTATACCTCAAGAGACAGTCTTTCTAGCTCATCCCGATGAAATGGTAGTATCTTGTCTGAGCACAAACGTGTGAAGATACTGCATACGTTATTTGCACAGTAGGACAAGGTGTTTTTCTTTCTGTAAACTGGGAGCTCCAGATAGCAAGCTTTAGCTGTACCCTGCTGCATGTGAAAGGGTAGTGGCCTGCAGATAATGTGTGTGTTTGCATTTGTCGCTAATGGTCTGTGTCCCCTGACACTGCAGGAAAGCCCTGTATCTGTGTCAGGGATTTAGTGTGTGTTCACACATCACTGATGGGGATTAGCAGCGGGATAATCTGCTTGAATGTGCTTTTGCTAAGTCAATTAAATAAAACCCAGAGTAGCGTGGCCTGAAGAGTCAGGATCTACAGGAGTTAAATCACAAAGGATCCACTTTGGCCACTGGTCACAGAGAACTGCCCCACTGGAAGGGCTGCAGCTGGTTCAGATGTGGCTCTGGACAGAGCGCAGGGAATGCCCCAAGGGGCTGAGAAGCTGCTGTCCCTTGGCTGTGGGGTGTTTGCTTTATGATGCTAAGACAGTGCACGCAGTGCGCATCTTACTCCTGTATATCCAGATCCTGTATATCCGTGTATCCACCTGCCTGGGAAGGTGCATTTGCCGTGTGGCAGAGCGACCACGGCAGGAAAGGAGTTGTTTACAGGAACGCTTTCTGGAGCAGCTGCAGAACCATTTCTGAAGCGGCTGCAGTGATTGTGCCACAACGCCGACTTGCAGGACTCTGGCTCGGGGCTGTGTCACAGGCAGGAGCAGTTGCACACGTGGAGGCTATCACAGCCCTGGGCAGGGGTGTCGGAGCTGCCGGCGCTCCGGCCAGGGCTGCCAGGACAGCCCTGTGCCAGGGCTTCCTTGCCAAGTGTTCCCACGCACGGGGGGAAGGACTGACCTCCTTGCCAGGCTGCCGCCGTCTGTCTATGCATGTGGCACCTCCCAGCAGAGCCTCTCCTCTAGCCCCCGGCTCTGCTAGTTTGGAGAGCTGTGCTAATAGTTAATACTTGAATTTGAGGCACCGAATAGGTGCTGGCAAATGAGCTGCTTCCCAAGTAATTCTAGGTGTGCAGGGCAAAGTGTGAGCCCAGCTCTGGGGCACTTGGCCGCTGACTCCCTCATGTTTTAAGAAATGGATCCCTCATTGCTGCTCTGCCTCCTGTATTGGCTCTCCTCTGGTAAGCGGGTGTCTGATGCTCAGAAATGCTCTATTCGGTGCAGCATGTTGCATGGGAAGCACTGACCTAATTAAAAGGAACCATTCCAGGCTAGGAGTTGCCAGTTTATGGCCTCATAATGGTCCTACCTCGTGTGAAGGAACAGCTTGCGGCTCATCTCTGTTTTGCTAATCTAATTTTGTTAATCTTGCACTTTGGAGGGAGTCTCTTCCCACTCGTGGATCTGAAGAGGTGGGTGTTTGAAGCTTGCTTTCATTCTCTCTTTCCGTTTGCCATTAAATGGCTTTGGCAGATACACTGATTTGAAGACTTGCTCTATCCTTTCTAAGAACCCTATCAGTTTTGCTGTAGCAGTCCAGCTGTTTCCCTCTGCGCTGCCCCACAGCTAGACAGTCTCTGGCACGAGTATAATGTATTGCAAAGCTGTTCTTATGGGCTTGGAGAGTGGTCCTGGTGTGGCAGCATCCACTGCTTCCTCAAGCCTCTCTGAAGGCTTTTCCTGGACCTCTGCAGCAAGACTTTATCAGGAGCCTTCAGGGATTACGGATAGAAGTAACAGGAAAATGTTCACCTCTAGCATTGGCTGGACTGCACAGGGATGCAGTCCGCTTGGAAACTGAATCTTAGGCTCAAGCCCAAACTCAGTTTTTGCTGCTCTTCTGAGCAGGACGTTTGCTGGAGCCCCAAATCTGTGGCCTCTCTGACTGCCAGTAGTGTGAGATTTCCCATCCCTGCCATCCTGGCCCAGCCTTGGCTCTTGCTGTCTCTGGAGGCTAACGTGCCTGCTGGTTGTGACATTCCTCAGGAGCCTCCCTCGAGAAGGTGTCAGAGGGGAAGGCTGCTGCACGTCTCTGCTGTCTGCACTTGGGTATCTAAGCCTGGACTCGTGGCAGAGTAGGTCAGTTTATTCACTCGGGCAGCAAGTGTTTATTAAGCAGCCTGGAGGTGAGAGACAGAAGTGGCTGCCTTGAACTCCTGGACTCCTGCGCTATTAGGTTAGATGTAATTTGATTAATTCCAATCTGTCTGGCCCAGGCTGGAGGAGAGGATAGAGCAGTGCTTGCTGCACAGTAGATCTGGACTAGCGGATTCAATCAAATCATCTCTTGGGCCTGTGCTGTGGGATGGGGCTCTGCTCTTCTCAGGGTGGCTTAGAGAGATGGAGAATCTGGGAACATGGTTGTTCTTTGAGGGACAAACATGGAGAAATGGCAGTCAAACCAAGTGCTATTTTGTTGTCCCTTTTGCCCTGGATCTTGTCTTGCTCCTCTGCTTGCCGTGTGGTCGCTCTATGCAGGCTGCTGCTATTACACTCCTCTTCACAAGCCTGTTCAGTTCTTTTTGCAAGAAAGGGCTCTCCACAGTGATGCTGAGGACTCACAGTGCCTTCAGTTCATCTAGCAGGCACAAAACAGGAGCAGTGCAGGGCAGGTGAAGCTCTGCTCTTCCCTCTTCTGCCCTGATGCCAAGTGCTTCCAGAGCCTGGACTCTTGCATGATGCTGTTACCTGAAAAACGAAACTGCAGGAGCATCGAGACCTCGATAGAGAACTAATCTATAATGAGCTTTCTGACTTCCCCTTCTCTGCTAGTACATTCAGCTCAGGACCACATTTCAGATTTCTCAAATTTGGATATACAGGTTAGACGAGTTGGGTTTAGATCCAGAGCGCCCTTAGTTTTCCCCTGTTGCAGCGGGGAATCCTGCGCTTCCAGGCGCGCCGCCGCTCTCCGGGGAGCAGCTGCAGTGCGCCACTGCTATTCTTAGCTGGGAAGACGGCGTGCGAGCACCTGGCCCGGCAGAGCTGGAGCTGCTGCGCTGCTTTCTGCCCATCTCGGATAAATTATCCAGAAGATCTGGATGGTGTGTAATTGAGGAGCTCAGCCACAGGCTGTGCTTCCAGCTACGAACACTTTGCTGTGCAGTAAGGCACAATAATTACTTGTTCCCTGGGCACCCAAGAGCTCTGGGTTTATCTCTAGTGACTGTGTCCTCCCCTCTGAAATTTTTGAGGGACTTCTCACGTTCGTACATCCAATGTCCTGCTGCTTCCTTTCCTGCTGGGAGGCCACCTGCATCCAACAGCTCTCCTTCCCTGGGCTATTTTTCTTGTATTAAAGATGTTTTATGTCCTGCCTTCTGACACAGTCTGTCATTCTGCTGCAGGAATACAGGAGTCTGTAGGTGCTGTGGGTGGGTGGGTTCCCTGGGGCCACTTGGAGCAGGGACTTGCTCCATTCAGAGCTGCTGTTAGTGCCTCAGGAGTGATCCCCTTTCTAAAGGCATCAGGACCACAGATCTCCAAACCTTCCCCGCTAGCACCCACGTCCCTACTTTGATTCTCCATCAGGCCTTGCCCTTGCACTGCTGTGTGCTTGGAGCTGAAACAGCCAACTCGCGGACGCTTCTCATACGCAGCTTTATCCACATGTGAGAGGGATTTGGGGGAGGACGTGCTGTTGCCTCTTGCTAATGGGTTTCCCGGTCCTGCATGGCCATCTGCTTCTTGCTGGCTTTGCCCTGTCCCGCTCACAGTGGACTTTCTGCTCCCTCAGCCCCAGCCAGCTTGGCTTTCCGCTGCCTTTCGAGGGAAAGGCTGGGCTTGGGGCCGAGCCAGAGCTGCGTGTTGCGCCCTGGTCCCTGCGTGTCCAAGCTGCTGGCACAGATGCTGCTGGCCCTCAGCCCAGGCATTCCTGGCACCGGAGCCAGCGAGCACGAGTGCCGGGACGACCTCACTGATTGCACCGTCTCCCTCTCTCTCTGCCCCAGATCCGCCGACCATTCCCTGCCCGGATCTTCCGTTTCCACAGACTTTGGCAGCTGGCAGATGGTGACAGGGTGTGGCAGTATTCGGGAGCAGGCAATCCTGAGCGCGGACGCCTCTCTCCCTTGCAGCTTCCCGGATGAGCTCCCTAGCGCTTGCCTGTAAGTGTCTCGAATGCAGGGTCCTCCCGTGGGTGACCTGGCCGCGAGCCCTGGAGCTTTGGCACTTCGGAGACGCCAGCGAGCCCATAACAAGCTGTTCTGTCTTCCCTCCTTGACGCTTTCTGCCCACAAGTGCTCTCACTGGCTGCTCTTTGGTTACGCTGAACACTGAAAGAAACTTTTTTTGGGGGCTTAATGACAGGGGGGTGCTTTGCTTTCTGCAGGAGGGGTCTTTCCTCCCCGAAGACGCTGAATTTGGGCAGAACTTACTGAATTTGGGGGGTTGTAATTGCCAGGACAAGCCTTGGTTAGCCAGGCTCTCTTGCTTATGGAACTTGCTCATCTCCATCTCCCAGCTGAGTCTGGATCCAGGCTGCAGTAACAGGGGTCCCTCCTTCACTCAGCCCGGAGCTTATCCCACCGCAGCATCGTTTGCAGCATCGTTTGCAGCCGCTACGGAGCAGCACAGACCCTGCACCCTGCTGCACACTGCAGGGCTTATGCTGTAAAACTGGGAGGCGAATGTTTCTTCGCAAATAGCAAGTCACCTCTGTGCAAACTTGAAAGACAGGGGATGCGCTTTAATTGCAGTTAGAGGAGAACCTTGGCTTGTGCCTGCAGGCTGTAAGCTTTCAGTCAGGAAACTGTGAAATGGCAGATCGGGTGCTGCCGCTAGCTCGCTGTTCCTGCTGCTGCGTGTTTGCAAACCCCTCTACCGAGGTTCGGGTATGCGCTTTGGAGGCAGAGGGCAGGAGACGTGAAAACAAAACATCTCCTGTTAGACAAGCAAGCTGGCCTGGCTCGGCCGCTCGCTGGTTTGAACTAGGGTACTCCGGTAACATGGAATCTGGAGTGGGGATTCAGCAAAGCAGGAGTGACTGTGACTTACCGGTCATATCTGGTGACTCTGCATCACTCTGCCGAGTTCAGGCTCCTGCAGTTTGGAGTCTAACTGCTTGGGACAGCCAGGTTCAGTGGGAGCTTGTGCCCTCCCTTGGGAGCGCAGCAGGAGCTAGGAGCGCTGTGACCTGCACAGGTCTCCACTGAAACTGTGAATCTGTCGCGGTGCTCTGGGGCTGGGGACTGCTCGATTGCAGGAGCTGGGGCCAGGCTTCTGCTTTGGAAGCGTCTCTAAGATGAAGAGTCACTGAGGATAACACCTTGGGCCTGTCCCAGGGCTTGGATTCTCTCTACTGTGCTTGTTTAGGAGCCCACAATGGTTTTATCCCACTGTGTTGCAGCCCAGAACACTATGAGCTCTTGGGAATTAAATTCTGTTTAGGTTCCCGCTCCACATCTCGTGAATTGGTGGTTTGCCGTGAAGGTGTACTTTTCACAGCCTGCTTCCTTGTGCTCCTGTGGGGCTTGTCAGCATTTACTTGGAGCTTTGACAGTCTCATCTCACCCAATACCCCTAGGTGCAGCCTGGAGCGTGCAGCTCTGGGAGATGTAGGGAAAAGAGAGCCATTGGGCTCGCAGAGAAGCCCAGCCACAGCTTGCTTTGCTGCTCCAACTGTCCCCTGAAACGATGCAGTTAGTCTGCAGGGCTTCTCTGGGGCGCTTGGCCGTGGTCTGCTGCTTGGACCTGCACCCTTGTATTCCTTATGATACTTAAGGTAACTTAAAGAACGTAAGTAGAGAAAGCAAGAGTGTGAATAAAGGATCCACACTGTACACAGGCACGAAAGCCCAAAAGATGCAGAACCAAAGCCTGCTACGCACCCTAACTTACCTCTGCCTGTGATGCTCGAGATTCTTGAATTCCAGGTGCAAGTAAGCTCTGCTTTAACATACGGCCTGTTTCTTAATGGTAGCAGATCTATGAGCTCCACGTTTTAATTAGGTTGCCAAGAAGCATCTTCTTATGTGTTTTGATATGTTGCCGTTTTCCTTTGCCCTCTGGCTTCTCTTCGCTATCAGACACTGTAAACAGCGGCCCGGTTGGCTGCCTCAGTGCTGTTTATAGGCTTCCCACCATCTCCCCTCGCTGCTGTTTCCGGACTGAAGCTGTTGGCTGTGGGTGGTTAACACTTCCATTCAAATTAGCCGTGCCAGTTTATAGCCAGCCCCAGCACCGGAGACATGAAAGGGAATACTCGATGGGGAGGTTTGTACTGTGCCCTTGGAGTCACCTTTGAGGAACGTCTCATGCTCGCCGGGAGCCACCGACGTGTTACAGCAAGGACCGGTTCGGGCCCGAGCGCTCGGAGCAGATGCCTTTGAACCACGGTCCTGCTTTCTGCTCCTCTGAAACGCTGCGTTCTTCCCCCAGCCCTAAGTGGGTGCATAGATCAGATGGAGAGGAGAGCAGGTCCTGGGGGACGCCGTGCCCTACTCTGCGTGCAGTTCTCCTGCTTGCACAGAGCAGCCTCGCCGTGGAGCAGGAGGAGACGTCACCCGGCGCTCCTGCTTGCGTGGCAGGAGCTCCTGGGGGCTTTTGTCACCTTGCCTGTCTCCTCTCGCTTAGCCAGCCCGGTCCTCAGGTCCCCACAGGGCTCTGGGTTAGCCCAAGTTGGGCCAGGCTCGGGGCAGCATGTGCGGGAAGCGAGAGAGGGTTGTAAAGCTTGAAAGCAGCTATCCAGACACTGCACGTGTGGCTGGACTCCACCTGGAAACACGTGTGGAAAAGGGGAGAGCTGGCGTGGGGGGCTGACATCGGGCAGAGCAGGCTGGGCGAGAGCAGCGCTGTCCATAGGAACCACGTTCTGCCAAGGAGCAGGGTAGGAGGAGGAACAAGTGGTGAAGGAGGAGATCCAGGGCTGGGAGCAAAGGGCTGGGGCACCGCGGGGCTGCCCTGGCCTCCCGCTCGGCAGCGGCTGCAGCTGGTTCCGTGGGCCAGAGGACCGGACCCTTGTGCCCATGTGCGTCCTGCAGCCCTGGGGAGGGAGCAGGGGCTGCGGGAGCAGGAGCGGAGTCGTGCACTGACCTCCACCTTGTGTCTCCTAGGCTGGTGTCGGCGAGCGAGCGGGAGGCCCGCCTGGACGAGGTGCGATCCGCCTTCCTGGCCAGCTACAGCCGCACCATCGGCCTCAAGGCCGTGCCCGCCAGCGCCGGGGGCGCCATCGGCGGCCTCCTCGAGCAGTTCGTGCGGGGCGTGGGACTGCGCGGCAGCAGCACGCTCTGAGCGCGGCCTCTGCATGTGACTGGGCCCCGGCGGCTCCCCACGGCCCACACGGAGCCCCGATCCCTGCACAGCTCCAGCACCTGCGGCCGCCCACGCTGGGTGCCCGCTGCAGCTGCCCGTGCGCACGGGGCTGGTGCGTGGTGCTCCGCGACCCCTCGGTGCAGTAAAGCTCCGTGCTGTGCCCTGCCTGCCTCGTGTCTGCGCCCGGGGACGGGGACGGGGCGCCGTGGCGAGCCGCGCGCTGTAGATAGCTATAAATAGCGCGGCCCACGCTCCGCGAGCGGCGGCACCGAAATAGCAGCGCGACGGGGAGGGCGCGGGGCGCGCGGCGGGACGAGCCCGCGGGACCCCCCGGCGGCCGCCGCACGGGGCTGGAGCCGGGGCTG
>VWPW01027117.1:2907-12913 GCA_013389825.1 Crypturellus undulatus | reverse complement strand
AGGCTTGTGAGTGTTTTTCTTACTCTGAGCTTGTTTTCTTTTCATCGCTAGTGTGATTAACCTGACGGTCCCGACCCAGGAAGGCAGCTTCACGACCAAGATGGCCCTGTATAAAAACTCGTCCTATAAGCACCCGTATCGCCAGGGCGAGGTCGTGCTGACCACCCGGGACGTGCTCTATGTGGGGGTCTTCGTTGTTGGCGCGGACTCGACCCACTTGATCCTGACGCTGAACAAGTGCTACGCGACACCCTCGCGGGACAGCAACGACAAGCTGCGCTACTTCATCATTGAGGGAGGGTGAGCTACCGCAGAGATGCTCTGTGCCTTCTGTTTTTCCCTTTTTCTTGCCAGTTAGCAGTGTGTGCAAGGGAAATTGTAAAAGCTGAGGGAGGAGTGGCAAAAGAGGGGCTGTCAGGCCATCATCACGACATGAATTAGGCAAGGGATAGAGTCGAGGGCTGGCACGTAGCTGACTGCTCTTTAGGAAAGCAACAGGTACAGTGTTCATTGCTGGTAGGGGAAAGCCAAGCATTTCTGGACTAAGAGAGGGAAAGGAGCTCTCCGAGTCCCCGGCATCCTCCAGGAGTGACCTGGAGAAAGCTACCTATATTGCCCAGGCCACAGGGAAACGACCTGTTGCTACTAAGTGTCAGCAGAAACAAGTCAGCAGTGTCACAGGGATGCAGAGATACATAGGCAGGTGGCACTGCCACCATCCTTTTGTGATACACTGAAATGAAGTGCTGCCATGCTCGTGTGAATGAGGACATTTTGTTGGCTTTGCTCTGGGAAGCAGGAGAGGAGAGTTAGAGGGACGGGGGACAACGGAGAGGCTCGAGATGAGATGGGAGAGCATGAGCCATTTGTGCAGGTGCCAAAACATGAAGGACAACACCATCGGCATTGAGGAGAATGGGGTGTCACTGACTTGTCGCTTCCATGTCACCGTGTTCAAGTTCATCGGGGATTACGATGAAGTTCACCTCCACTGTGCTGTCTCGCTCTGCGACTCAGAGAAATACTCCTGCAAAATAGTAAGTTTGCCAAATGCTGAATATCTCTTGAGCCTTTCTGCACTGGGGAGAGATGTTCCTTAAGAAAATAGTCAGTTTGCCAAATGCCCCTTGGCGCGCAGGGAAGGAAGTTTGCAAGCCCCAGGAGAAAGCGCCAGAGCTCGGTTCTGATGTGCAGGAGATGCAGCCTCGCACGGAGGCAGAGGGACTCCCCTTTTCTCCTGGTGACAGGAGCAGACATTGGCTACAACCCGGTCATGTATGTGGCCCGAGTACAGGCACGGAAGTTGGGGAGCTAGAGGGACAGGCACGGGGATGGGCTGGAGGGGCGCAGGGCAAGTACTGCAGGGACTGCAGGTGACTTAAGTCTGGCTTTTGTTCCCATCTAGAACTGCCCTCAGAATAGCCGCATGGCCAGGGATTTCACCAAAGAGCCCCAAGAGCAGATCCTGTCGGTGGGGCCGATTCGCCGGAAGCGTAAGTGTGCCGTGTTCTGTGTCACAGCAGCCAGAGCTGGGGTTAGTCCAGTCCAGCGTGTTGCTGCCGCAGCTCTCCGGACAGGCTGGAGTTGGGGCCCCGTCTCTTGGCGCAGTTTGGCACCTGGAGCTGGTACCACTCCTGCGCAGACAGGCCAGGCAGCTTGGAGCTTGCTCGGGAGTGGCCCTGGTGCCAGGGTTGCATGCGCGTGTCATCTGGATGAGTGCGGCTGCAGGATCTGCCTCGCCCGGCGATGTTGTCAGGACTAGCAGAGTGAGAGATGGCATGGGAGGCGGCAGGCGCCCCGGGCATGCGGTCACAGGACAGCAAGTGCTCATCTCTCTGAGCAGAGGCCCAGTAGTGCCTAGGGCATCGAGGGGCTCCTGTGCAGTCCAGTGCAAGAGTCCTCGCACACACATGCGATCCTTGTCCTGTTTACAGGAGAGCGAGCACTGGCCAGGTGACAGGAGGGCTTCAGAGGGTCTTGCACCAGAGCCAAGGGAGGAGGTGTCACCGGCCTCCCAAGAGCTGCCCAGCATCTCCAGAAAGGGGTCAAGTCGTGCTCGCCAATGACATGTCTGGGTTGTTTGCACAGGGTCGGACTGGTGCGAAGACAACGGAGGCTGCGAACAGATCTGCACGAGTAGGGCGGATGGGCCCCTGTGCAGCTGCGTCACGGGGACGCTGCAAGGGGACGGCAAGAGCTGCAGAGGCAAGTCCTGCGGAAGGGACGCGTGGGGTGGGCTCAGGTGGCACCTTCTGTTCTGAGGCTGGTGTGCTGTGAACGGCAGAAGGGCTTTGGAGGCCGGTGGCTGGGTGTGGTAAGAGCAGCGAAGCTCACATGGTTGCTGTTGCTCTCTCTGCAGCTTCCAGCTCTTCAGAGGAACTCCGAGCCTGGCTCCCTGTGCTCACAGCCACCCAGCTGCTGCTGTGGCTCTCTGTGTGTAAATGGGACTTGACCTCATAAGGGATGTGCGGCTCTGCTGCCCGGTCCGGTACTGTTGTTTCGTAAGTCTGAGTATCTGTAGGATAGGAGCAAGGGCCCCCAAGCAGTAAACCAACCTCTGACTTGCACCGCTGCCGACCATGAGGAAAGCAGGCGGCCAGGAAGAAGGAAGGAGTCAACAGGAAGAGCAGCAGGATGCAGGCTGGGAAGAGCACAAAAAGTGTCTGAAATGCTGGAGAGGTGATGACACGTGATAATTTCTGGAGGGATGCTGGGCCTTGCTGATTTTCTTGTGTAGTTTTTCCCCAGGTTGCCTCTAGTGATGGCCTCTGTATCTGATGGTGTTTGTGTGGGGCGGTAGGGCTCTCTGCCTGGAATGTTTGGGACACCCAAGTTCCAGATGGCATCAGGGTCCAGGTGTTCTCTATGCCTGCACTGTGGTGAGTCAGGTAGTAGCAGTGTCTTTGGAGTGACTGGCATCATCCTGAGGTGCATGTCCCAGGACAAGGTCTCCGTACTTGTGCGCGGGATTGAGTAATATGTTTGGTGACACTTTGGAACTGCAGTTGGGAGCAGTGAGCTGCAGCAGAGGGTCCCTAATGTACCTGACCCCAGGCCATGTCCCCTCCCATTGACCCAGGAGGCATGAGTCTAAACTTTTGAAGCAAGGAGCCCTTCCTTCCAAAACTGTGCTAAGAAGTGCCTCATCCCAGGGGTGGATGCCTGTGCCTCCACAACAAGAGGTGCAGAGCAGAGGGAAGCCCTGCTGTCCTTGAGGGGAGGGATAGGAGCCGCCACGGTGCCCTCAGGGATGTCGGCTACTGGCAGACTGAGAGCAGGTCCAGTTTTGGGGACGCTGTCGGGAGAGTCGGGAGTTGGCTTGGTGCGTCCGTAGGCTTGGGGGCGGTCCTTTTGCTGACACGTTTTGTGTTTGTATTATGTGAATTGGCTGAGTGAGAATAAAATGTGTTGTAATCCTTCCTAAACTGTGTGTCGTGTGTGATGGTGTCAACGCTGACGCAGGCAGTCGGTAGTTGGAGGGTAGTGGTGGGGGGACGTGAACTGCAAGGAGTGGGGTGCTGGACAGGTGGCACTAAGGCCTCTGAGAGAGGAACTGGGACCTTGGGTTTTGGTTGTGGGGTGGGAGAGGGGGAAGAGAGAGGCAGTTGTCCTCTCCCTTTGGGTTGCTGTGTGCACTTATAGGGAGACAGGGACTTCAGGGTCTTGCCTGTGTGCAGCCTATTAATGCTCTCTGTTTCCTTCCTTCTGCCTGTGCTTGGCAACCCCTGCGGTGGAGAATCGGAGAAGGTCCTCACATCCCAGGAGATGAGCTGGATCTGTGAAGGATTCGTCCAGTCCGTATGAGGAGTTGTGGCATCGGATAGTCAGAATGAGGCAATGCAGCATTTGGCTCCCTGCAGGGACAACAACGTGGGATGCACAGGTCAGTGACAGTCCTGCTCTTTGCTGTTCTAGAGTGTGAAGAAGCTGTGGAGTATTTAATGGCTTTTTGTGTTTGTGTCCTTGCTTTGGTGGCTGTCAAGGCTCAGGGCTTATCTTTGTAGGGGTGTGAGTTGCTGTGACAGTCTCACTCAGTGTAGTGGGTAGGCTCAGGGCTGGATGGGTTCACTGCTGCAGAGGGGCTCTGAGGGCGGCAAGTACAGCGAGCCACGTAGCGTGTGGACGGAGGGGAGAGGCATGGCATGCGCTTGGGAGAGCGTGCACGGAACTGCAGCCAGGCAGGGCGTGTGTAGCAGATGTCCCTGTGCCTGCTGGTAGGTGTGTGGAAGAGGAGCCTGACAATGAAGGTTTGTGGCTGTGAACTTTGGCCAAGTGTGGAAAGGAGCTCTGGGGAAGCACCCAGATTTCCAGGCTTGGAGCAGGGGGACTGCAACTTGTGCCCCCATTATTTGTGCAGGAGTCATATGTGCTCAGGGGCTGGTGACCCCTGCCCTGGGAAGGAGACACGTTTTGGGGTGAATACAGGGCGTGAGTTGGTGTGCTGTGCTACCTAGTATTTGGTAGGGCAGGAACTTGGTAATGGAGCTGTGCAGAGCTGGTCTCTAGCAAGAGAATAGCTGAGTGGGAGTGCTCTGCGTGTGTGCCCTAGGCCAAGGGCAGCTATGTGTGTGTGATGTGGCTGGAGGTGTACATGCCTGGCGCATGCAAGAGGGCCGGGATGAAGGGATGGAAGCTGTGAGAGGGTGGCCGTTGGCCAGGCTGCCAGCGTTGTGCGTGCACAGGTCAGAGGGTGCACGTGCACATGCCTCCTGCCCATGCTGAGGCTGTCACCTGGAGTCTAAGGAGCGGGCTTAGTCTTTGCAGAGATTTGTCTCTGCAAGTCTGCCTCTGAGTGGACTAGTGCTAGGCCCATGAAATGTTGCAGGTTTAGTTTGAAACTTCTGTTAGTTTGAAAGCTTGTTGTTTGCTAGTTTGAAATGTTGGGGGTTTTCTTTGAAACACTGCTGTTAGTTTGAAAGGCTGTTGGTTTTGTTTGAAGTGTTGCTGTTTGTTGGTTTGGAAAGTTGCTGGTTTAGGTTGAAATTTTGTTTGTTGTTTTTGAAGCTTGCTGTTTGTTAGTTTGGAAGGTTGCTCGTTTAGTTTGAGATGTTTGTTGGTATGAAAGGTTGCTGATGTTTGTTGATTTAGTTTAAAATAGTGTTTGTTGGTTTGAAATGTTGCTGTTTGTTAGTTTGGAAGGCTGCTTGTTTAGTTTGAAATGTTGTTGGTTAATTTTGAAAGATTGTTGTTAGCTTAAAAGGGTGCAGGTTTGGTGTTGTTTTAGTTTGAAATATTGTTTTGAAATGTTGCTGTTGTTTGGTACTGTGGAAGGTTGTTGGTTTAGTTTGAAATATTGTTAGCTTGAAACATTGCAGTTGTTTATTAGTTAGGAAGGTTGTTGGTTTAGTTAGTTAGTTAGAAATATTACTGTTCGTTTGTCTGAAATGTTGGGTTTTGTCCCAAATAGGTTGTGAAGAAGGAAGGACTTGTACACGTGCCTCATGCAGAAACTAGATGCTTTTTAGTGGGACTGAAGGATTGACGCATCCAGTGAAAGCAAGTGGTCAGGAAGAAGACATCCTGGAGAGATGACATTGATCTTATAGCCCAGTGGGCTTACTTACTTATCAATTAATTATATTTGGCGTGGTGGTGAAGGGTGTGGGTTTCAGTCTTGTCTATATCTGTATTTATGAAGAAAGAGACCTGTCAATAAAGGATGGCTTTGTGCTGCAAAGGTATGGTTATTTTGCATGTGTTTTTTGTTTTTGAGTGCATGTATGTGTGGTGTTGGAGATCTAGTCCAGGGCAGTCAGGCTAAGCAGTCAGAGGAGTGGTGTGTGCCTCTAGCTCCAGAGTGAGTGTTGTACTGTGCAGTGTGTCTGGGTGAATGTGTGTAGGACAGAGTCAGTCATAGAAAGAATCTCAGGGGCTGTGTCCAGGGAACAGATGACAGGACTCAGGTTAGGTATTTGGATGGATATAGATAGCTTAGATAGATATACATATCTTAGATTAGATAGCTTAGATTTCAATATAGATAGCTGGATAGTTTGATTGGGATTTAGGTGGGTGTGCAAGTACCTCTTTGACATAGGTAATTGGAAAGGTGGAGAGGCAGATAATGACTAGATGGGTGGATAGATTCAGTCATGGACTGGGCAGCTGGGTGCAGATTTATATGGTGCTTGGTGTACCAGACATAGTGGGGAACTTAGTTATTTTATTAGTGACTCAGTAAGAGAGTGGACTTCTTAGAATAGATAGCTTGGTGGTGCTTGGAGTACCAGGTGCTTTGAGTTTAACAGCAGACTTGATTATTTAATTGCTCCCTCATTCCTACACCAAGCTTTAGGTGCTTCGAGAGAGCCAGCCAGCCTGCAGAACCTCCCCCTTGGGAACTCCTCAGCTGCAGCTTGACATCCCTGAAGAGCCAACCTGTAATTGAAGCCCCAACCCAATTCACCTGCCCATGCAGCACTTAGTCTCTGGGAAGGGAGGCAGGCATCTACAACTTGTATGAGTTGTCTTGTCCTCCAGTCCAGCTCCAATACCTGCAAAACTAAGACACCCTCAATCACCAAAAGGCACACAGACTAATGTACCTGCACATAGCCAATGATTTGGCCGCAGAGCTGAAAGACTCACCTGTTGTCGACTGAAGATGGACACTCATTCTTCTCCAACCATTAAAATGTACTCACTGTCCAGCTTCCGTTCTCCTGATGAACACATGTCCAGAGTGCTGCCCAACATGGTCGAAAACAGGCACCATATTCCTGGTACAATGACTGGCTCCAAATCCACATATCCAGGAGCTGTCCACACGATGGGGATGGGTCACACTGCTGCTCCTGCACCTGTCCAAATTCACCTACCTCTCCTTGTCCAATGCAGCCATCCTCTTGCACGCTGTCCAGACTTCCTCATGGGGTTTCCCACCTGAAAAACACAGACTGCACACTTAATTATTTAAATAAAACTATTTATTTTATTTATTATATAAATAAAGTATTTAAATAAAAGACAAAATCACTTTTACTTGCTTTCTTACATACAACACAATTACTTAAATGCATGCAAAACTGCTTATTTACGCACTGAAACCTTACTTGAATACGAATTTAGTCACTTATTAAAACGCAGAGATCATTTTTTTCTTATTCAAATGCAGAAACTGCACTCTTATCTGAACACAGGAATCACTCCCTTCTTATTAGTAAACTGCAGAGATCCATCAATCGCAAAGCACAGAAATTACTCACTTCACTTCTTATTTAAAGGCAGGATTCCATCACTGACTTAATTAAATCAAGAAAGAGATACATTACTTACTTATTAAAATGCAGAGATCAATTGCTTCCTAGTCTAAACACAGAGATAAATCACTCATTTAAATGTATAGATTGTTTACTTACATAAACACAGGGATCATCTCGTATTATTAAAATGTAAGGATCCATCACTCATTATGGTACAGCTCACTTCTTACTTCACTTATTTCTTACTTATTTGAACACCGATATCAATCACTTCTTACTAATTTATACAGAGAGATCCATTACTTCTTATTTAAACTGGGAGATCACACAGTCATTTTTATACACTTATATCAATGACTTTCTAATTTAAGCAGACAGACGCCACTCACTAAAATGCAGGGATCAGTCACTTTTAGTATTTAAATGCAGAGATCCCTCAGTGACTTAAAACAGAAATCGCTCTCTTATTAAACACAGATATCTGTCACTTCTTAATGTAAACTAACTTGGAGATCACTCATTTAAATGCATAGACAGTTCTATAATATAAACACAGAAATAGCTACCTTATTACTAAAATACAGAGCTTCCTCAATTATACAAGTAAGTGCAGAAATCGCCCACTCGCTTATTTGAACACATCGCTTACTTACTTATTACTCAAATGCAGGAAGGCTTGAATCAATCTATCACTCGCTTATTAAATGCTGGAATCTTAAACATGGAGATCCTATTTAAAAGTGGAGATCACGCACATTTAAATGCAAATATCAGTCACTTCCTAATTTAAACACAGAGATCAATCACTTTTATCTAAACATGTGGATTACTCACTTATCTAAATACATAGATGGTTCTCCTCTTATAAACACAGGGATCATCTCATTATTAAAATGCAGAGATGCCCCATTTACTTAATGCAGAAATCCCTCGCTCACTCATTTAAACGCAGGGATCCATCACTTAAACACAGGGATAGCTCATGTTGTTACCTAAACACAGATACTGCTCATTTCTGAGGTTAAGTGGTTCACTATTGTCACTATTAAGTGGTTTCCTATTTTAAGGTTCACTCACTTTTATGTAAATGCAGAGACTGTTCCCACAGGGATCAGTCCCATCTTATTATTAAATTCAGAGATCCCTCAACCGCATCATAAACACAGAAACTGCTCACTCCTTTAGTTAAATGCAGGGATCCACCACTCACTGATTATCAAAGTGCAGGTACCACTCACTTGCTTATTTAAACACAAATACCAATCGCTTACTAATTCAAACACAGACCAAAGTCACTCAGTTCTTTAAACACAGGGTTCCATTGCTCACGCTTCCTAATCTAAACACACAGATAACTCACTCACTCGTTACAATGCAGAGATCCCTCAATTATTTAAACACAGAAATCGCTCATTGCCTTACTTCTTAAACACTGGGATCCATCACTTACTAATTAATAAAATGCAGGAGTCACTCACTTCTTATTGAAACGCAGAGACAGCTCAGTTATTTAAACATAGATATTGATCGCTTGCTAAATAAAACACAGAGATCACTCAATGCCTTAAACAAACACAGGGATCCATCGTTTAAAAGCTTATACCAATCACGACACCTCTATCAATAACTAAGTTGAACGCAGAGATCACCTATTCCAAAGTGGACACCACGCGCTAGTACAATTCCAGCACCACGCACTGACATCTAAGCACAGATATTGATCACTTCCTCCCTTAAACACGGAGGCCGCTCACTCCTTTAAAGGCATACATGGTTCTCCTACGGGAGCACCCTTACTTACATCCCTCCCTTACTGTTCACATGCAGAGATTCCTCAACTGTCTAAAGGCAGAAAACGCTCACGCTCTTATTTGAACACAGCGATCCTTCAGATATGAGACCAAGGGACACATCTTAGTAAAAAGCAGGGATTGCTCCCTTATTTAAACACAAGGATCAAACACTTTTATTTAAATGTTTCTATCTATTGCTTCCTAATTTCGACACAAAGATCATTCACTTGTTATAAAATCGCAGGGTCACACACTCATTTAAACACAGGGATCTATCACTCACTCATTATAATGCAGGGACCGCTCACCAACTTATTTAAACAGACACCAATCTCTTCCTAATTCAAAAGCAGAGATCACTCAGTGCTTTAAACACTAGGATTCATCTTTTAAACACTTACTTACATCCACCCCTGATTTAAACATCTCTATCAGTGATTTTCTAAGTCGAACACAGAGATCACCTATTCCAAAGTGGACATCACGCGCTATTACAATTCCAGCACCACGCACTGACTTATTTAAACACAGATGCTGGTCACTTCTGAATTTAAACGCAGAGATGACTCAGTCAATGCTTTAAACGGTGGCATCCTTTGTTTAAACACTTATACCGATCACTTATTACAACGCTTTTATCTGTAACTTCCAAATTGAAACGCAGAGATCACTTAACTTAGAATTGGACATCACTGTCTATCAACATTCCGGGACCACTCACTGACATTTAAGCACAGACGGGCATCCTCTTTAAACGCGGAGATCACTCCATCTCCAGCTTAAATACAGAGATGCTTCTGCCACAAGTGAATGCGGGGAAGCCTCACTGATTTAGCGGCAGGAATGGCGCCCGGACTCCTTTAGACGCGGGGCCCGGTCACTTGTCACCAGCGCGCGAGGTCCCGCCACGGACACGCCGAGACCGCTCCCCGAGCGCAACACGGAGCCCAATGGCCGCCCAACGGCCGCCGCGGCCACGCCCCCAACGGCCACCACGGCCACGCCCCCAAC
>VWPW01027113.1:0-14080 GCA_013389825.1 Crypturellus undulatus | reverse complement strand
TTTTTTTTAGCAAATACGTCCAGTGTGAACCACTGTTTGAGGTGAGATGTGTTGATTCATTTGTTCTTAACATGCCCTAATTTTCAACTCCTGCTGCCGCTGTGCAGGGAAGTGCCCTGGTTCATGAGGCAGCACAGGCTGGAGAAGAAGTGGCAATGTAAATGATGCTTGCTGCAGTTAACCGAATTTCTACAGTGCAGCCCCACAACTGCACTTTCAGGTCTAAAACCTTCTGTATCCAGCCCCAAGACCCTGATTTGATCCAACAAGCTAACAATGTGTAGCCCAAAACTGCTGAATTGAACTGCCCACGATGCTCCTGCCCCAAGAACGCGTGTGAAGCAAGGTAAAATAGGAAGCAAGGGACAAATTTCCTTCTTTGTCAAAGGCACTTACCACTGACCAAGCCTGTAGATGTAATTTTGAGTTTGTGTCAAACACCTGCCACGTACTTCTGCTCTGCTTAACCAACCACAGTCTGATTTTTGAACAAGGTTCTGCAAGGCTTCTTCCTTAATGAGAAACTTGACACATTTTCACATCTCTCGCCAGAGAAATAGAGGCTTTAAATCATTTTTCACCTGAAGAGCTAAGCTATATTAAAAATGAGAATAGCTATCACTTGCCTCATTACCAGATGCTTGTATATACAGTGGTAGCACATGTAGGACTTCTAGCAGGAATCCCTGAACTTCATGGACTGCAGAACTGGACCAAACATCTGAGTTTCTTGTAAACCACCACAAACCCACAACCTCAAGCTTTTTAGCTGGAACTCCTACAAAAGAAACAGTTTTACAAACTCTTTTTAGTAAAGCCTTGTATACCACCTGCTTGGATGGAAAGCTCTTCCTGCCTGAGAGCTGAGGGTAGGACTGTGGGACTGACTGTCTTAGCAAAGGGCTAACTACCTGGAAAATGCAGTGTTGGGTGGTCCAAAACTATTCAGAGAAGCATGCCAGATGTTTTTGATTTATTTTGGTAAATGTAAGGTGAAAAGGTTGCTGTAAAAACAAAACAAAAACTGTATTAAAAAAAACTTTTTAAAATTCTAAACTTTAAAAATATATATTATTATTAGTCTTATTAGGTAAAGGACAACTTAAATGCTTCTATTGGCTTGGAAATCATACCTCTCCACTTCTTTGGGGGGCCACCCCTGCTGCAAAGTAGGTTTTATTCTTCCTTTTCTTTTTTTTTTTTCTCCTTTCTCTCCTTGATTTGGCTCTTAAGGCATAAGAATTGGGTTTCCCCAGCTACTTCTGCCTAGAGTTCTCATGAGATGCTATGCAGGCCTGACAGTGTTCAGAAATAATGAAGAGGATACATTTGCTGTCATCACAAGTTTGGTGCTTCAAAATCATTAAAACACCAGGTTGGGCTGACTAGGAAATAATCTAGTAGCTCTAATGGTAGGTTCCTACCTACCCACCAAGGACAAGAGGATATTATCATTAGCTATGCATGATTTCTGTGGGTAGGAAGAGCATATTGAATTTTAAATTAATGCCTCTTCTGGCACATAAAGTAATTTCTGATGAAGTAGGTTCAGAAAAAAGATGTATGCCTATATATAAAAAAAGAATCCTAACATATCATCCCTTCAGAAATATAGCTTATGAAGAATGCTGTTAAAGAACCTTCTCCCATCTCACTAAAATGACTTTAGGCTGCAGCAGTGCCACGGATGGTGACCTTAATTATTTCAAACAAAGACAGAATTGCCCATGCAGTCAATCCAGACCTAGATTCATTGCTTCATGCTAACTTGGACTCCTGAAATGCAGCTTCTTGTAAGTTTAAACTCCAGAATGATTTGAACACAAGATCCAGAAGAAGAAAGTTTATATTTTCCTGGTCAAAATCTGCTCTGCAAGGGCACCTACTGGTATATTCAGCATGTGTTGAAACAGGTTGAGGCTTCCTCTGGTAGCTCTTTATTATATTAAAAAAAAAACAACAAAAACAACCACAAACACCAAGAGATGTTCCAAGCTAATGCGTGACTATCTTTGGGGTTCCCTCTTTTGTTAAGTTTTTCACAAAATACAAAATTAAATGTCTTTCCTACATACAGAACGAAGTAGAATCAAGTAATTGATTATAATATGTACAAAAACTTACACATTCTGTCTTGTTCTTTAAAAAATATAAATATCATTAATGTTCAGGAGAATGGGTTGGTTTTATTTTTAAGGCTTCATTCTTTTAGATCCTTCATTATTTAACGAGGTGCCATTCAGGCAGGAAAGGGAGGAAAGAAAGGAGGTCGTGATTTTATTAAAGGTAACGTGTTTATTTCTCAGGAGGCTCTTCTTCATCTCTGGAAGGAGAAGAAATAACTGAGTCCCCTCCAGATTGATTTACGTTTCCAGGAAGCAGGGGTGAAGGGAAAGGGAAATAAAATCTTCGTTGTTTTTTTTTTTTTCCTTCATTAAAAGCTCTTTTTAAGCCTCTCTCCATTCATTGTCACTGTAGAGAACCTTCTGCAAAGTACTTGGATTAAACCAACTCAAGCAGGAGGATTTTACCACCGGTCCATCGGGAAAAGGTTAGAGAGAGGATGAGACCACTGGGAGTATTTTACCCCCGACCTCGGCAGAGGTAGCAAGTGCTGCAGCTAGGGCAGCCGCTGCTGCTGTGTCCCTGGGCGTGAAGTCTGTGGGGAGGCTTTCCATCAGGCACTTGAGCTGTTCCTGACCCAGTTTGATCTTATCATCGAGCTCTCGTTGCTCTATGAGAAGTGCAGACTTCATCTTTACAAAGTGCTGGTAGTCCTGGAGCTGCTCCTCCGAGAGGTAGTTGCCCAGGATCTCCAAGACCACGCGTTCTCGACGGTCAAGGTTTTCCTTTAGCTCTCGGGCGTCTTCGTGCTGGCCAGCCAGCAGTTTCCTCTTCTCGTTCAGAGAGCTCTGTGCACACCAGAGAGAGCGCTTCAGTATCAGCAGCACCAATTGCACTGACCCCCCCTCTCCGAGCCCTTCACACCGTGTTTGCCACCTCATGGGGAGGCTCTGCTCCCAGAAACACAGCCCGCAGCCTGGCACATGAGGGTGAACATCTCACTGTGGGCTGAACTCAAACCCTACTGAACCAGACACCGAATGCTCTAGTCAGCATGGGGCAGAAAAGGCCCCCCAGAAAATGAGTGAAATGTGCTCAAAAGCCATGGCTACTAGTACAATTCAACCCTGTCTCCTGCAGCCATCCAAAGGGTGTTAAAATTGCCTCCAGCTGAAACAAGAGGCAGCAGGTTGCGTGACACCCAACACTACACAACACTCCACCCGTTGGTCACTCACGCTGTCCAGAAACAGACATTTTGTTTAGACAAGAGATGCTTACACAAATTTGGGATCAAGATTCATGGGCAAAGAACTGCATTTCCTAATGCTGATATGAGCTGAATATGGCCCTCACTTTGAATGCTGCGATCAGAGGTATTGCTTAGAGCCCTTCAGGGCCCTACAAGTCGGATGCCCAAGTAAGGTGCCGCATCCCTGAGCGCCTCTGGAAGTCCTAGCTTATCCAAGAAGCCTGTTCTTCTGACTGTTGCTGTCTGGCACCCCGAGAAAGGCCAGGATGCTACAGTTAGACCCATACGTACCCGCTCTTCACTGTTGGCGTTTTCCCCTAGACTACTCAAAACGTTCTCTACCCGGGCCAGGCGTCCTGAGAGGGAGAGCAAGAGGTTCACCACCTTATCCAGATCTCCAATGAACATCTTGTATTTGTCAAACTCGTTGGGTTTGCATAGCTCGCTGATCAGCTGCTCCACCTCCTCTCCGAGAGCGTTATTCATCTTTATGTCTGCAAGCAGGCCTTCCTTGGCTTCTTTCAGGATTTCCAGTTTGTGGGTCAAGCTCCTGATGAGCTCAGCCTGTCAGAAGAGAAACACATTGCCACGGTCATTATCATGATCGCTCTGGTCAGGTGGATGATGGAAACAAGAAGATACTGCTGTTGTCATTGAGAAGCAGGATCCATTCAGCAATGGCTGATGAAAGGGACATCAAAAAAGGAACAGAGAAGATGGAAATTCAACATCTAGCTGAAAACCTGAATACCTGAAATGGAGGTATTTTTATTTTACCATCAGTCAGTATTTTCAAAAGACACAGCTGGTTTGGAGTGTCATATTCTGACACCCAGCTACATACACGAGAAAGAGGATAATCATATGCATGATTCTTCACAAACTGCTTTCAAGTCTCTAGCTGAAAACAGCCACAGCCATCTCTTGCATTGTCCTTGCTCCTTGACACAGCCTCAGGGTTCTTGTCTAGATGTTATATTTTATATTATGCACTACTGTGTGAAACAACTAGCCAGAAAAATGAATTTGAGATTTCTTATTAATGGTGTGATAAGTGACTGACCTGGGTCTTGCTACTTACGTATGCCTGAGCAAGAAAGGAGGAATTGCCACATTTATTTTCCCATTGACTGCTACTTTCTCAGCCATCTCAGCATTGAGGTGCAAGCCTCAAAATCACCTGAGTTCACTGACTGTGCAGATTCTGCCTCATACAGAGAGGCACCAAGCAAACATTTACACCAAAGATGCCCTAAATTTACTTAAGACTCTGAGGAAAGACACAGAGAACATGCACCCATTCTGTGAAAATGCTGACAACCATTTCACTGGCAAAGAAGCCTCCAGGGTTTAGTGACTGCAGAACCAGCCATATTGCACAAATGCTGGGGATGCTGATATCTGTTAGGATTTAGGGAAAAGATGAAGACAAATTCAGAAGTCTGTGGCTTGGAGCTTGCAATTCCTGCTTCCACTTAGTCCCAAGTAAGAACACATTAAAAAAAAAAAAAAAAAAAACTCTTGATACATGGACTGGGTATGTTCAGTCTTTTCAGTTTTTGCACTGACGAGCCATCAGTACGTCTATATTAATATACTGTGCGTACAAACACCGCAGCATGAAATTGGAGTAAATCACAAGGCCACCTGAAAAAAATCTCTCCACGTTTATAAACATAGTCTTTTTTTTTTTTTTTTCATGAAAGCTGTTGGTAACTTCAAGTAGTAAGGTGCTGTACATCAAAGGAAAGAGGATCAGTAGCCTTGAAAGTAGCCCTGAACTGGCCCTTCCGCGCAGGGCTCGCCGGCCTGCGAGTGTTTAGCCAGGCACCACTAGATGGGGCACCTGGCACGTATCTTCCCCACACAGGGCTTTCAAGCTGGGCTACAATCCATCCGCAGCTTCCGCACAGTGCAGAGGCTGGATAAAAAGTGAATAATAGGCTCTTAAAGCAAATCTCAGCATTATGCTACCATAACTAGGAGGCTTACGCCGGAATGACTGCAAAACCATGCCATTTTTTAGCAGGGCAGTTTGGGGGAGATGACAGCAAAGGTAATACTATATCCTACCTCCTAGGAGAAGGGACAGCCAAAATCCCTTTACCTAGATTCTTCCCTCAAAAGGCAGATACTACCCAGGACAAGGAGCAACATCTCCCCACATGATCAGAAAGCAGGTTCTGCTGAGGCCCGAGCTGCTCAGAGCCACGGGCCGCTCCGGATGCTCTGCGAGAGGCACAGGCTGCCCTCCAGCCCCTTTCGCAGGAGGCTGCATGGAGTGAAGCACCCTTGTTCTGCAGTCCTGTGTGTTGGAAGGGGACTGCAAAGCATTTGCTTTGTGTTGATTAATCAGTGACTCTCCTGTAATCCCAAATGTCAAACAACATAGTCCCTTTGCATATTTACAATGGAAATGAGCTTGGTTTACCCAAATGATCCTCGGAGTAGCTGCCTTCTCAGATAATGCCTATGCAAATGTTATTTCACACAGACAATGAACAAACATGCCAAGACAATCTCCCCGACTGGACCTAATCGCTCCAATCTATTTCTGTTTTTCCATGCAAATGTAACCTTTGAGGCCTGGGACTTGTCCCCCAGCAGCAGGCTCACACCTACTTGCAAACTTGTCATGTGTCTGCAGTTTACAACATGTGGGTCTTGCACAAATATTTGCAGCCTTCGGTGTGCTTAACCTCCACTGTTGTACTCAGAGCTCCTTGCTCAAGTCACTTTTCCTCTCCATGTTTCTTCCTTGCTTTGGGCAGGGACAGCCTCTTGGCACCAATATGCTCAGCAAGCAGCACAATACAGGTCAACCCGAGGCTCGTGCTAGATCTGCAATAAGCACTCAGAGAAGCACTCTCCACTCACAGACATGTGCAGGTGTGACTTAGGTTGCCCTAATGAAGCTCCACATGCACCCAGCTCTCGTGTAATGTGCAAGTGTGACATCCAAATGCTGACTTCAAGGGAAAATGCACTTCTTTATGACTTATTTCAAGAAAGTAACTAGAAAGTGGTGGTGCGTGCTGTGAATTTACCTTTTTTTCGTTGATGTCTAGCAACTCCTCTTCCTCACCTGCTTCTTCTGGCAAGTCTTTGATTTTGTTCAGCAGTTCTGCTTTGGGTGCTGAAACATTATAATAAGCAGAGCAGGGGACCAGAGTTACAGGCACTTCCTTTTCTTCTCTCCTACTGCAACAGAGAAAAAGGAGTTTAGTCTGAGTCTCACTTTTCCCTGTGCCTCAGGCTTTTCCAGCACCTCCTCTTTGACAACTTCTCTGTGTTATGAGCCACAAATAAAATAGCCATTTCTCACCATCAGAGGGTGCACGTCAGCCGTTTTCAAATTTGTGCACTGCAAAAGAAGCAGCACAGCTGCTCTGTTGTTTAAAGGTTGTCTAGTTACCAGCTCCAAACAGATTGCTCCATAGAGGTAAATCTGCAGAGCCGAGCTGGTGAGGGCTACACTGACTCTTTTAGCTGCGTCTTGCCATACAATTTATTTCAATACAGTTCTGCAGTGATCACTTAGGGTGCTTGGAACCCATGTTCACCTTTGCATCCCAGGGCACTAAGCAGTCATCGCCCCCCATCTCTCCCTCCAAGCTTGGGCCTCTCTTACCTGCTGCAAGCCACTGGTTGGGCTTGATTTTACTCTCACATCCTTCACCTTGGTTTAGACAGACCTGCTTCAGGTTACAAAGGTTATGAGAGCAAAATCAAATAAAATCTCTAAAGAGCTCATTTCCTGTCCCCCTACCAACCTGAGAATCATTTTCTACATGGTCTTGAGAAGTGAGCAGTAAGAGCACACACAGCCAAGCTAGACAGAAACAACATTCACATTAACCCTGTCAGCCCCATGCTGGGAGACTGAGGACCTCAGTCTCCAGCAGTGCCTGTCTGTAGCAGTGTCCAAGAATTCGGCACAGAATTTGTGCTTGTCCTTAAAAGCCAACAACCCGAACAGACAGTGCTTACTTGTCATCTTCAGGAGCTGTCCTAAGAGCCGATTTCTGTGACATCTTCCTTTTCATGTTGTTCTCCTTCAGCAAGGTGGTTCCACTGGGGAAAAGCCCTTCCATTAAGTCCATGGTTGTCTTCATTTTGGAATCTGGGTCCAGGATATCAGCCAAAGACTTATCTTTATGGATGATTTCTTTTGCTAGAGCCTCTGACTTGATCTCCTCTGGAGTCTTTTTCTTTGCCTTCACTGGAGATGCCGGGCTGAGTGGCCTGGAGTCCAGGCTGCCGTTTTCCGACTCTCCAGCAGTGACTGCTGACTCTCTGCTTTTGCCTTCAGGTTGAGTTGTGGGTTGTCTATGAGAGCTCTGAGGCCCCTCAGAAGATGCAACTAACTGGGGCTGCTTATCCACAGCAGACGGAGAGCTAGTCCTCTTTGATGCAGGCCAATTATTTTCACTGATATTGGTGCCCAGTCCAAGCTCTTTCTCGACCAAGGCTTTGGGAAAATTTCGGAAGTTGCTATGGACAGAAAAATTCTGTGAGATGAAGCAAAACTTACTGCATAGGATTTTTTTGAACACATGCTAAAGGACTAACACAGGTAAGCTTTGCTGTGCTCTCACCCATTTTTGTCTCAGCATTTCAACACAGGAAAGACTAAACTGTGAGGCTAAAGGCACCAGAAGTAGTTTATTCCCTAGACACTGCTGTTTGTTATTCCAACAGAGACAGAACTAGTGAGTGCCCATTGAGCAATCTCCAATTATTTGTCCTTTTTATATTGGAAAAGCAAATCAGTACCACAGTGTTGGCCAGATTCTTCTCTAATGAAAATCAGAGAGCTCCCTGGCAGTAAGGGAAGCTGTGCCGAGTTAAACCAGCGGGCACCTAGCCCAAACTCCTGCCCTTCAGGAAAAATCCCCTATACTAGGTTACTGTGGCAGATTGGTGTTGTCACTTCTTGGCATAAAGTCATTATTTCATAACAGGATTATTTGGCACCAGGTCTGCAGTGTACTCTGCGAAACTCTAACAGTTTGGAAAAACATGAGTGTCATTATGTGACAGTCTTCTCTTAGAAACCAGTAACTGGAAGGAGTCAGCCACCACTTTAACTGTTCATGCTGGAATGAGTAAAAAAAAACCATGGAAATCCACAGGGAACTGCAGGGGGAAGGAGAGCAGGGTACTTTCTCACTCACAACCCCTTTTGCCTTGCCTGCTGAGCACCTGTCAGTGCATCTGCTGCAGGACCACAGAGCTTTATGCCCTGCCCGGGCCACACCTGACCCTGCTCCTGGCAGCCAGCACAGCGTGGTGGCAGCAAGGCTGCCTGGCTGCCCCTCCGCGCTCACGCCGCGTGCGCTCCTCCACAAGCTCCATGCTCAGCGAGCAGCTGTGGGTGGGTCGCCGCGGCACGCAGAGCTGTGCAGGCTGGTCACATTTGGCTGCAGCCGTGCATATCTTACTCTATATGGCCCTACAATGCCTGACCCACCACGTTACAGCTCCCCCTTACCTCGCTTTGGCCTCCTCCGAGAGCCTGGTGGATTTGTCTCCAGCTGCCCCGTTCCCTTCAAGGGCTGCTGCAGGGGGAGGAGGTGGGAATTCCTCTGTGTCGTTTGTTGAAGTGCAAGCGCTCAGCTCGGGAAGAGGATGGGGTGGCAGAGGTGATGAGAAGGGTTGAGCACCGACACCAGGCTGGGCAGGAGGGACAAACACTTCATCATCATCATCATCCTGCAGCACTGGTGGTGGAGTAAGCTGCAGGCACGACTCTGAGATCCGCAGATGATTTATCCCGTGGGGAGAAGGAGTCTCTGGGTCAGAGGAAGTGCTGCTCTGTGTCGGCAGGTACTGCCACCTCTGGGAGAGCTTCGGCCCAGCTGCTGGAGGAGACACTATGGCCCTGGGGAAGCTGCCATCCTTGCCCAAATGGGTCCACGTCACTTTGGCAGGCAGGGATCTATGAGGCAGTCCAGCTTTCCTTCTCCACACGACTTCTTCTGTGGGAGTCTCAGGGGATCTATCCTGGACAGCGGCCGAAGACTGTGCCTGGGTATCACTGCCGCCCTCAGCGGGAAGGGCGTCTCGCTTGGCATGATGCTGCCTCGGAGCCTGGCCCTCTCCCGCTGTGTGCAAGTCTGAGGCTGTCTGGGTTGGCTTATGAAGCGCAGACTGACCAGATCCAGAAGGATTAAGGTCAAGGAACAGGGGTTTAAAGCCCTGTTTTTGTTCAGCGTAGTGACTCCTTGCCTCTGTCAGGGATGGGACAAATGCAGAAGTCCTGCTATCCTGTCTGGAAAACTCTGAGACCCTGTGGCTCTCCGTTAGTGCAGAGGAACTGGCACCAGCCTCACAGTTGTGCTGAGGATGAGGGTAATAGCTTGTGAATGTCATTTTTTCTGAGTGGCTTCTTTCCTTCCTGTCGACAGACCTGGAAACCAAGAGACAGGCTGTGATAAGGCTAACAGTTAATCAGTGAGCAGACCAAGCTATTGCACACCCCCTTAAAAGGCAAATTATGTGGCCATGTCGGAGCCTGCGTCAGCGCGTGCTGAGCCGGGCACCGTGCTGTGGTGCCGCTGAAACAAGAGGCAAACCCGCTCTCCTATACCAGGGGCCACAGAGCTCACTCTGTTCCCACTCATCCCTCTCCCACCACTTCCACAGCATGTTTGATCAAACACACCTTTGGGGAGCATCACAGAAATATGTAGTAGAAAAAAAAGCACGGTTATTCTCTGGTTATTGTTGCGGACTCGACTTCAGATATACAAGCTAGAGTGGGAATAATACAATTCTGGACTCGAGGGAAAACGAATGCATTTCTGCAGCAACAAGTTTAATGAACCTTCTTTTGATCCACCTCGAAAGTTCAGAGTTTCTCCAGTAGCACAGCAACTAGGCAGCCATCTATATATGGAAAATCTAAGTGCCTGGATTATTTTCCAGCCTCACTTTGAATTTTATTTACCGAAGACAGGGCAGGAGGTGATTGCTACAAGGAAGACAATTTGACATTATCAACCATCAGATCCCATTCTCAACTGCCAATAATTCTGACAACATGAGCTGTATGGGCCAAAACTTCTCATTATGCTGTTTGCTCCTTTTGGAAAGCTGCCACTAAAATGATTCAGTGATCTTAAGAAGAGAACAAGACAAAAACTGCAATATTTTGATTTTTGACAAGAGGAAAAAAAGTCTTAAACCTGGGGATCCTGTTAGAAAAAAGAGCTCCATTCAGATACGATGGTGTTACAAAAAAACATGGCTAATTACCTTGATAGGAAGGAGGATATCAAGGCTGCAAATTCAATGGATTGAAATTATTCTTTCAATCTCTTTTAAGATGTTCTTATGTGAATCTGAGAAAGAACAGTTGGTCTAAGCGAGGCTCCTGCTTAGAAACTGTAGCCAAACTTATGTGCCCGTATAGAAATTAAGCTGCCAAACAAAATGAGCCATAACAATAGTGCTAGCAAATCTAAGAGAAGACAATTCAAAAACATGAGGCCCCACTGTAAAACAATAAAATACAATAAAGCAGTACTGCCAATATATTTGTTGTTCTCAAGATTCGTGGTTCATATAATCAAACATTGTCTATCCATGATGTGTGCGACTTTGGGCCCAAATTTGATTCAAGATGTACTGGTACAAATTAAGATTAATTTTGTCAAAGACATGGGTTGTTCTGGCTTTATTCTGGTGTAACTGAGAATAGAATTTGGCAGGCTTTGCCTGGGGTGGGGACACTTCCCAGACAGGCGGCTCTTGGTATTGTCTGTGGATCCTGGACAGTAGCAATGTGTATTCTTTTCAGATCCTGAGGGTTTGTCAGAAAAGCCAGATGGTAATTCTCTAATTCAGAGTCCTCTCCCACTGTGGAGGCAGCTGCCGAGTCTAAAACTGGTGGAGCGACAAGCGTTGCCAGCCGCGCGTCGCCTGGGGAACAACGCACGGGCACGGGGCGTTCCGCCTCGGAGCCAAGGCTCTGAACCCGGCCACGGCTGCCGGGGCTGCCATGGCTTCGCCATTGGAGGGAGCTTCCTCCTCGGTCACCAGAGGCACCTTCCCGCATCCCAGGGGAACAATTAGGCTAATTCGTGCAGCCTGCTGCTGCCTCCCCTGAAGGGCACGTACATGGGTACGCAGCAGACAGGGATGGCATGGAGCTGGTTATACGTCAGAGGAGCTGCCAGAAAAACAGCTAATCTGGCTGGCAATCGCAGGACAGGCACAGACTGCACCTCTTCAGAGATGCTACCTTCTGCCACGATGCTCTCACAGGCCCGGGCCATTTATACGAGCCCATCCGTGTCGTTGCACTTGCTCGCCCTGGGGTGGTGGAGCGCTCTGCAGCACCCTGAAAGTGGGACTTCTTGTGCTAATGGCTGGCATGTGGGTAAGGTCCAGCCAGTTTTAGAAGAAATGGAGATGCAGAATGAACCAAAACAGCTGTGCCTTTTTCTTAGGAAAGAAATGGAAAATTATTCCAAACCTAAGCAAAAGGGGATGCTTGAAATAATCATATAAAGGACATGCCTGAAGGCAAAACGAGCCCCTCCAAAATGATATTTATGTCATCCTAGGCACAAATATCGCCAGGCAGAGTGTGAACTAAGATCCAGCTAGACTAAGAGCCTGCCTATACTCCGGGCAGACCAGTGCTGCCTACCAAAACCTCTGGAGCCCACCCATTAACTCCCAGGGTGACAGCAGAGCAGGAAGATACTTACTGCAGTTTTCTGAGAGACAGAGCTCCCTTCTGAATAATTACTTTAGTCCCTTTTTTTACTGTAACAAGAGTTAGCTGCTTGGGCACTTACAGCATAAGGCAGGCATCTATTTATTATTTATATATAAATACAACCAGATCAACTTCAATTCTATTTAACGTCAAAACAAACACTGCTAAGTAGTATCATAGTTACATATGCTCTAATACTCCGTGCTTTATGTTTACACTCTTCTATTTTTAAAAACATTTCTTTCTCCTATGACGCTGAGCAAAATATTTTAGTTGCACAACAGAAAGCAGCCTGAACACAAAATCCCACGTTCAGCAAGACACATGAGATCTCCCCATGTCAGCCCATGCAAATGCTCACTTGCTTCTGGGAAGGCAGCACCGTGCACTGGGGGAAACCAGACAGAGTGAAACATTAAGGTATTTTTCTCTTTTAGGATCCTTCAGTTAGAATAACCTCTGCACATGACTCCTAACAGCAGATCAAACCTGTTTTGGAAGGTATGTAATGTGACTATTGTTGCAGAAACCTGCTCTAAGATGACATAATTGGAGAGGAAAAATTTACAGTGAATGCAGTGAAAATAAATGGCTCTCAGCAACTTATTCCCTCTAACTCTGTTGGGTGGAGCACACCCAAAACTGCACAGCCCAAACTGCAGTCATGCAGTTGTTTTGTCTTGTTCATCACAATCCAGACACTTACACAGGCAACATATGGCAGCTGTTACTGGTGGCAGGATGGCAAGAACCAAGCCTGCAGTGACAGAGGGGACATTAACATACTCTTACCTGGCTCCTGCGTTGATCACGTAGAAAGGATCTCTCACCACGGGGCCAGATTCACTGGCTTCCCTTCTCAGCAGGTCCTGGAGCACAAAGACACAATTAGCAGCAAGCAGAAAACAAAGCAAAACAACAAAGCACTGATGCCTCCTGGAAAGAAGCCCCAGTGTGTGCCACTTATGGTTGAGCACCAAGTGTACTCAAGCATATCCACGGGACCTGTGCTTTCACCCCTGGTTTAGGTGCAAGGAAGAAACTGAGCTGTCTTTGAAATGGCCTTAATCAGGAAAATGGAACAGCAAACTGCCTGTCCCCAAGCACAAAGAAGAGCTGATTGCCACCAAGGTTTGAAACTCCAGCCATGAGTGGGGGTGCTGAGAAACGCCAGGAAGTCTGGCACTCAGCTCCTCGGAAAATCGAAGCACAGATGCACAAATGTCTCAGGATCTACGTCCTCTTTAGGCATTTGATTCATGTGAAACTAGAGAAATTTAGGAGCTGAAATACCTTTGTAAATCTGACTCTCCCTCGCCTAGAGCTCCCACCATCGGACACCAGGCTATTACGAGACATGAAAGCGAATGCTAAGCGTGCTTCTGAAGAGACTGCTATTTCCTCACATACCATCTTTTTGGCACCAAGTTCTTCTGTGCCCCCTCTCCGTGCTCGTGGCTGTTTGCTTTTTTTGTCAGCCTCGCTGCAGAGGGAGGGGAACTTAGGAGTCAGGGTGCTGGGAGATGCGCAGGCTGAGACAGACCAAAAAAGCCAGGGCGAAGGAGGCCCGCTCCTGTGCACTGACAGTTGCAACTCCTCACAGCTATCAGCTTCCATGTGGCTTTAGACAAACCCCTGCTGTGACCTTGCAATGTGATTTACGTGCAGCCTGCAAAAAACTCTATATTCTGTACACAAGACCCTGAAAAACATACAGAGAAGCAGTGAAGACTGCTGCTAGAATGTGAATGCGTATTTCCCACGAAAGATCTGAAAAGGCAAAAAAATCCACCTCCATCACCCTGCTGTTTTGGCTGTGGCCCTTACTTTTATCATTTTCGTTTTGTATTGCAGCTAGTTCAGAAACAAACTCCCAACAGGCAAAAGCTCTGCTTTCCTGCTGCATGTTTGGAAGATCAAAAATGAGCCAACGAGAGGAAAAAAGGGATCTCAGGAACCTCCCAATCTGTCTCCTGCCCACAAGAGCAGATAAACATGAGCTAGGGCTGCTTGCTGCCCAACCTGTCACTGAA
>VWPW01027111.1:4980-22614 GCA_013389825.1 Crypturellus undulatus | reverse complement strand
TCTTCTCAGGTGACCTAAAGTACATACTAAACCAGACAAGTGGCTTCTCACGCAACTTTTCTGTCCTCTGCCATCCCGCTTTGCGGGGATGGCAGAGGATTTGGGGGAAATGCAGCAGGACACCTTCCTGCAGAGCCACAGAAAAGAGCCTATAACATCACCATAAGTAGGGGAACAAACAAGCAAGGGAGAAATTGGACCAAGCATGTATTAAAGGAGATTTTGAAGATAATCTCATTGGTAGAAAGATGTCACAGGTTCTTTGTGATAAAAATGTCAGAATCTGAAATGTGGACCAGGTTTTCTTCTCAACAAACAATTGGGTGCTTTCTCCTCTTGGGAAAAACCTGTTTTTTCAAGACTCAGCATGAGTAATAGTATAGAAAAAGGAAGGTCATTGAGCCCAAATGGGCTCTTTGAAGGTAAGATATGGAAATGTCCTCCATGGGCTGCAAATGCCAGTGAATTTGGATGTTAGCAGGGCATCTTAACTTCTCTAAATGGGCAGAAGAAGGCTAGGCTGCGTGTACCTTTTCTCTGTTAAGATTAGTTTCCATGGTGTATAATAATAATGAAATTGTTCACGGTGGCTGAATAGGAAGATTGATTGATGTGGGGCTCAACAATAGCTTGACGTTTAATGTAAAGCAGGATGATGAACGCTTGTCAGTGCTCCAGCTGACTGTGATTAATTTGTTAACTTAATTCTTTAGGTGATATCCAGCCGCAGGGATGTCTTACAATGCAAACAGGTATTTAAGGTACTCCCACTCCTACTTTTTAGGAGATGAGAAGATTTTAAAAGACTTAACCGGATCCTTAGTCATCTACAGGGAAGCTCTTGGTTTTTTGTAATGACAATCTTTGGAGGGGCTCTTTCCCTCTGCCTAAATTATGCAGTTCTTGTGTCTACCTTGTCCATCCTGGTAGGCTGGTGTACGATGCCGCACAGAGCACGGATAGCACAGAAGAAAATATTGTTCAGGACTTGCTGTGGTCCAGCTGTTGGGTGCAGATACGGTGTTGTGGTTAGTGATGTTGTGGTGTTGTGGTTAGTGATCGTGAGGTTAGTGACGAGAGAGCTGCTTTCCCTTTGGAGTGGAGGTCTGGAGTGGATGCACATATAGTTTGTCAAAATTAGGAAGCTCACTGGGGTTTTGTCGAAAGAGTTTTCTGAACAGAAAGCCGTAGTGTTTCCTCCGAGCCTTATAGACAGCAGCTTCATTATCTGCTGCTTTATGTAGTCTTGAAATGGCTATTTTGAACTGAGCTGTGCTGCAATGTGGTGATTGCACAACTTCCTGAGCTCTGTTAGCTCATGAATGCAAAGAGAGGAGGCAGCCGGAGCTCCAACAGTGAAGCTGCTAAATAACTAAGGCTTGGAAAATATGAGATCAGGGACTTTTCACTAGTCTGGCAAGGCTGTCCATCATCCTGCAAGCTTCCCGTCTGAACTGCACCTTCTTCTCGCTTTGAAAGTGGGACAGTCGGACAGTCACTCCTCCCAGGTCTGATGTTTGTGACTTGCTAGTTCAGCTTGTGCCAGCCTCACACCTTCTCTCAGAGCAGCGCAGAGGTGGCAATGAGCAGCTACAGCAACACCTCCCCGGTGAAGAGCAGTTGGTTATAGTGATCGTCCACAAATTTCTCCTGTTCACCATATTCTGCCTAGACCATGCCACTTCTGGCAGCAGGAAGGGAGAACAACTTCTGTCTAAGTCCTCCTAGATGCTCTCAGTCTACCCAGCTTGTCATTCCAATCCCAAAATGCAGCAAGACACTAGATATCACAGCGGGCTTTAAGATGCTCCCAGTCCTGGGGTTCATCACAACACAATGGATTTCTCTGGCTGTTCCTCGCTGCAGCCCTGTTCCAGTTGGATCGTGCCTGCCCGGAGCAATGTCCTTGTGTGTTGGAGTCAGCACAGCTAGGAACCTTCCTTAAGCTAATCCTCTCTGAAGTCTGGCCATCATACACTGCCTGTGATGGGAGCTGACACTCTTTCATTTTTTCCTTACAATTTTGTCCATTACAAGCAATGACATCTTAAATCTAATTAGATTTTGCTCCCAGAGAAACTGAGTTTGAGGCTTGGAGGAGTGTTCTGTGGTAGCTGTGCAACTTCGATGCCATGGAGGTGCTGTGCAGAGGCTGCTTGTCTTCAGGAATTATTTTGTTTTGTGCAAGACTGGGGATCCGAAAATAAAATACCTGTTGTCTCCAAAGGCCCTGAGAGAATTAATCAGCCTTTGCCCCACCATGCTAGACCAGGTTAACTGATGTGCAGAAGTGCAAGATACAGATGTCTCATAACCTACCCTTGAACCAGGACCACCTGACGGTAGACCTGGCCCAAAGGTCCTGCTCTGGAGCCTTGTGTTATCTGAAAGGCCTTGGTGCTTCTCGTGCCTGTGCCGGCAGGAGCCTTGTGTGTGTGCAGAGAGCTGGGCTTGCAGAAGTTGAAAAAATTGTGCAGAGCAGACTGGATGCTGCAACAAACTTTAGATTTCCCATGGCATGTCCATCTCTGGGATTATTGTAGGATTTTTCTCATCAAAAAGTCAAAGTAAACACTTGACCCAATCTGCGGGAGTTCATACTGGTCCATATCTAAAGGTAGCTTGAACATCAGATCCCAGCAGAGCAACCCATGCTCCGGGGAAGGTGTCCCGTCCCATGTGTTGTCTCCTGCCAAGCCGAGTTCCTGCTGTTGTTGTTTGGGTGCTCCTGCAGTCCTGACTTGCTGGGAAAGAGGGATGTTCTGAGCTGAAGGAGCATCACTGAGCTCTTCCTGTGAATAGAGTCACAGGCATATTTGACTTCTGCACATCTTCAAGCAGCCAAAGTTCCTGCTCTGAAGTCTCTCCTGTTTATAGAGCGTACAACATGTGGGACTTTGCAAACCCCAGGGAACTTCTCCAGAGACCCCAGAGCGAGCTACTCCATGGCCTGGAGAAGGCTAAGCCCTTCCCACTGCAGGGCTTGATGAGGAAGGTTACTTTATCCAGCTGGATGTAGCAGGGCCAAGGCTTGTAGAGGGTCTCTTAGGGGAATTTGTTGTGAAGTCTCCTCCATCGCTTCATGACTCTGTCTGTTTCAGAGCTTCTGGTGCTCCTCACATGCAGTGATCACAAAAGACGGTGTTGTGGCTCTGTGCATCTTCTCCACTTGTTCTGTCCTTGCCAACTCAGGGTTTGAGTTCACTTCTTCCTGTGCTAGGCTGCTCCAGCGATGCTCTCTGTTGTCCTCGCTTCAGTAGCACATATACCAAAATCATAACGATACAGAGAAGATTAGAGTGGCCCCTGTGCAGGGAGGACACACAAATTCATGAAGTGTTCCATATATTTTTTTTTTTGCAGCAGGTTGAGGGAGGGGATCCTGCCCCTTTGCTCAACTCTGGGGAGGCACTTGGAGTATTGGGGGCAGTTCTGGGCTCCCCAGGACAAGAGGGACGTGGAGCTTCTAGAGAGGGCCAGCACAGAGCAACGAAGATGGTTAAGGGACTGGAGCATCGATCGTATGAGGAAAGACTAAACAAGTGGCTTTAGCCTGGAGAAGAGAAGATTGAGAGGGGACCTGATCAGTGTGTACAAATACCTGAGGGGAGAATGCAGGGAGGGTGGGGCCAGACTCTTCTCGGTGGTGGCCAGTGACAGGACAAGAGGTAATGGGTATAACTTAAAAGCAGGCAGCTCCATCTCCATATGAGGAAGGATAACTTTACTGTGAGGGTGGCAGAGCCCTGGCACAGGCTGCCCAGAGAGGCTGTGGAGGCTCCTTCCCTGGAGATCTTTCAACCCACCTGGATGCCACCCTGTGCCCCTGCTCTGGGTGTTGGACTAGAGGGTCTCTAGAGGTCCAACCATGCTGTGAGTCTGTGTTTGTGTGTGTTTGGTGGCAAATTTTAGAGTCTTTCCTCCCTAGGAAGGCTTTAATTTCTGTGTGCTAAATGAGAGCCCATTGCCTGCAGGCAGGTATTGCAAAGCTTGTAAATTCCTGCTAGGCAGCCCTGGGCACACCAGAAACGATGCCTGCTCCCTCCTCAAGTGCCTACAAGGTCTCTACCTTGGTTCAAAGAACTGGCTGAGGAGCGTTTGCAAAATTACTGAGTCGTTTCTACTAGATGATAAAATAAAAAATACCTATATGTATATAAATATATACATATATACTTATATACACACACACACATATGTATATGTTTGGCCAGTACGGGTTGGCTTATCCTTGTACAGCTGCTTCACTAGCTGCTCCCTCCCTTCCTTGTCCCCATTTGCTCTTCATCTTGCTGATGTCTTCAGCTCCTGCCCTCTGTGCAGGTGCAGCCTCCTCTGTGTCCCCAGGCCCTGGGCAGTCCAAGGACAAGCCTACCTTGTGTGCTAGTCTGCTTAACACTGTCATTGCAGGGGTCCTGCCTACCCATTTGCCTGAAAACCCGGCTGTATTTGATGGTGGAGGGTTGGTGTAACCTGCAGGGTGGTTATTGTCCTTCGTTGTGGCTGTGCGAAAGGTGTCTGCAGGAAGAGGGAGGCAAGTCCGCGAGCCAAGAAAGGGTTAGCTGGCTCTGGAGGAGTCGGGGCTGAGGATCCTGCCAAGGGATGTGCCCCAGAGAGGAGAGATGAACTTGATTTCTCTGCATTATACAGATGAAGGGCTAAAACTCAGTCAGGCCCTGCTTGCACAGGGTACTGCGATGCTGGATCAGGTCCTCAATCCACATCTCACAAGCAGATTTTGGCCAGGGTGATGTCCCAAACAGGGAGAGATTCAGCAAGACCCATCCTGGCGGAGGATATGGGGGAATATGTGAGACCTGTGGTAATAGCAGGGCCCAGGAGGGCTGGGGGGCTTGGGCTGGGAAAGGATGGCTGGAACCAATATGAGGGAGCACAAGGTCACCCAGTGAGTGGAGGTGCTGGACCAGCGTTTGGGGGTATGGAGTTAAGGGAAGTAGGTCCTACTGGCAAACTCCGCGCTGCTGACAGAGCTGAATATCCCTCTTGGGCTAGAACTGGCCTGGGGGAGCCCCCATAGAGCTGTGGGAGCCCTGTGGCCCATCCCTGCTCTTACCTGCTGTCCCCCCCTGCTCCTCCTTGCACCCCACTAGCTGGTGGCACTGCGCTCTGCATCACTGCTCCGGGCTCCGGGAGGGATGAGGGCGCTCAGGAGCTCCGTGTGGTCCCAGGGAGTCCTTGAGGCTGAGCCAGGATGGTAGCGCCAGGCAGGCCTGCTGCCCGGGAAGGGCTTTGACAGTCTTTCTTGGAGAGATGAGCTGGTGGCTGGACCCCCTTGAGAAGGGAGGCATGATTTTCGGTGCTGATAGTACCTGTAGCTGCCATGTGAGCTCTTGGGGCTGGACGGGGAGCTCAGCTGTCCTTTGGGGAGATGCTGTAGGGCTGGCTGAGCCCTCGCGTGGTGGCCCCATGGCTAGGAGGGAGCCTGTGCTCATGACTCCTGACTGACCCACGTGTATCACTTGCAGCTGGCAGGACCACTACGAGTGAGGAGCTGGAGGACATGCTGGAGAGCGGGAACCCAGCCATCTTCTCTTCTGGGGTAGGCCCTGCAAACTGGCCCTGTCCCGAGCACTGTGCAGGTGAAGCCTGAGCCAGTCCCCCATCCTTGTATGCCTGGGCCCTCTCTGAACGATGGACAAGCACCCAGTGTGGTTGCAGCTCACACAGGGTGAAGCACATCCCATGGAGGAGGAGCACAGCCACCTGGGTCTGGCTGGAGGATCCCGTCCAAGCAGGATGCTGAGTCCTGTCTCCAGGGGCAGCTCTGAGCCCAGAAAACTTTGGAATGAGCAGATGTTGCCATAAACAGCCTGACTCTGTTGGCCAAAAGGGCTATCCCCACTGCAGAACCAGGGAGGACGATGTCCATGTCACAACTGTGCCTTTTAGTCCCCAGGCCGAGATCCTGAGGAGGGCAGGGCTGCGCTCGGGCCCTGCCCTGGGCAGCTCCCTCCTTGCCTGGCGGGTGCAGTTGGGCACTCCACGCTCCCCACTCCGCTGCCAACCTCGGAGCCATTGGTGCTGCTCCACAGGGCCTCACCAAGAGCCTCGTGCCTGCGGGGAGCCAGGTCCATGGGACCAGACCCCAGAGAGCTGCTGGTATCTTTTTTGCTGAGCTCCATAGCCCCAACATCATAGCCAGGTGCAAGGAACAGCTTAGCTCCACTACACACCATCCATTCCCTCCTCGCCTCCCACTCAGTGAGATCTAGCTGGGGGTTTAGGGAGATGCCTGTGGCTTTCCTTTGGAGCCCTCTGCTTGAGCCCAGGGACATCCACTGTCCCAGAGCCAGACCTCCCCCCATCTCTCCAGGCCAGGCAGATGTTGGGCAGCTGTTTTGTGGCACTCTGGTCTCACTGTTCCTCTCCATCACCCGGGCATCTCAGCTGTGGGTTTGGCCTCTCATTTGTCACATCTGTCCTTCCTTGCCCAGGGTATGCAATGCTGTGGCCAAGGATCTGAAGCCCGGGGTCTGGCCCTTGCTGCATTTAAGCCCTGCTCTTTCTCTCCATGCTTCCCCTCTTCTCAGAGATGAGGGCTAATGTTCTGGGCCTCCAGGCAGACCTGAGCATGACACTCACTGACTCTGTCTTCTTGTAGATCATTATGGACTCGAACATCACCAAGCAGGCGCTGAACGAGATCGAGACACGGCACAGTGAGATCATCAAACTGGAGAACAGCATCCGAGAGCTGCATGACATGTTTATGGACATGGCCATGCTGGTGGAGAGCCAGGTAGGGAGATGATGGAGACCCTGGGGATGCTGGCAAGCCCTGCTGGGTGCAGGAAGAGTGGCCTGGGGCAGATAACCCAGGGAGGGGGGTGCTAGGGGCAGTCCCAGTCCTCGGGGGCAGTTGTCTCTGGGGCTGTTTGCTACCTGGGCAGGAGCTGAGGGGAAGGGGTGTTTGGCTGCATGGCTCCCAGCGGGGCCCAGCTCGGCGTTCCTGGAGCTGTCAGGCTGTCTGCCTGCCCCGTGCTCCGTAGCTGCTGGGTCCAGCGGCTCAGAAGGAAGGTAGAGGGTGGCCCCCACCCAGGCAAGGGACCACCCTAGAGCCCCAGCCGGCGCTGGGAAGTTCCGTGCGGGCAGATGCCAGCCTGCTCTGGAATTACACTGCGCTCAGCGGGGCCTGGCCCCGCTGCCAGGCAAGGGCTCCTGTGTCCCTGCTCACCCCCATTCCTACCCCTCATGCTGCCGCGGCCCGAGGAGACCGTCACCAGCAGGTAAAACACTGCCTGGCCCCAGTTGGCAACTGCATGCTCTGCTGTGCATGGCTCTGCCCTGCATGCTCGTGACTCTTGGGTGGCTCTGGGACCGTCCCGTCAGCAAACGGACTGCGGTGTGGACACCTTACTGCCCTGATCTGCTGGGCCCTGTGTCCTACCCTGCCCGCCCCAGCCCAGCTCTGTGTGTTATCTGAGCTTTCTCTTGATGTGTGGAGGGCTTCAGGGCTGCGAGCTCCTATGGCTGGCTGGCCCCAGGGTTGAGGGACTTGGGCAGTGCTGTTCCACTCCTCTCTGCCCCCAGGAGAAGGGTCTCTGTCTCTCCTGGCCACTCTCTCTCATGCCCTTCACCTCCCCATATGGAGCACTGAGCTAGGGACTGCCAGAGGTGCTGTACCTAGAAGCAGGTTTGAGACGTGCATGCGCGGCCCTGGCTCCCTGCCTGGCCTCGTGCTGCAGCGTGGGGGTTGCAGGAGGGCTCCAGCAAACCCTCCAGGCTCTGTGCAGTGCTGTGGCTCCTGTGGCACCATGAGGTTGTGTTGTTGGAGCTGAGCTCCAGGCTCTGCTCCCAGCCCTGCAGCCTGGGCTGCGTTATCCCCAGCAGGCTCTGCCCTCTCTGCCTTGCCCCCGTTTGCTGCCGTGATTCAAAGGAACCATCACACTCTGGCTCCAGCTGTTGTAGGACCCAGATGCTTCCCTGCATCAGCCAAGGATATGCAGGAGCCCACACGCTAGTCCATGTGTGCAGTCCTGCGAGTGGGAGCAGGAGCTGCTCTGGACCAGGCCAGTGGATACTGTCTGCCAGCCTGAACATCCCCAGGAAGCCCAGCAGCTGTAGGAGCTCAAATGGAGAGGTCCTCTGTCCCCTGTGGGTAAACTGTTTGTCCCTGCATGTTTGTTGCCTTGTGAATGTCCCATGTGGCTCTGTTGTCATCCTTGTGCCTTTACCGTCCCTTCTGCTTCTTCAGCATGTGTTGTCAATGCAAGACCTGTTGTGGCCTTTATGCTCTTCTGAGACGTAAGACAAGGTGGCCAGGGGCTAGGGACAGGCTGGGGAACTCACTTTGCCACCCTGCCCCCTTCTCTGTCTTCCTGCTGGGACATGCACAGGGACCCCAGCCTTGCACTCAGTTGGCTCCCTTACCCACTCCCTGGCACAGAGCCCCTGGTCCAGATTCCACAGAGCCCCCGGGGATCCCGGCTGCCCAGGGCAGGACGGGCTGACGGTGCTGTCTCTCCTGTACTGGGCAGGGTGATGGCCGTGTGGCGCCGAGGAGCCACAGGGAACATGGGAGCTCACGTCCGCACACACGAGCACGTGGGCGCTCACCCCGCTCTGCAGGGTGAGATGATCGACCGCATCGAGTACAATGTGGAACACTCCGTGGACTACGTGGAGCGGGCTGTGTCCGACACCAAAAAAGCGGTGAAATACCAGAGCAAAGCCAGACGGGTGAGTGGTGGCATTGGCTGGTTCCTAGAATGGGTCCTTCCCCCGTGAGCCCGGGCTGCAGGTGGGCTCTGAGTGTCCCTCGGCAGGAAGGAGCAGGGCAGCCCAGCACAGCTTTGCGGGCACTGGAGCTCTGTGTTATTCCCTGCTGCTGGGATTAGAGCAGGTCCCACTGGAGATGGACTGCGGAGACGATAAAGCTCCAGTTCGGCTCTGCCCCGGCTGATGCTGTGAATGCCCCCCGTGTCTCTTGGGGTGGCCGCTGCCTTCCATGGGTCCCAAACTTGGCATAGCCCGGCCATCCCCGCAGCCCCTCCACAGGAGCCTGGTTCCTCCAGGCTTCAGTTCTGGAGAGGTAGCCTGGGTGCCCAGCCCTTTGGAGGCAGCCGGAGCTGGGGAGGGCACAAGGAGGCAGGGCTGAGAGGAGGCTGCAGCCCTGGGGGTGCAGGGACCAGGGCAGCCCCTGGCATTCACCATTTCCCCTCCTCTCGCTCCCCTCTGCTGCCGGCACACCTGAGCAGAAGAAGATCATGATCATTATCTGCTGTGTGATCCTGGGTATCGTCATCGCCTCCACCTTCGGCGGCATTTTCGGCTAGATTCTCCCCACGGGACTGTTGGTGTGCGATGGACGGAGCTGCGCACGCCGCAGGGGCCGCAGCCGAGCCGGAGCCGACCCCTGCAGCCCTGGAGCCTCCCAGCAGCATTTCAGTTTCTAATGCATGGTTGTTTGTGATGCTGTGTGTGCGGTGCGTCTGTGTGGAGGGAGTGCCAGCCCCGGGGCCCAGGTGGGGGGACAGGGGGCTGTGATGGGCGCAAGGGGGAGACCACGGGTGGACCCGAGCTCACATCGCTGCTCCAGCCTGGACGGCTGGCTGGGACCAGGCTGGGGACGGGTGCCCTTGGGGGCTGCTGCTCCTCCTGGGCTGGGCAGGATGGCACTAGCAAGGGGAGTTGCAGACTCCGCAGGAGGGTAGCGCCCAGCCGACCTCCCCCTAGCTTTGCCATCGCTTCAGGTCGAGCCCTCATGTCCATCAGCCTCACACGTGCTTGAACGCCACCGTCCTCAGGCCGCTTCTCTCATAGGGTCCTTCCCCACGCGAGCACCCTGCCTGCCCGGTCCCTGCTGCCCTCGACACGGCTGTGCCCACGCGCAGCGCCCTGCTCTGAGCAGTGGGCAGAGCAGTGGGATGGAGGGAGTCGGGGGCCCTGGCCCACCCCAGCTGCTGCGGGGGAGCTGCTGCCTGGGGCCGTCACTGCTGTTCAGGGATGGGGCACATGGGGACGGTGCCGCGCTCCTGGCAGGGTCTGGGGACAGGGACAGCTCGAGGCCAGCAGTAAGGGCCAGGAGCTTGCCCTGCTCCAGAAGCCCCTTCCGGATATCCCAGCCCCAAGAAGCAGCAGCCTCCCTCCTGCTGCTCCCGGGCAGGGGCTTTGGGGTGCTGTGCTCAGGTCTGGCTCTGGCCTCCCCGCAGACCCACATGGTGCTTGGCTGGGACCGGGGCTTTTCCCAGCCTCATATTGCCCCTGAAGCACCCGTGAGCGGGGGCGCGGAGGCAGGAACACCTTGTCTGGGCCCAAGGGTTGGTCCTTGTCGCGTCCCTCAGCCCCTATGGACGGAGCATCAGCCCTCACCTTCCCCTTCCCTCATCCTACCCATTTCTAAGCAGGGTCTGGATGCCCAACAGCTTCCCTCCATCTCGCTGCTACCTCCTGTCCTTGCCACCCGCCCCTGCTGCATGTCCCCAGCAGCCACCATCGCTGCTGCCCATGACCCGCTGAGCTGCCGGCTTGGGGGCGATGGCGGCTGCCTCCGTGCCCTGAGCTAGGGCCCACGCCGGGCTCTGCCCGCGCATCCTGGGGCAGCACTGCCTCTTCAGCTGACGTGCCCACGTATGTGCCAAAGAGCCACCAAGGGGCCACCCCCACTCGCAGCTGTGGGCAGGATGGGCACAGCGAGAGCCCGCAGCCACCATTTGGCCTTATGGCCACCCGGCTTGGCTAGGGCAGCCAGCGGGGGAGCCCACGGGTGCCGGACGAGCAGCACAGGCTGGGACAAGGAGGGAGCATGGGCTGCCCCGCAGGCACAGGGCAAGGAGGAGGGTGGCCGCGGTGGGAGGGCAGCCCCCCATGTCCCTGCTACCAGAGGCGCCACAACAGCCCTGGGGGCATTTGGCCACTCTGGCTTGGTCCCTCACTGCCCAACCTGAGCCACCAGCAACTGTGGCTACTGGAGGGTGGGAGCCCGCGCTCCCTTCTGCCACAGCCCTGGGGTACGTCACCGAGCTCCGTCACCACAAAAGGGCTTGGCGGGGAAATGGGGACACTGGGAATACTGCAAGTAAAGCCAGGCGGCCTCAGGCATCCCCACCCCAGGCAGGGACCAGGCCACTGCTCCATGGGACTGTGGTCCTGGGCCACATGTGGGGGCCAGTGGCCCTTGTCCCCCCACAGCACCGCCACCGCAGGCCGCCCCTGCGCCCCGAGCCAGCGCACGCCAGTCCCCTCCCCGGGAAGCAATAACAGTGCTGGCAGCCGTGCTGCTGGGCACACGGGGAGGCCTATGCGGCACCCACCTGCAGCGACACCCACTGCCAGCGTGACGGGGACCCTGTGTCTGTTGTTGTTTTCCCCTTTTCCTCTCCCAAGCAGCAGCTTTTGTGGCACCCGCTCACAGGACATCAGGGCTGTGGCCTGCCCCATACAAGGCCCAAGGCCAGGAGCAGCAGTGCGAGCTCAGGGCAGGGGGGTGCTGGCACTTGCTCCTTCCTTCCTTCCAGGCACCCCCCGCTCCAGCAGCCTCCCCCGGCCCCAGCCCCAAGTCGTGGCAGCGGCGCCCGGCTGGGCTCTCCCTCTCCCTCCTCTGCCAGGAGGGAGGCAGCTGGGCCTGCTGCCATCACCGTCCCCATGGGCCAGCCCCACTGCCCTCGCTGGCAGGGAAGGGTGTTTCGGTGCAATAACTACCCCTGCACTCTGGGAAGCCCCGTTCGGTTCCTTTTTACCTGCCCACTGCATGTACAGACCGGATCACCAACAATGTGGTTGTGCTTTGGAGAAACGTTTCACTCTTTTCTTTCCAGACTGCCCCCTCCCCGCCTGCCCCAGCCTCAAGCCCCTTGTCCTTTGGGTTACAACCGCCTCTGTTCCAAGTGCCACCCGCCCTCCCAGCGCCGGGAGCGTGTCTTGATGCAGTATTCCACGAGCAGTGTGGGGCACGCACAGCTTGCACTCGAACTGGGGATTTTTTTTTTTTTTTGGTAATTAATGTACTTGAAGGCTTTCCAAGCCCCCCGTGGAGTTGTACCGTTGCTGTACTGTGAGCTAAGTGTCCTTGTTTTCTATGTGGATCTTGACCCTGGCTTGCTCTGTCTCACTGGGCTGGATGACACTGTATGTTGCCTCTTCTCTCCTTCACCCTTTCTCTCCCTGCTAGCCTCCCCCTTCTTCTCCCAAAGCTTTGGGTGCAAAACAGCTTCCCATTTTGTGGAATTTTTATGTAGAATAAACATTTGTAACTGTAACGCTCCGGCTCCTACACTGTTTCAGCCAAAGGGAGGAGGGTATGGGGACCAGGGAAGGGGCATGGGGAACCTTAGCACCAGTGGGGCAGCCCTATGCCCCTCAAGGGAGGTGCAGGCTGGCAGTGAGGCAGGTACTGCTTTTCCACCTTCCCCTCCGCATTCCTGCACAGAGGCCAGGACACAGGAGAACAGCAACAACCGCAGGAAATTGGTGTTTATCGAGGAGGCTGGCTACAATGTCCTGCCTCACCTGAAGCTCCAGGCAGCTTCCTGCCAGCTCAAGAAGGTCAGCAACAGCCTGGCACACAGCGGCCGAAGAACAGTCCAGCTTCCTTGGGAGAGAAGGCCCGGAAAGTCAGAAACTTGAGGAACAGGTAGCACCTCCAGGCCTTCTCCTGCAAGAGCTGCATCATCCATGGGAGGCTCCTGCAGGTGCCCACACACCACCGCCTTGCACGCCAGCAGCATCCGTAGCCATTTAGAAGAGAGGGCGGCGCTTCCGGCCGGTGTATTTTGTGTCTCCTCGCACCTCCCTACGAACAAAAGTGTGGAGCAGCTGAGCGTGCGAGGGCTCATCTGAGAGGGGAAGGGAAGCTGGCTCCGAGCAGAGGAGGTGATAGACTGACCGGGTGCCGCTGGGCCCGACCAGCACCACCAGCCGCAGCTTCAGCAGAGGCAGGACCTGGCTGAACTTACTTGCCCTGCCGTCGCCTGCGCTCCTTCTTCTCGAGGATCCAGTCCCGGCTTTTCTTGACAGATTTGCCCTTGACATTTCTGAACCGTGTCCTACAGACACAACAGACAGGAGCTGAAGAACAACTGAGGAGGGGAAAACCACACTCTTTCACAGCCTGGAGGATTCCCACCCAGAACTAACTATTCCCGTGGAGCAGAGGATACAGCCCACAACCCACTCCAAGGGGTGGGAAGCAGCTGGAGCAGGTGGCTAAAGAGCCCAGCTCCAGATGCACCGGCAGGACAGGTCCAAGCTGCTGCCAGCCCCAGGTCTGAGCAAGGGGCACCTTTCTCACAGGCTGCAGTGTGCTGGACTCGGGGATCTCTGGGGAAAGAGGGACCCTGCACAGATGCCTTTCCACTGTCTGTCTGGTCTGAACAAGCAGGTGAAGCCTTTAGCTTCTGAACAAGTTGCCAGTTCTGCAACTTGTCTTCCCGTGTAAGACCTGCCAGGACTGACTGAGCAGAGCAGTGTAAGAGGCAGGAAAACATGGCAGCCGCGAGCTCCTGGCAGCCACGACGACTTTCCTCTTGCCTTTGTTCTGTCTCGCCCACCGGCTGCAAGGGGAACGCTTCCCTGCACCACTGCCATGGGAGGAGACTCAGTCAGCCATGCTATAAAGCGCTGCCCATCAACGCTGCCAGGGATCCTCCGAGGCCCTCGATTCCTCCCTTCCAGCCGTCCCACAGTGCCCGCGAACAGAGTTCCCACACCACAAAACCCAGCCCCTGTGCAACCCCAGACGTATGGCTCTGCCACACACGATACCTTTCGTTTGTGAACTTTGCCTGCTGTAGCTCTTCACCAGCACACTCAGTACCAAGGCCCTGGAAAGAAAAAACGAGTTTCATCTGCAGCAGAGCTAATGGTCATGGACATGTAAACAGAGGGGAACCCAGGGCTCTGCAAGGGGAAGAATTGCAGCAGGAGCAAACTGATCTTCCAGCAATGGCCACACGGAAACCAGAGCTCCAGGAGGGAAGGGGCTGGTGAGATCAACAGCCAGCACTTGAATAAAGGCATGTTTGCAGTGTCTGACTCCCACCCTGTGAATTCCCTTCACCCACAACTCCTCCCTACTGAGCTGCAGTCAGGAAGGATCCTTAGTGGAGAGGAGGCACTTCTCCAGGGTAAAACAGAGCTCCTCACCTTTGGTAACGTGCTAGATGTCCCAACAAAGAGACAGAGGAAGAACCTGGAGGAGCAAGAGCAAAAACAGCAGTGTGAAGACAGGATTTAGCCTGTGATTCCAAGTTCCCATATAAAGGCCTAGATCATTTGTAACAGCAAGATCTAAGCTGCCACCTCTGCCCAGGACAGGATTGTAGAAGAGAGAAAGAGAGCTCAAAAAAAAAAAAAAAAAATCATTGCTAGACTCAGCCCCTCCCACTAAAATAGAACAGGACTCACTTCTTGGCTTTGGCACTGTTAGGGTAATCTACCACCATTCCCCCAGTGAAGCCAGCCCTCATTGCCTGGGCTGTGATGAGTTCCAGCTAGAAAAGGAAGCACAGGCGCAAGTTACTGAGCAGTCTCCCAACAGCAGTGCACACAAACCCCCCCAGACTCAGCCCCCAGCTAAGAGCACACCATAGAGATGGCTTGCTCTGCTCCTCTAACCACCCCTACAGCAAACTGCCTGCTCTGCAGCCCAGCACCCCGTCTGCAGCGTTCCTTTCGTCTTTCCCTACTCCTCAGTCTAGGTGGGTCTAACAAACAGAAAAATCTCTAGGAGGGCAATACGGGGCTGGATTATCCAGGGCTGGGGGTGTCATGGCACAGCACACATCCCTAGAGCCCAGCTTTCAGTGCCAGGCACACAAGGGGAAGCTCACTCTCACAATTTCAGATAATGTCCTGCCCATTCGTTTTATTTTAAGGCTGCTTACAAGACAGTCCATGAGGCAATTATTTGACTTATAATAATTAATATTGCATAGTATTGATAACACTAAGCCACCTCATCCAAAATACCCCACCCCTAGATTCAATAACAGTCTATGCCCAGATTAGCTTTGTGTCTATATACAAAAAGTATAAATAATATAAAATATTTATATAATACATATATAGTATATATATATATAAATAAATATATATAAATAAATATATATATAAAACATGCCTATAGACTAACTGTCCTATTACAATCCATGCAGGACCATGGGTAGGACATTTCCTTACAGGTACTTCTTGGCTACTGCAGAACTTAACTGCTGACAGAAAGGACTGAGACATACACCAAGCTTTTGGGGAAAGACACATTCAAAACTTCAAAAAGTCAACAGATCTCTGCCTGGCTCTTGCTACCCCTCCTTGGCAGGGCCTGACATCCTGTACCTGTTCTGAGTTCTCAGGGTACAGCTGCAGGACAGCTCGGGATCCTCGGGCCTACGGGAAAGACAGTGTCAGTACAGCCTTCCTGACGGCATCCAACTCCAAGCCCCATCACAGTCACCCACCTCACCCAAAGCCTGCCGGACCCAAAGTCCAGAATACAGGGCCAGCTTCTTGACAGCACAGCAAGGCACAAGGCTAATGGTGCTGCTGCAGGGACTAGGGAAACATGAGACACCCATAGGAAAGGAGACAGGGAGCAGATACTCCTGTCAGTCCTAGATTTCAGTAGCTTGTACTTGAAAAGTGAATTGCTAAAATGTGCCACTGAGGATGTGAAAGTAGCTAGAAACAGCAGAGCACTTACCAAGGCAGTATAGAGAGTCGAAAAGAATCGATAGAGGCGTTTCACAGGACTGTGCGACTTCTTGTCAGCGTTACAAAGCCACTGCACTGCAGAAATACTGAAAGAAAACACAGAACCTCAGGGACACAGAGCCATCAATTCTTTAGCAAAGTGCATCACCTCCCTTCAAACTTTTTTTCAGCATCAAGCATTTGCTGGGTCATGGAGGAAGCTATTTCATGCTCTCCATACAGCTTTGCCTTCTATTTTGCAGTAAAGGTGCTACACAAATCTCTCTGGAGACTCATGGAGTTGTGTCAAAACACGGAGTGATGCTGGGTAATGACCCAAGCCTCACAGACACATCAGTCATCCCTTCCAAGGCCAGGTGCTCAACTGAAGCTCAACTGCTCATCTGGCTGGGGCCCAGATTCAGGCAAACAGCCCAAGCAGGTTTTGCCAGGGAGCAATCCTGAGCAGAGCGTTCAGTTAACGCTCTGCTCAGGTCTGCTAAAGGTCTCTACTCCATCCCACTGTTAGAGAGGTATTCTCTAAACAGAGAAAAGTTATTTTCCTCTACCTAGCCCCTCATCCCAAAGCAAGCATCAAACCCTTCGTCTGGTGATGTACCTCATAACCGGGCACAGTGCAGACAGATACACTTGGATTTTTTTCTCCTAGCGTCGGGTCTCAAACCTCCTGGCAGGAGCTCTAGGCATGAGCCTATTTATTTACTTCAGCAGGGCCTCCTAGCCCACCACCACCACGAGACAAAGACAAGCTCCACTTGTGGATTAGCTGCTGGAAGCTGAACCTGCAATTCCGGATCTCAGCACCTCGTCCCACAGCGCTGGACTCAAGTTAAACGGAACGGGGGAGCTGATGAGGATGTGCCGATGCGTACACCGAGCAGGACTGCAGCTACACAGAGTATCGAGGGGCTCCGTTGTGCGCCCAAACTCACCTGATGCAGCCATCAAACGTGCCTGGCCTGAAGGGGATGCCCTGCCCCACGTCTGCGAGCAGCAGGTCTCCCTCCACCTCTCTCTCCACAGCCACATCTAGGAGGACAAGGGCAGATGAGGGCACCAGCCCGCGGCAGCCGCGGCCGCGCGGGGCCTGCGGGAGGCGCTACGCACCCAGCATGGCCGAGCTGATGTCCAAGCCGACCCAGTAGTGCCCCTCCTCGGAGATGTGATCCCCGCTCAGGCCGGAGCCGCAGCTGCAAGGGAAAAGCGGTAACGACCCCGGGGCTCCCCGCCCGGCCCCGGCGCGTCCCCGCGGCGCCCCTCACCCCACGTCCAGCAGGAGGCAGGGCCGCTCCTCGGGCAGCGCCAGCAGCTCCACGGCGCGCGCCGACATCTGCGACTGGATCTCCACCACGCGGGAGCTGCGCGGGGAGCGGAGCGGGGCCGTGAGCGGGCGGCGGCCGCACGAGGCCCCGCGCCCGGCCCCGCGCCCCCCGCCTCACTTCTGCGTGTACTTGCGCGCCTCGGCCTCATCGTAGAACTGCGGGGAGCGAGAGGGCCGCTGAGGCCGAGGCGCAACGGCCACCGCAACCGGCACCGGGCCCAGGACCGTCACCGGACCCAGAACCAGAACCGGCACCGGGCCCCGGACCGGCACCGCAACCGTCACGGCCCCCCGCGCCGCTCACCAGCTCGGGCGGCCCGCGGTGCTCGGGCCGCCGGCCGCTGCCCGCCATGCTGCTGCCTCGTGACGTCACCGCACGGCGCCCTCGAGCACGTCACTCCACCCCCACCCACCCCAGACCTGCGCCGCCCGTGGCGATTGGCGGGGGCAGCGCGCGCGTCACTACGCCCCGCCCCCTCATCCCGCCCCCCCGTGGCGATTGGCGGGCGGCTGCGTCACGTCACTAGCCCCCGCCCCCATGATCGGCGGCGGCGCGCACGTCATTGGGCCCCGCCCTCTCATCCCGCCCCCCCGTGGCGATTGGCGGCGGTGGCGACGTTACGTCACTGCGCCCCGCCCTCTCA
>VWPW01027059.1:0-12267 GCA_013389825.1 Crypturellus undulatus | reverse complement strand
CTCTTTTCTTCCTTCTCTCTCTCTCTCATGCCAAGTCTACAGGGTCTAAAGGGAAGCAGCAAATTCCTGCCAAGCTCAGGTGCGGAACCAGGGTCCACGTCCTGCTCAGGAATCCTCCGGGCCAGACCCTGCCCCGCACAGACCTTTCGGAAGAGCCCTCTGAATACCAGGAGCGCAATTTGCACATTGGCCTCAGCGTCCACCACGCAAACGGCATGAGCCGGGTTCCGCGGATGCCGTTTTCCATCAGGAAGAAGACAACTAGCACAGCAGTACTTAGCTTGAGGCCCTATTAATAGCAGTCCTAATTATATGGCTGCAAATTTAATTCATAGCAATGATTAGTGTCAAAATCAAAGGCATCACACATCAATATTGATGGAATTGCATAAAGGCCATAAACAGAACAAGCAAGCTGACATCTCCCCCCAGCAGTTAGTTGCCGTTAACTGTTGCATTAATGTCTCCTCTGATTTTGCTGGTTGAAAATTACTTTATTTTTCCAAGAATTCATAATTCTGAGTGGTTAGGACTGTAATATGGCGCCCTAGCCATGTCGGGAAAGACGGATATTTTGCAAGGAGAATGGGGCTGGGAAGCTGCATGAAGTTAACCTGCTGGGGAGCGATGCAGGGAGGATGGAGGGCAGCAGGTTCTCACAGGGGAGCACAGGGAGATTGAAGCAACGTCAGAGCTGCCCGGGCTTCTCTCCTGAAGCTACAGACAAAGCCCAAACCTATCTTGGGAACCCCGCGCCGAGCCCACTAGCTGGTTTCCATAGTAAAGCAGCAGCGCTGGGAGCGGGAATGGGTGTGCGAGAGCTCTCAGGCTCCCGCGCGTGGGCAGCGGCGGCGAGATGGGAGCCGAGGGGTTTCGGTGGCTCCTTGCAGAGCTGCGTGCGCTTGCACCGTCCTCGCTGTGCACCGGGGAAGGGGACGGGGACGTGTTTATGGCACCAAGCAGCCCAGCCACCCACCGCCTCCAGGCCGCTGCTCTTGCATGTGCCCCCTCGAGCCGGTGCGTTGCCTTCCCAACAGCTCTCAGCACAACCGAGCGCAGCCCACGGCTCCAGACGAAGCTGCTTCCTCTCTTAGGCAACATAAAAACATAATCCCACGTGTCAGAGGGAACAGATTTTCTAAATGCATGGACAGGACCACAGGGTAGAAAACGGCAGCCCCAGCCCCGTGCAGCCGCAGACGGGACAGGAATGGCCCCCATGAAGCGGGACGGGGGCACCTGAGTCTCCCTCGCAGTGATAAACGTGAATTAAGATGCCACGAAAGGCTGGTTGGAGCAGATGCTGAGAGCCAACTCACCGGAGACATGAACCAGTTCCTCAGCACCTGTTTACCACCATCTCAGGCAGCTAAAACTTGAGCTATTGCCCTTATTTCTTTTTCTCCATCACTCCCACTCCGCAGAGAGCAGGATGGATTGACACACTTGCTTTGCTCTGCATGGAAAAGGGAGAAGTTCAGCGGGGTCTTCCCTGTTCGATAGCATACCCAGAATTAAACCACGCGGGTGGAGATGCATCTCCTGTAACATTAAATAACTAACAGGATGCAACTCTGCTCGACACAGCAAATACCCACGCGCGGGCACGGGCTGTTTGCTGCAAGTGTCTCTGAAGGAGGCACCTTCCCCAGGTCTCCCTGGTGCCGGGAGCAGTGAGAAGCAGAGCAGCTCCCCAGAGCTGTGGGAACCCATGGAAAACCCCGGAGCCGCATGGAGCTGCATGGAGCAGCGCGGGCGGCAGCACGAGGGAGGCTGCCTCGGCCCCACGCTGCTCCCCACTGCCCCGCTGCAACGCGGCGGGCACCAGGGAGGCACCTAATTTACTACCACTCAGCACTTGTAAAGTGCTGGAGGAATATTAATGAACTGATGTAATTAAAATGATGCAGAGATTCGACTGTAATATCTGCCTGTCCTTGTATCTTCCTGGAGAGATGAGAAAGAAATTCCCTGCTGCTTAAGGACACGAAAAATTAACAACCTGCTGTTGATTACATTTGTTAACTCTTTCCCTGGTGCTGGGAAGCAGTCTGCGTTTAGGGGACTCGCCCAGCGGCTCTCGTTTACATTTCAGGTTAACGGGAAGGACCTCTGCTTTGCGACGCAGCAGCTACAAAGCTAGTTTTGCCACAGAAAGATGAGATTTTTGCAAAGATCGATGAGCTGGCATAGCTGAAAGCCAGGACCACACGACAGCACCTGCCTACACCTCCACGAGTCCATTTTTAGACACATTTTAAATGTGGGACTTGTGAGGTAGGACTAGCGTAGGCCACTCTCGACAGCAGTGTGATTGGAGCTGCCCAGACTCCGTGTCTCTCCTGCTGAAAACAGCAGTTCCAAGGAAACGGGGAGGAAAATACCCAGGTTGACTTCGCCCACCATCACCCCCATCCTCTCCTGTTGCTGGCAGAGCAGAGCAACACTGGGTGTTTCCTTGCCCTGGGCAAGCAGCCCCAGTAAGGGATGAGGAATTTTATCTTCCAGGGCTGATCAATCACCGCTTGCGTGGGGCAGAGCAGGGGCAGGAGGCAGCGGGTCTTTGCCCTGAGGCTGGGTTCCCAAGAGCAGCCAAGTTAACCCATTCCAGCCTCCAAATGAAGCCCTGTCCAAACCAGAAATGTTGTCCCCAAAGCGTCCTCATGCTCAGCCTTCCCTCCAGAGACAGACGCTGTGGATGTGGGATGGGATAAGGGACACGGCAGGAGGATTTGGCACTGGAGATCCCGCCGCAGCCGAATGCACCAGAATGCCCAGCAAGGGCGAGCGCGGCGGCCCCGCTCCGCGCACGTGGCGACGCGCTCACCTTCTTGAGCCGGCCGCTCTTGGTGCCCACGAACACCACGCTGGAGCCGTTGTACACGTAGGAGGCCACGGAGGCCATGCGGTCCCGGCTCGAGGCGAAGAGCGGCACCCCGTCCACCGGCACGGAGCCGCCCAGCGGCTGGTTGATGTCCAGCCCGCAGAAATTGTCGTCGATGGGAACTGGCTGCAAGACAAGAGCGGGGTGAGCGTGAGCGCCGCGGGCTGCCAGCCCCCTCGCCGCGGTGCCGCTGCCGCCCGCGTCCCCGCGCGCACATGGGACAGGGCTGAGCGCAGCCCTCTGTTCACCCGGGGGTGTTCCCGTAGGTTTTCAGCTCCATTAGCTTTCCCAGGGAGTCTCGTGCATGCAGGGCCCACCAGGAACTGCCTCCTGTGTCTCACCTCCCCCTGCCCCGATTCCTAGAGGTGCTGATGCTCCACGCGGTGCTCGGCATCCCCATGCGAGCACCCTGAGGAGCGCACGAGCCCCTTTATGGATCACAGCCACGAAGTCAGAACTGCCTCTCCTGCACCCCCATTTCTGTCCTCATCTCCTTGAGCTGCCAGCGAAGCCTCAGCAGCGCCCCTGACCCAAGAACTGGGAGGTAAAGCGCTTCCCCCAACACAGGTGGCATCAGCCCTCAAAGTCCAAGATAGATCCTTGTTTCCACCACCACCTATTTGCAGAGATCTCCTTGCTGTGCCTCAGTTTCCCTCTGCAATACAGAGAATACGGACATTGGCTTCTCCCTGGAGCATTTGTCACCAGTAAGGGAGAATCAGGACATTGGCAGCTAAGTGTTAAGTTATATCGGCTGGGACCAGGTACGTTCCCACACGGAGGAGGCGGCAGCTCACCGCGACGGCCGTAACTCGGCTCACTCACATTCCATGGGGGACGTCAAGTAACTACCAAACGTTCAGCGTATCTAGTTGCAGTTGATATGGGGAAATCTGCCCATGACTCTCCCCTGTGCTAGGCAGCGTTCCAGCTCCCCTCCACTTCCCTTCCTCTACTTCATTTAGCCCACGTTTATCATCTCCTAGCAGCCAAACTTAATATGCTTGGCAAAAGAAGGCCCCAGGGATTCTCAAGTCAGCCCAGGAACAATCTGCATGTGAATCAAGATTAAAGAAATCAGCTGAATAAAAACACAAAAGATGCAACTGTCATTTGTATTTATCTTGTTAGTTTGTTTGTAGTACCCTCCTGCTGCGGGAAGGGCAGCGCAGCCTTCCTCTGGCTTCCTTGGATTTTTAGCGCCTGAGGTTGGGAACGGCAGAGCACTTCCAACAGCAGCAGGCTATTCATCTACTTCAAAACTGTCTCTTCCTCTCATTGTCATCCCTGCCTAATAACAACAAGGATTGAAGATGAAAAGGGCTGCTGCAGCTGCCCCGCATGCAGGGAAACTGAGGCACTAAACCCCAAGGTGGATTCTGCAAGTCCACGGGCTGATCCCAGCTCTGCCGAAGCCGGTCCAGAGCCGCCGGCGCTCCCTTACCGCCTTGGTGCACTGCACGTCCTTCCCCAGCAGCCAGTTGAGCTCCAGGTTGCCCTCGCCCTGGTAGCAGGACTGCAGGCGCTCCTTGATCTGCGCGTTGATGGCGCGGATGGGGAAGACGCAGAGCGCCGAGTCGTCCGGCGGGTGGTGGTACTGCTTCTGCCCCTTGGAGAAGATGGCAAAGAGGACATCGTCCTGGGACGTGATGTTGAGGGACTTGGCCAGCACCTCGCCCGGTTTGGAGAGGTAGGCGGCTTGCAGGAGGCGGTACTCGGTGTCCCCTCGGACACAGCCGAAGGGCAGGGACACGTAGGAGTGGAATTTGGGGTCATCTTTACAGAGACGGACAATGCGGGACGTGTAGAAGAGGTCGCTGGCAGAGTTGATGGACACTCCTTCGGGGGTCTCCGGCTGCACAGTCAAAAAATAGACAAAATTGCCACTGGCGAAACCGTAGATATAGAAGATGTCAAAGTGCGAAACAAGGGCCAACGTGTCTGAGGGGATTTTGATGAGGGAAGACACAAAGTCACTGTGCAACTCGTAATCCAGCATGGCCGATGACTCGGGGTCCCGGGGAAGCTTGCGGCTGGAGAGGGTGGGAAAATAATCCTGCTTGCCGTCGACAGCGGTGCCGATGAAGAGCTTCCCGTCCTCGCCCTCGGAGCGCACGATCACGCCGTACATGGTGCCCGTCTTGTTGACGCTGGAGAGGTAGTGCTCCTTCTTGTGCGACGGCTCCACCAAGATGAAGAGGTCGTCCAGGCGCAGCAGCTTGCAGACCCCCTGGTAGAGGCTCCCGCACGCCAGCAGCCGGTTCTCGGAGTAGTCGATGATCAGCAGCTTGTTGACATTGTTGGTGAGGGTCAGGATCTCGCTGCACGGCTGCACGATGAGGGGCGGGTAGCAGGACTTGTTGTCCTCCTCGGGCCCCGTTTTGTGAGCCACCAGGATGGTGAGGTTCCCTGAGAGCTTGTACACCCGGTTGATGGCTCCGACGTAGACGGCCCCGGTGCCTTGGTGGACAGTGAGGTGGTTGAAGGTCCAGTCGCGGTTCTCGGAGTGGAAGGTGCTGAACAAGGCATTGCTGGACACGTCCCGGGAGAGCGACGCCAGGAAGAGACAGACCAAAGCCACCGAGCGGCCGTCGGAGTCCGGTAGCCGAGGCCAGCTCTTCCTCTGATCCATCCTGGGAAAGGCAAACTTCCGTGCGCCCCGCGGTCGTCCTTTGCCCCGGCAATGTTCCTCACATGGTTCTGGGGGGAAAAACAAAAAGAAAGCAACATTCAGAGCAGAGGATTAGATCCAGGGTGCCCTGCAGAGAGAATTCAAAAGTGGAGATCTAATTATACAGTCCTTGAGATAGGGTGAGGACGTCTCTGGGCCCAACAAGAATTAAGCAGGTCTCCTTACTTATTGGTAAGCAGTTCAGCCTTGATGCTTTGCCACTTGGTTCAGGCTCTGCGTGTTAATTTGTTAGGTGGTTTAGCTGTTTATAATGTACTCGGCGCAGCCATGGGAGGGGATAAGCAGCTCGAGCCCAAGACAAAGCCTGCAGTTCACACACCCAACCGTCAATCCGCAGCCCTGGCTAAAAGGATGTCTCCTGCAGGGCATGTTGTTGGAAGCAACAGAGGAAATAAGAGGTGGTTTCTACCTTAAAATCCTCTATGATTTAATTTAAAAACCTGGGGTAGAAGTCTCGTGCAGGCAAGTGCGCTGAGCACAGAGGCAACAAAGCTGACAGCAACTGCTTTCTGCCACTGAGCAGAGCTCAAAAATACCCATACAGGTGCTTCTCAACCCAAAATATTCCATAGCCTTTGCTGGGTCTTTCCTGCTGGAAAGCCAGAGAGACACCAGGCTCCCCTGCCGCCACAAAGCCCCTAGAACCCTGGAGACAGGGTCCAGTAGCACGATAAAAACCTGCTGGACAAGAACAGGGAGATTGCGCATGGAGTGAGAAGGGAAGTCGAGAGATGGATGGGAAAAGCCGAGGAGATGGACGCGCATTCTGCACGTCGCAAGAGGCAGGGCCTGCACAAGAGCACAGGAAATTCTGCGCAACGAGCAGAAAAATAACAACTAAATCAGCAACACGGGGAGCGACGTGAGGATGGATTCGAGGAACCTGCAGCCGCTGGGAGAGCCAGGAGGGCGTCAGCGCCTGCGGGCTGCACCGTCCTGACGGCCACACGTCTCCCTCGTCCGTACCGGCCATGCAGGGACGAGGCACCTGCGTGCAGCCCGGCACGAGGAGCAGCAGGGCCCTCCTCCTCCTCCTCCTCAGACCCTCTCTGCCCATCTGCAAAAACACAGACCTCTTGCNCCGCAGGCAGCAGCGCTGGCGGGAAGGGCTGGCACTGCCCTCGCACCGCGGCTGCCGGGCCGGGAGGCATCACAAGCCTGGAATTTCCTTAGGAAGCGGGAGCTCGACACGGGAAGGCGCTGCCGGCGGGGCCTTCCGGCCCTGCGGAGCCGCTCTGCTCCGCGTTGTCACTCAGCGCTGTCACCACGGCCCTGCCGGCACCGCTGGCCTCGGCTCCGGACCCCGCAGCAGCCAGGGTGCCGCTTGCTCCCGGGACACAGCGACGCTTCATCCCAAAATGTGACCACGTGGAGCCCGGGTGTCACTGCTAGCTGGAGCATCCTGCTGCCCCGGAGATGTGCACAGAACCGCCCGCAGGGGAGGAATAACAACGTATGGAAAACAAACAAGAAGAAGTCCAAATCCACCCAAGCTGCCCCACCGCACGGGCACCACGGTCCCAGCGAGCGGCTACCGCGGCAGCAGGCGCTCCGAGCCCAGCCCTGGAGCGAGGCTGCAGTCAAAGCGCTCAGGAAAGCGCTCGGCGCTGAGCAGCCCGAGCAGGGATTCCTCAAAGGCCAAAACCTCCCTTCGCTAACAGGAGACCCAAAATAGCGCTCAGCTCAGCTGCTGTATTGCCATCAAGGAAGGGGCGTTGCTGGGGCAGAGGGCTCTCGCGCTGAAGGAACTCTAGAAAGTAAAGGACATTGCCCAGGGAGCAATTCCTTCCTACGGAGCAATTCCTTGCACAAGGAGCAAAACCCTTCCTACGGGGCTGCTCCAGAGCTCAGCACGGAGTGGTTTTCCTGCGCAGCAGCTTGCAGAACGCCGGAGCGGTGCCGCGGCAAACCCAAACAGGAGCAGTGTGAGCGGCAAGTCAAACGTGCCGCACGCGCAGGGGACAAGGGGGCTTTCACTGCAACTTGGTGGTTTTATGGTCTTTCCCTGCAGCATTTTCATTCAAAAGACAGCGGGGAACCGAGAGCCGGGTCCATGGAGCAGGGCCTGGAGCCGACCCCTCCGCGGAGCCGCGTGGATAGGGAGGAACCGGCACATGGATAGGGAGGAACCGGCACGTGGGAGGCTGCCCCTGGCACCGCGCGCGGCCGGGCCGGGTACAGCTGCTGCAGTTAAACACCACAGAAATGGGGTGGTTTTAACCATAACCCCTAATGCTATCAGACCATTAAAAAAAAAAAAAAAATCGGAAGAGAGTTTAAAATACGGCCTTAAAAGCAATCTGAAGCTATTAGTAACACAAGGTGAAAGAGAGAGTAAATTCAGGGACACAATATAAACCCAAGCAGCTGAAAGGCCTCAATTACGCTGAAAGGAGTTATCTGGTATTTAAATAATTATTAGATTGAAGGAATAATCACAGGTCTGAGCTGATTTTTTTCCCCCACTGTCATCCTAATGGAGACTATAATATTATTATTCAAATGCCCATGATTCTCATTTATGGGGGGAGAAAAAAGGGCTCATTTAATCTCCATGCGACAGGGCTTCAGGAGGCATGATTAGTCATTTCTCTCATTTCAGCTGTCACTCACTCACAGGCACCACAGTTTGTCATTAGTGTTATTTTATGCACATTAGGGGGAAAAAAAAAAAAGGGAAAATTAAAGCAAAAAAAAAAAAAAAAAAGGAGAGAATCTCCCGTGGAAAATGACGGATCAAAGGAACAATTTTGATGTCATCAGCGCGGCAGCTGCGTTTCCCTCCGCGGAGCTCCCTGCTCTTTGCTTAGGACAGAGCTAGGGCTGAAGGAGAGTTTGTGCCTTGTCCAGCCCCCTGCCTTCACAGGCCCCTTCGCTGCACAAACTAAAATAAACCAAAATACAAGAACAAGCCCCTCGGAACCACCCCACCAGCCCGAGCCCGTCCCTCCGCATCCCTCTGCCCGCTGCTTGCTCTGCTTTAGGGCTTTTGCTTGGTTTTACCTGGTTGCCACCCGCAGCACCGAACCCCTTGGGTTTGGGGCAAAAAACACCTCTTTGCCTTGTGCATTTTTTATTTTTTGGCCTGTTCCGCTCGCGGCTCCGTCAGCGCCACGGTATTTCACGGGCTTGGCGACGGCCTTCTGAGAAAGAGCCAGCAGGGCAAGATCCAGCATTGTGGTTATTGCTTCCTCCGGCCGGGGAGGAGGAAAAGGAGGGGAAGAGCGAGACGCAGACCTGAAAGGCATTTCCCTGATAACAACCCCGATTGCATGAATTATGCGCAGGATTTGCTCGCGTTGTCCAGACTGGGGATGTTGTTTATACACCGTGTACCGGATGAGCCGCCTCTTCCCCTGCATCGCTCCCGCATACCAGCGGGTCTGGGGCAAGGAGAAGCCAACGCAGGGGCAGCCCCACGGATCCAAGACCCAAGTGGGGCAGCAGCGTCCAGCAGGCAGCCCCAGCCGGGACCCTGATCCCCTGGACGGACCCAAGGAGCCTCCGAGCCCCGACGGAACCGCAAGCACCCACAGAGCCCCCAAGCACCCCATGACCGGGTCCCATGGGGCTCATTGCAGCTGGGGGCGATTAGACACCAAAAATTAGCAATTAGCCCCAGCAAAATTCCTCATCAACCCCGAATACCTTCGTGGCAGGAACCAGACACCTTCTTCTTTGGCTGCGCTGATACTTTACACCTGCTATCTTAGAAACTACAGCTGGCGGCTATTGAGCTCTGAGCACTGCTGCAGAAGAGCTGCTAAATGAGGCTGCCTCAATGGGAGAGGTGCAGGGAAGAGGTTTCCATTCACGCACAGTCTCCGAGAGCAGAATTCAGGAGGGCGGCACCGTCTCGGCGCGCAGAATAGAGCAGAGCCCGTATTTCCCTGCTCGCTTTGAAGAGTGATACAAAGGGAAGGGAAAAATCATCACTTTCTAAGTATCATAAATGGCTTATTCAAGTTTTGAGAAATCACACTTTCTTCCAAACCTGTATAAACACGTCAGCGGCTTTGGATAACCGTAAATCATAAAATTCAAGGCTGGAAAGCCTTGTGTAGTTATCATTCCCAAGGGATGTCAGCCTAACTCATCCTTAAAGGCCTCCAAAAATAGAGTCCACTACCTCTCCAGGCAGTCTGTGCCACTGTTCCTCTTAGAAAATGCTTTTAATAGCGTCTCACTTGAGCCTTGATGGGCTGAGGCTCACAGAGCCCCACACCACTTGTGTATCTGAGCATCTCATATTTATTAATGGACTTTATCCCCAGCAAAAAAAGAATTTAATGGCTAGTGACCTCAGATACAAGCAGATTAAATGCTTCGCCCAGGGCTAGTGGAGAGGTCCCCGTGGCAGAGCCTGGAGTTTTATCTCGTGAGCGTCAGCCCCGGCTCCCAGGTGCCTCCAGCTGCGGGTTATTACAGGAGCGCGTTACCGCTCAGATCACAGCGCGGCCACCGAACCGGAGGAGGAAAATAAGCAGCAGCTTCTCCTGGCCTCCCTCCAAGCGCACCACAGGCGAGCGAAGAACCCCGGCTTCAAATTAAATGGGTCCCCAGCCACTCCATTAAACAAAAACCCTGAAACGGGAATCCTGTGGCTGTGCCAGCGCGGCGCAGAGCGCTGCTCGCTCCCCACGGCAGCCACATGTATTTGCACAGTGGCCACAGCGCTCTTACCTAAGCAAACCAGGAAACTGTGCGTTTGTTAAAATTACCTTCCCAAACGCCGAATCCCCAGCTGGGCAGCTAGGGATTTCCCTCAGCCAACAGCACGCTGAAATTAAGACCATGCCACGGCTTATGTGCACACTCGGATACATCCACTGCGTCTAGAAGCTTTCACTGGTTGCCCAGTGATGCCACCCTGGTTTATTTATCATTTGAGTCGGGAGCAGAAAGCGTCCAGTCAAACGTGCCCAAGTGAAGGGCGCCGTGGTGCCCGTCGTGGCCCTTATCGCCCCGCGCGGAGTCACCCGGCTCCGTGTCGGGCAGGAGATGCCGGGGGGAAGCAGAGGAATGTGCGGGTGGAAGGTCCATGCCCAGCGCCCGCGGGTGCGAACGCTCCCCCGGTGCCCCAAGCTCGAGACGCGGCTGTTTGTCCTGCACAAGGAATTGTTTCTCAGATGCCACCATCGGATCACAAGAATTTGGAAAGGAAGAAGGCGGTACCAAAAAGACCTTAAATTAACGACACAGCAGAACGAGGCTGATGGGAGAGGAGGTCACAGAGTGCCAGGGAACCCTCCGGGGAGCGCCGAGCCGCGCTGCCTCTCGTGCAAGCTCGTGCTATTAAGTATAATCAACCTCAGCTTTACCAATCCCTTCGCCTCTGCAGGCCTTGCCTTTAAAGTGCATCACTGAGGTGCTTGATGCATTTTCCAAAGTGCTCTGAGATGCCCAACTCCCAGGAATCGTAAAGCATTTACATTTCCTTCCCGGGCTGCAGGCAGTGGCCGCGTCAGCACCGTTGACCCTGGAGCGGAATGATGGCCAAGGCGTCACCCGTGGGTCCCACCACCTGCCGAGCACTGTCCCCTCCTGCAGCACCGGGATACCTGGGAATGCGGCTCCTTGCTGCACCGCGCGCCTCTGCCCTGCTTTTCAACTCGGAGCTCTGGCAGATCGCTGATTAATTCAAGCCTGTTTAATAACCCTTCTGTTAGATGAAACAAGCTGTCTTGTTTTCTTTATTTTTAACATTGACTCTCGTTTCTTTGGTAAGGATCTTGCTGTCATTTAGGAGCTCCTCTCTCCACAGCCAAGCTGACACTGGGATGGAGAAGGCATTCGCTTGGGTCCACGTCTGACAGGAACCGGGAATTACGGCACAAGGCGGGAAACTGAGCCGGGAGGCAGCGGGCAGCCCCGTGAGGCTCCGAAAGCCTCGGCCTGTCCTGCTGAATCCACAGTTCTCTGCACTTGCTGTGGCAAATCCCTGTCCGGTTGCGTGCAGGATCGGGGCTTCAGAGCCCCGGAAACGTGGGACCACGTTTGCAGCCTGCGGGAGCCACCGGGAATGACTGGCTCCCGGTGGGAACGAGCTGGAGCCTCTCAGCTGTCTCCTGCCTCTCCGAGTTTCAAAGCTGCACTTGTCTGTAGAGCAACTGAGTCACTTCCTTCCTATATCCAGCCTATCGGACTAGATCCAGCAGCGCCCGGAAAACAATAAATCCTTCAAGGACTTGTAAGGCCATATTTCACGGGAATGCCGCGAAGTCTGCCTCCTGCGACCATTCCTAGTGCACCCGTTGATCCAATGCTCTCGCGGAGGCCACTTGCTCTGGCCCCGCTCCCGTCGCAGAGCACAAGTGCTCCCTATCCTGGTCCCTATCCCGCCAGCCTGATGTTTCGGGATGCAGCAGGAGCCCGAGGCCCCTCCAGCACCGCAGCCACGTGGAGGGCGGTCCAAGGAGCAGATTCCAGCCCAGGACCAGCCTGGCACTTCCTCCCGGGACACACGGGGATCCTGGAGCGCAGGACGTGCCGGCAGCGGAGCCGCTCCGACAGCTCCGTGCGATTCCGGGAGCCACTGGGCTCCTCCGCGGCACCAGGATGCTCCTACTCCCGCGTACACATCCCTCTAAACAAACACTCGACATCCCACCCTTTCTCCGGGAGGCATTTCCGTAAAAACCATGAGGATTTGGGGGGACAAAAACGAGGCAAAACTCAGTGATTTCAGCTA